>OU612044.1:175387386-175911963 GCA_914767935.1 Coremacera marginata | reverse complement strand
TCTTAGTCTGAATCTTAGTCTGGGTCTAAGTTTTTAACCATCAATATCAAGACATTTAAAGGTCCTTGAAGTCTTGTCAAGTCATGTCCGGTTAAGTCTTTAAGTATGCAATAAGCAGCGCTTACTTCATGTCAATGTTCTTCAAGTGATTAACCTTCAACGGTATTAAACATTAAAAGCTCTAACCCTGCGAAATTTTTCTTTTTTGTTGTCACTTTGAATGCAGTCATTGGACGCTGAACTTTTGAGTCAAGTTAATCCAATATAAAAATCCACTTCGCACAAAATGAGCGATGAATTTCATTAAGGTGCAGAGAATAACTGTAAATCTCATCAAATTATCAATGCGTTGCATGGAATAGCAATATGATTTTGTTGTTGTTTATGTTGCTATGAACGATTTTTCTGCTGATGGACTGAGTAGCTGGATATATGTACAAAAAAAAAATTATGTAAAGGAATTTAAAACAGTTGCCAACGACAGCTGCACGCTGTAATGTGCTTAAAAATAAAGCCAATAAAGTTGTGGAGTTGACAACAGTAACAACAGCAATAACAAAGAATTACAAAAACATTCTGATAAATGCAAAATATGCTGCAGTCTCAAAGAACAGTGGCAACAACATGCCTGGAATTGCTGATGAGCTCTTGTTGATGGGTCTCGCCTTTTGTTACTGTTGTTATTGTTATTGCTGTTTTTCAAAACTGATGTACAAACAAATTTACCGCAACATCAGCAACAGTTTAACGGTCAAAGTAGCAGCAGCACCAACAACAACAACAATAACAACGCTTAAAATATCTGCTGCAGGTAATACCAAACACCAACAACAGCAACTTTTTCATTAAATAAATATTTAGTAAAATAAAAGCGATAAATTTATGCCCACCAACTAGCTTGGCTGGAAAATTATTATTATCAACAGCAACAGTGGCAGCTGTAAACTACGTGCATCTAACAGTGTCTGTCTAACGGTATAAATAACCGTCAGCTATGGCCATTTTTAATAAATTCGTTTCACGCGATTTTTATGCGGTGTATTTTTTAAGCACTTCTAAAAACACGCCTCTCCTACTCGGAGCTCTCTGCCTATTTCCACGCCTCTGTTTCGCTTGTTGTGTTTTGAACTTTTGCGCTGTAATCAACACTGTTGCTTTTGAAGTCCTGCGAAACTTGTTTGCACACCAAGTTAAGTCAACAATATCAACATCGACAGAGAGAACTTATGTACCCTATAGGAACAACTTAACTTGTTTTTAAAAACAACTAATTAAAAAACTAGTTTAAAATAAACCAGTATATGAACTACTTTGAATTATATTAAGGCGGCATCCACTTCAATATATGAAGTAATTGAAATACTTCTTAAGAACCAGTGATTGATAAACTACTTTGAATAATAATAAGGCGGCAACTACTCTGATGTTGGCATGTTTTAATGGAAAATTTTTATTAGATAACAAGCTTATATATATTTAACCATGTTATTTCATCAAATATTATTAACATTTGGACATCAGTAATAGTTATCAATTGGTTATTTTAAAGCAATTAAAAAAATAATTTAAATGTAACTAATTTAACAAGTAGTTGAAAATATATGCAGACGACAGTCAATTGACTTATTTAGCGGACATCACCATACAAAATAAGTTAGTTCGTTCTATGGAAAAAAGTCAGAATTTCAACTAGTTGTGGTTGACAAAAAACTACTTTATCAACTACTTTTAAATTAGTTGATTTTCCTACAGGGTAATGACAGCAACATGCATTCCACAACTCAGCGGCGGCAACAAGAATTCTTCTTTGCAACTCACATGAATTTTTTTATGGTTTTACTAAAATTTTTTTATTGTTTTTGATTTATTTTTTTTATTGTTGTTTTCTTCCTCAAAATATCAGAAATTGCTGTTGAATGTCATTGCTATTTTTGCAATTGTTTTTTATACTCGTATATGTATCTGTGTGCGTTTTGCTTATTGACTTTGTTGCTTGCAATGTATTTGTTGTTACATTGTTGCTGCATGTTTCTGTTTCATCATCATGATTGTTCCATTATCGTATACTCACTGTTGTTGTTGTTTTTGCTGTTATTGGTTGGTTGTAATGTTGCTGTCACTTCAAACGATTCTGCAGTCAGCATTTGAGCCTGTGTCTAGACCGGCTTCAACTGGTCAACAAGTATAAATTTGATATTAACTATGAAATACGATAATGAAAGTGCGTGTGTCCTTGTTTGTATGTAGCAGTATCTCTGATGAAGTGCTGATCTTACCAAAAGTTGCTCATTTTTTTAAGCTAAAATTTTATTTTAGTGTCCCAAATTTTTTAGATTTGTGGAAAAAAAATTGTCGCAAAATACTCACGAATACTTTGAATTCTTGTTGTGAAGTATTTTGTGTATTTATTAGACCTATAAATTATATATCAATGGCCCAAAAAAAGGACATAGTTTTATACTTCTTACACAATATACAAAAATAAAAGTAGATTTAAGTTTCAAACGTTAAACTTTTAAATGTGATTGTGCTGGAGGAAATTGCTTTAAAGTTGGTATTTTAAGGAATGGAACCACAACAATTAATTATTTTTATATTAATTCTTTTTATTCTTGTATGAAATATCATTCGAGTCCGATAACGATACATAATTTTTTTTGGCCTAAGCTTTCTTATAACATTACAATCACGTAAAAATAAATTCCTCAATTATTGGTGTTACCACTGCATTATCTTACTTCAAAAGAATCTGATGTCAAATTACTAAAGTGGTCCTGACAATATTCCTTCATGTATATTAAAATATTTTTGTGAAGACTTTGCAATTTCAATCGTTTTGCTTTTTATGACCTCATTAAAAAGTTGTTATCAAGCTGCCTGGAAATCTTCATTTATTATTTCATTGCAGAAATCTGGTGACAGGTCTTTAATTGACAACTATGGAGGAATTGCAAAATTAAGTGCTTTACTTGAACTTTTTGAGGAAATTGTAATTTCACAATTATCTTAAAGCGTTAAATGTCTCCATTCTAACATGGATTCTTAGCTGGAAAATCGATGGATACAAACCTTCTGAAGTTTTTACCTTAAAAACAGTAGAGAATTTCTACGAGTGGCTACAAACTAATATTACATAGTCATATGTTAGCAAAGCTTTTGATTTTGTTCCTTCCTCCTTACTTTAAATCTATCTCTTAAAAGTAATGGGTTTCCCACACATTTTTTTTTTAAGTGAACTAATTCTTATTTATGCAATAGATCACAAAGTGTGATCTGCAGAACTGTAAAATCACATGAATTTCCCGAATCTTTTGGGGTACCTCAAGAAAGCCACCTTGAACTGCCTCTGCTGTTTTTAATATTTATAAATGATCTACTATTGGTGAAAGTTCAGGACTCAATTTTAATGTGAACAAGAAAAATCAACAAGATAATCTGTTATTACAGAACGATTTTGACCATCTTCATAACTGAGTGAATTAAATTGCATGAATCTCAAGATGAAAAATGCAAGCAGATGACGTTTATGCGAATGCATTCATTTTAAAATATTTAAAAAATTGCTAAGTATTTCATTGAATCTCTAAATGTTTTTGATAATTTCGAAGTAACGATGGAGCCAAAACTATGTTTTCATATTCGCATTAATGGAGAAATAAATAAAACAATTAGTACCTAATGTTTTATTAAACAATGGGCAAATGAGATTAATGACTCTTATATAGCAAAAATCTTATTCATATCTCTCGTGTCTTACAAGATGATACGGGTTAGTTGCATGGTGCCCTCATGTGACAATTAATCTGACATTGAATTTGTTAAAAAAAAATTCTTTTATTCTGTCTACGTAAACTTTACATATAACATACAATACTAAATTTTCACTTACCACTATTATGAGTATCGATTACAGCTTATAAATCTTACGACTTTTGAAAATCGCCGAAAAATACTTAATGTTTGTGGGGCTGGTAAACTGTTATACGGATATTTAAATTGCACTTACTTATTGAGAAAAATATACTTTGACGTACCTCTTCGTCCTACAAATAGTTTTGAGCCACTACACATGAACTTTTGTAGAACCAACTTTTTTCAAAACGAGCCACTTAGAAGTGCCTGTGGGGACTTTAGTGTCTTTGCCGTAGTTATATCTTTAAACGAATCCCTTAAGGCGGGACATGACATTCGCGGCAGAGAAAACAGACCTTGTTTTAAAAATTCATAACTCAATCAAAAACAAACATTTTTCCAAAATTTTTTTATATTATTGTAGAGAATTGAACAAATTACAAGAAACAAAATTCAAAAAAATATATTTTTCACTCCAACATTGTTTTATAGAGCTCCAAACTGGCGGCAAAGAAAAAAACGGGGCCTCGTGGTTGCAGCGCTGGGAGTTGGAAAAATTGTCCGATTTGAAAAAAAAATTACTTTTTTAAATCTTAGGAAAATTGGTTATCGTATGACACGAGATTTTTTTTAAATTTTTTTTTAAATTTTTGGTGATGTTCCAAATTTGAAAGTGTTTTCGAAAAAAATATTGACTTTAAAAATTCATAAAAAATCGAAAAAAAATTTAAAAAAAAAAGCTCGTGTCATACGATAGCGAATCAAGTTTAAAAAAATACAAAAAAAAAATTTCGTCAAAAAATGAACCCGCAACCAGTACGAAAAACATGGTTTCGAGATAAACGCGTTCAAAGTTTGTGAACAAAGAAAAAAAAGGTTGCCTTCAATCTGCCATGCCTGCTTCGTACTGTATACCTTCATTATCTTGTGTTGTGCTGTTTCTTATAGATTATAGATTGTGCTGTTTCTTATAGTTTAGCAATTCGGGCTTCTTTTGAAGCTTCATATGCCTTCACTCTGGCGCATTTCAAACGATTTGCATCATTTCCTTTGGAAAAATTCAATGCTGTAGCTCCTATGGAGATACCAAGTAGTTGAAACATTTGCAAATAACTAAAACCCACCCTTCAAGTAGGTACGAAATAACAACCACCAAAAGTCAGGTAGCAGGTAAAACAAGCTGCCGTACGTAGGTAGCGCAAAAATTAAAAATGCGCTCTCACTAATCCCGCTGTAACTTTTGAGCCCGTACAAATTTTTCCATGAAATTTTTTTTTTTAGGATCTTAAGAATATTTACTAAAATACAAAATTATTAAAAAAAAGATTCGATTTCAAAAAACTCTGTTAAAAATAAAATTTTAGTTTATAACATACATTACCGCTACTGATTTTTTTCATGCTCTCTGATGGTAATGGATGTATGAGCAATAACATAATAATCTAAATCGAACTGTACGTGCTGAAACTCTTATTGATCTCATTTGTTGAACGTTCAGTGGTGATTTGGGACTTTTATCAATGAACCATCACACTGCAACTATTTATATATGACAGCGAAGTTTTTAAATTTTTTCAACTTTTATATCGTTCAACTTTAGGCAGAGCTGATATTGTGAAAATTAATATAGAATCTAAAAACACGGTTACGCTCTTTAAAAAATTCTGTTAAATTAATTTTTTGATACGATTTTTGTCTTGAGCGTTATACCCAATGTGGCCAAAGCAAAGCTTCGGAATGCCGAAATTTTTTGATCTATTCCGAAATATACCGGAACTTACCTCAGATCAAAAAAAATATATATTACTTCAAATTCAGAAAATACCGCCCATCTGATGATAAACCACATCGCATACTTTTGGACAGAGTTGTTAAAGAATGCAATAATTTTGTATTGCGACCAGTGACTTCATAGCAAATGACTTCAATATTTGATTGAAATCCTTAAATCATTTTTGATTCCAATGACTTCAACACAAGAAGTCCTTAAATTATTTTGTGTTATTGAATACATTCAAAAAAATTGAAGTCATTGCTGACTTCCCTAAATTTTATATCGCGGTCATTGCCGAAAAATTAAATTTATTGCATTCATTAATTGTTTAGAAATGATTGCAATCACTGCAATAAATTGTGAAGTCTTTGAAGTCAATTTGAAGTCATTGTAGTCATATGATTGCAATATTTTGAAATAAATTAAATCATAACCGAGAAAAATTGTATTTCTATATGATACCTCTCACCGTTTTAGACCTCAAATCATGATACTTGAAGAGTGGCGATCTTGTCTGTCAAGTACCTGTCAACACGGTGCTTTTTTACTGTTCAACTAATATCTTAAAATTCTAATGTATATTAAGCAATCACTCATTTTTGACATTTTGAAGTAAAAAATTTCTTTAGGCGATTTGAGCACTTTTCGGTAGGGGTAAAAGTTATTAATTCGCGTCAGCACTGTTAACTTCAGTAATGTTGATGTCAGCAATTTCAACGTCAGCAATGTTAACGTCAGTAATGTTAATCGTCACCCCTGTTAGTGTCATCACCGTTAACGTTTGCACGGTTAAGACTTGCACTATAAGTGCCTGCATTTCTGAGACAAGCAGATAACATAGGATTTTTTGTGTTTTTGTATGGGGATCCCCGGAAGGGTAGAAGATGCTGGAACAAGAGGACAAGAAATAATAGGATCAGCTCATATATTTGACCCCTCTCAATTCAACCCCGGGATCAATTCGGCAGAGATATGAACTATAACCGACAGATCTGGTGTTTTTCGTATGGGAATCTCCATATTTATTCCTACCCCCTTTGCCAAATTGTATCCACGCTACTGGTGCATGCTACTAAACAAAGTGATATAACATAGCTTTTTCGGGACATCAGATAAAAATGAAGCAGGAAAATCTTGATCAAACATAAATACCGTGTGATATTGAAGATGCTGCTTCATGATGATAAATAAAGGGGAAATTTTTCTTTCGATTGTAATGAATCGTTTCAACAATTGTCATTTGGCTTTACTTCAATTTACAAGATTAAAAAAAATTGCCACATGTAACATTCCGGCCATTAAGTACTTCCGCAAGTTGCAATACCACACGTTAACCTTATATCGCTTTCCGCATCAAAAACAATCCAAATTTTGATGTCGTATTTCGGAGACTTTGACTATCACTTCACTATCACTGACTATCACTATCACTTTGACTATCACTATCATATAAGACCTAATTTATCTCGATTAGCCAAGCTGTCCCTTTGTTGTGTCAAATTGACACAAGAGGAACTGAAAATAGCGCCGTTTTTTTTTAAATAAATTTATAAATTGTCTAACATTATGGCTCTAACATCCAACATCAAAAAGTTACTTCAATAAAGCAAATATTGAAGTAAAATAAATGGTTTACTATTACCAGTTTTGTAGCTTACCACATTCTATTTGTGAATTTTAAATTCAAGCCAAGTTTCCTGGAGAGTACCTTGCAAGCAAGTCATACATTATCCACTCACTCATACAACATGGCGTATGATTAACATTTAATAAAAAATATGAAGAAAATCCATAAAATTACAACACTTCATACGTGTAATTCTTTCGCTAACTTGCTATCTGCAGTTCATTTGGAAAACGATACAGAGACAGAGAGAGAGACAGAGAGAGAGGAAGCTTAATACTTATTTACAAATAAATAAATCGAGTGTAGAAAAAAAAACAGAACAGACAAGCAACACACTGACGCTGTCTTGCATTAAATAGAAATTCCATTTCTTTCTATGCGCTCGAAAATTTTTAACATTTTTCACAAAATCAAACAGAATAAAATGCAGAATAAAGGAAAAGCATGAAAATAAGTAGCGACAGCAGCACACAAACAAACATATACACACACACACACACACATATTCACAAACACATTCAAACAAGCGCAGACAGCTACACATTCAGCCAGTGATGTGATGCTGTAATTTCTAAAGGAATTTAAATTGAATGTCAGTTTGTTTGTTTTAATACAAAAACAACAAAAACAGCAAAAATAAATAACAAAAAAACAGAGCGCACTGACGCACAAATACACACACACACACACGCATGCTAAATTAAATGCGTTCTCATACGCATACATATAAACTCTTAGGCGAGTGTGTGAGGATTTTTATGCGAAAGTGTTTTAATATCGTGTCATATGCCGGTCGCACTATTCTGTGTTGTTGTTGTTGTTAGTGTTGTTGCTATTGCTATTGCTGCTGGTGTTTTTTGTTAACGTTGTTGCTAGCGACATTGTCACATTTGCATTTTCGCCATGCTATGCTTTTAAGTTGTGTGTCGAAATGTTTGCACTGAAGTTCAGTTTATTGCTGCATAGATTTCAGTTTTATTTCGATTTCTTCTTTGAGCGCTTGCTATGGAATTTTCAATTTTTCAATAAATTTTAATTCAATTTTGCAAAATTCTAGTAGAACGGAAACGGAAGTGCGCGTTCTGGCATGACAATCGCCATATTAGCTTTACAAATTGTCACGCAGTGTGCAATAAGAACACGTTTAAATATATTTCTATAGTTAGAAATATGTATGCATGCTCATCATTGAGTGTGTGTGTGTGTGTGTGTGTATGTTTCTGTATCGAACTACGCTACTTGCATTGTCTCCAGTTTTCTTATCTGTGTGCATTTCACTTAGTTGCAATTTCTTATATTGCTTCAATTCTAGTAAATTTCAAATTTTATGAAACTAACATGCAACAGCACCAGCAGCGGAAGCGAACATTTAAGTAAATTCAAATTTATTAATATTGCTCTACACACGCACATACACACCAACACAAGTATAAATACGCTTTCAAATTATACAAAGATCAGCTGCTGGTTGAGCGCAAGCAATCTCAATAGTTGATCAACGAATTAATGTTGCTCATACGCAATGTATGTATAAAATATTTATTCTCTGCACAGAATTGACTTCTTATAAAAATCACAAAATCAGATTCTAAATCTAAAATCAGAAAACTCTAAATTTCCTTCAGTTATTAAAAAAAATACAAATGCAAAGTGAGTTAATTCAATGTTTATCATACGCCATGGTGTACAGTCAAGCAGAATCAAAACAAATTTTGAAATATTTTTTGAACAAGAGAAGAAAAATACAGACTTTAACTGTCAACAGAGATGTGCACCGTAAATTATTTTTGTCTGGCACTTATTTATATAAGTAACGAAACTTGACACAGATGCTTCTTTTGTCAATGCTTACCACTATCCGAGTTTGATAATTATGAGATTACTCCTGATATGTCTAGGTACTGTGTAAAGGAATATTTAATGCAATCATTGATTTCGTATTCTACTTTAAATTCTAAGAAAACCCTCTTTGAAAGTTTATGGGTACGATAAATATGTTATGTTATGTTATGTTATGCTATGTTATTTTATGTTATGTTATGTTATGTTATGTTATGTTATGTTATGTTATGTTATGTTATGTTATGTTATGTTATGTTATGTTATGTTATGTTATGTTATGTTATGTTATGTTATGTTATGTTATGTTATGTTATGTTATGTTATGTTATGTTATGTTATGTTATGTTATGTTATGTTATGTTATGTTATGTTATGTTATGTTATGTTATGTTATGTTATGTTATGTTATGTTATGTTATGTTATGTTATGTTATGTTATGTTATGTTATGTTATGTTATGTTATGTTATGTTATGTTATGTTATGTTATGTTATGTTATGTTATGTTATGTTATGTTATGTTATGTTATGTTATGTTATGTTATGTTATGTTATGTTATGTTATGTTATGTTATGTTATGTTATGTTATGTTATGTTATGTTATGTTATGTTATGTTATGTTATGTTATGTTATGTTATGTTATGTTATGTTATGTTATGTTATGTTATGTTATGTTATGTTATGTTATGTTATGTTATGTTATGTTATGTTATGTTATGTTATGTTATGTTATGTTATGTTATGTTATGTTATGTTATGTTATGTTATGTTATGTTATGTTATGTTATGTTATGTTATGTTATGTTATGTTATGTTATGTTATGTTATGTTATGTTATGTTATGTTATGTTATGTTATGTTATGTTATGTTATGTTATGTTATGTTATGTTATGTTATGTTATGTTATGTTATGTTATGTTATGTTATGTTATGTTATGTTATGTTATGTTATGTTATGTTATGTTATGTTATGTTATGTTATGTTATGTTATGTTATGTTATGTTATGTTATGTTATGTTATGTTATGTTATGTTATGTTATGTTATGTTATGTTATGTTATGTTATGTTATGTTATGTTATGTTATGTTATGTTATGTTATGTTATGTTATGTTATGTTATGTTATGTTATGTTATGTTATGTTATGTTATGTTATGTTATGTTATGTTATGTTATGTTATGTTATGTTATGTTATGTTATGTTATGTTATGTTATGTTATGTTATGTTATGTTATGTTATGTTATGTTATGTTATGTTATGTTATGTTATGTTATGTTATGTTATGTTATGTTATGTTATGTTATGTTATGTTATGTTATGTTATGTTATGTTATGTTATGTTATGTTATGTTATGTTATGTTATGTTATGTTATGTTATGTTATGTTATGTTATGTTATGTTATGTTATGTTATGTTATGTTATGTTATGTTATGTTATGTTATGTTATGTTATGTTATGTTATGTTATGTTATGTTATGTTATGTTATGTTATGTTATGTTATGTTATGTTATGTTATGTTATGTTATGTTATGTTATGTTATGTTATGTTATGTTATGTTATGTTATGTTATGTTATGTTATGTTATGTTATGTTATGTTATGTTATGTTATGTTATGTTATGTTATGTTATGTTATGTTATGTTATGTTATGTTATGTTATGTTATGTTATGTTATGTTATGTTATGTTATGTTATGTTATGTTATGTTATGTTATGTTATGTTATGTTATGTTATGTTATGTTATGTTATGTTATGTTATGTTGTGTTATGTTATGTTATGTTATGTTATGTTATGTTATGTTATGTATATGTTTAATATGAATTTTATTACATATAAAAGTGTACCATGGCGTATGAGTGTCATTTAATGCAATTTTATGTAATTAAATGATACTCATACGTTACGGTGTACGGTGAATTTATTTTTAGCAAATTTTCATTAAAAAGATTTTATTTTACATGCAATTGCAGCGTGGCGTATGAGTGTCAAGTGTTTAATAAAAGTTCACGTCACTCATATGTGACATTGCACTTTCATATATAATCAAATTAATTAAACCCATATGCTCACAAAAAACTTTTTCTAGTATTTATTGCAAAATACGAAAATCAATTATTTCAGAAATCAAAATTTCGTCTCGAACAAATTGATCCGCTCTAATATAAATATAAGGCGTAGTAAAGTATATGGGATGAGTTTTTCGGAAGTCGGAAGTGGAAAACTGAACGTTTATACCATTCTAAACAACTTATCTGAAGGATTGTTCAGCTCTCCGATGAATTTAGTATAGCATACCTTTTAAAAACAAATTTTGAAATGGAAGTTTTTAAGAAATATTATCATAAAGTGTTTACTTCACATAATTTTTGTAATGTTTTCAAGATTTTATTTTAGGAAAGATGCCATATAGGGATATTTTGAAGTCAATATCCAAAATATACAATATACGAAAGAAGTCAATTTTTTTCGCCTTTTATTCAACACCAGCCGGAGTACCCTTTCAACCACATTTTTGAGGATTGCCCGCCATTTTTTTAAGTATTGGTATTCCTAACGGACAACGAGAGGAAATTAATAAATTGTGAAATAGTAATAATTTAAATTAAATTTATTATTAAAAACTTTCATGTATGCAATGCAAAATGCAATGCAATGCTAAAACTCTTTAATGTTGTTGTTAAACTCTGACTTTTAAAACATAATTTGCTTACAATAATAAGCCAATAAAATTTGAAATTTTTTTTAAACATTCCGAAAGAATTCTGTAATGCGTCTAGTACCTAGTATGAAAATCAAAAAGGTTTTTTTTTTTTTGGGTACGTTTTTAGTCACCCACCCTTTTTAATATTATTATATAAAGAACGCAAATTTTTAACCACAAGTCTAAATATTGTAACTCAAATTGCCGTCTCTACCTAAATTGTAGGCATCATTTAAGCATAAAACTCAGTATCTACATAACATAGCCAAAAATACAGTATCTATGGTAAATGTTTGGTAGATATTTTTCCTTTGTTTATGTCTTTATTTTTCTATAAATATAATTGAAAAGGAGTTTGTATATGCAATAAAGACTCCGAGGTTTGCGATCTAGATCCCAATCAGTTGAACGATTACTTCGTCCGATTTTCCATACGGTAAATCACTGCTTCACCACCTCGTGCTATCCCCAGATTTGGAAAGTGGCTACCATTATTTCTATAGCAAAAAAAAACCTAAGCCTGCAACCCATGTGACTTCCGACCAATAAGCATATTGTCTTCGGTGTCTAAAATATGTGAGTGCCTCATGGCGGAGCAGATATCTCATTATTTAAGTCTTTTTAACCTTATGTCTCATCTGCAGTCTGGTTTCCGGCCAGAGCACAGTTGCTCTGCTGCTGTGGTCAAAATACTAGATGACGTAAGAGTAGTACCATTTGATAATGGTGATTTGACATTCGGCACGGTCAGTCACTCACTTCTATGCAAAAACCTGTCTCTAAATTTCCGATTCTCTAAATTAGCCGTCCGTTTCCTAAGAAACGGATCCCAAAGAGTTCGTGTGGGACATAATTTTTCTATGCTAAAAAGCACTTCTAGTGGAGTTCCCCAAGGCTCCGTACTTGGACCGTTGTTATTCACAATGTTCATTAATGATATTTTCAGCGAGTGTCACCACGTCTCTATGCATGCATATGCCGATGACCTCCAATTGTACCTTGCCAGACCATTAGGTCTAGTTGAAGATCTATGTGCTAGAGTTAATAAGAACTTAGCTTCAGTATCTAAATGGGCGGATGAAAACCTGCTTACGCTGAATGCCTTGAAATCATTTGTTTTACCTATATCCAAGAATACATACGTATATCATCATGATGACTTGCCTCTAATTCTACTAAATAGCGTTAAACTGAAACTTGTAAGCAAAGTCACTAGTCTTGGTTTCCAAATCAACTCATCCCTAGCCCATGTAATGATCACATCAACTCATGCGTACAAAAAGTGTACTAAAAGTGTACTTTATTCATCATAATCTCCGAATAACATCAGATTTTGTGCCCGTTGAAACGAAAAGAAAATTGGTATTGCAGCTGATTATGCCAATCATATCATACTCTGAAGTCGTGTACT
Organism: Coremacera marginata; assembly: GCA_914767935.1. NCBI lineage: Eukaryota > Metazoa > Arthropoda > Insecta > Diptera > Sciomyzidae > Coremacera > Coremacera marginata. The sequence continues at coordinate 175,898,745 of OU612044.1, read as the reverse complement.
GCAAGGCTGATTCTGGGTCCTTGCATAAACTCCTGGTCGCTTTTAATAATGCAGCTCGCTATGTATACGGTCTCAATAGGCACGATCATATCTCTGCCTTTTGTAAAAAATAATTAGTCGGGATTTGCCAAGCTACCTTGAAGTTAGATATTGCATTTTTCTACGCCGGATCATATACACACGTAGTTCTACATATCTCTTCGAAAAGTTGAAGTTTTGCAGATTAAGTAGAAGCATGATCCTCATGATTCCTACATTAATTGTAAACTTCAACTCCAGCAGATTGTTTTTCGTCGCTGCTATTAGATCATGGAATTCATTACCTAATAGTATAAAAAACATCTCTAATAAAAGTAACTTTAAGCATTTAATCTTCAAACATTTTTCATAACTATTCTTTCTTGCACTTTCTATTTCCTCTCTCTCTCTCCCTTTATCTCACTTTCTCTCTAATATATATTATAATTTTTAGGGGAATATATTTCATTGTCTAAATTTAAGTCATTTTAAGTACCACTTTTGATATCTTTAATTTTTAATTGCATTTTGTATGTTGTTATACATTGTAAATTCGGCATGCAAAAGAATGCTTCTTATGTGTCAACAACTTTTTTTGTTAAATTAAAATAAAATAAACAAAAAAAAATAAATAAATAAATAATTTTGTGCAGTCATATAAAATAGATGTTGAGTGAATTTATTTAATAATTGATTGCTCAAATATGTCATATACTCGCATTTACCCTAATAATTTAGATCCTATATATCGGTAAGATGGTTTTGATGACATTTTGAATAGAAATAATAAAACATTTTTTAATATAGATGCGTAAAATAATGTAAATACAGCGTCTAATTAATGCTTACAATTGCCTGAATTCAAACAACAAACAATTTAAAAGCGGCAACTACCTTTTTTGTGCCACAGTTTTTGCATTATTGATAAATTCATTAAAATAAGTTTGTTATTTGGATTCTACTGGGCTTATTCTTAAGGATATTCTTTTGCTCGCGAACTAAACTTTTCAAAAAAAGAATTCTACTAAAGAATTCCAAAAAATTTAGGTGCCACCATCTTCCTTATGACGGAATCCATTCTCATATTAGACTCATGATATAAATAGACAGGTAGCCTTGACAACTGGCTTTATTCTCAGAGCGCCGACCATCAATTGTCAAAATCAATACATAGTTTATCTTGTCATCTATTTTCGTTTTTTCGTTCCAGAAACAGTTGTTTTTGACAAATGATGGTCGGGAAAAGAACTCTCACTCCTACCTATAGATTATTAGCTCAAAAATATGAATCTTTAAACACGCTTAAAAGTATCCTAATATATTTTTTATATGAGTCACAATAGCAACATCCGTTTTGTTATATATCAGTCATAAAAGGGTTTTAAATATGGCTCTTATAAAACTCCGAAAAAACTCATTATTTAGACCCTTAAAATGCACATATTTCAGACGCTTTATAACTCATAAATAACAAAAATTAGTACTTAGATCAGTGTACCTTATATAAAAGGAAAGTACTTAGATCAGTGTACCTTATATAAAAGGAAACACGCTCATATCGGTGTCTTAAATAAACTCATTATGAATGCTCATACTCGTAAATATTAAACTTAAAGGAATCATAAAAGACTCAGAAAATTTGCTTACTTTTACGACTTAAGACTTTACTACTCTTAATACTTAATATAGTATATCAAAGTTTTCTGAAACATTTTTAGAATATTGAACGAAACTGAGTATTTCTATGAAAATTACAATTTTTTTTTTTGAGTAAATTTCTTTTATTAAAAGTAAGTAGAAAATATTTTCTTTCATACATTAAAGCATAAAAGATTTTAATATAAAATATATATATATTAATGCGATTATTATTATTTTGAATAATTTTTTTTTTCATATATCCCAGCAGGAAAGCGAGCGCTCCATTAGCGCATCTGAAGCGCTCCAAAAAAATAATAGGACGCTTCATTCTCCTTGTGTATAACGCGTTTTTAACATAGTCATGTCATCAGATGTATGCGCTCCGCTCCAGCTGTGGAAAATATGAAATCGTAGCGAGAGCCGAGCGCTTTGTTCTCCTTGTGTTTGATATAAAAACGTAGGAAGTACTGAGCGCTTTGTTCTCCTTGTAGCATAAATTAAATAGATTAATATTTAAAATTTTTAAAACAGAACAAAAACAATCAGCCAGCCACGGGTTTGAACCCGGGCATCTCGTACACAAAGCAAGCACCCCAACCAGTATGCCATGGCCACCACAATTTAGGTGTAAAATTTGGTTTATAATAACAGAATCTATATACTATTAATAAATCTGTAGCCACTTTTTATGTTCACTCATCACGTTTAAACAACAACTCAGATTTTTATAAATTTTGTACACATATTTATAGGTCAGCAGAGAGTGCAATAGGATACTTTATTTTAACCCATTAACAACCAATGTTACTATATGTAAACATATGCGTCTCGAATTTTCATTAAATTCTGCATAATATTTCAAAAGTTTTAGTACCAGTTTTTTAAAAAAAGTAAAATTAGCATGCAATAATAACTTATTTCTGCTCAATAGCATACATAGTTTTCACCAAAATGTTGCTTCAAGTCTAAAAAGGTCTGTTTTTTATGGTTTTCTTTCGGCCCTAATGGATTAAATTGCACTTCGGTTAAACGAGAACAAAATCAATAAACGCTTTTAAATTTCCTTCAATTTGATACCAAAGTCATGTATGTAGTTTGAAAACTGTGAAAAATTTTAGTACCAGATCTTTTTAGTATTAATTATAAGCTGAGAATGAGAGAAAAACGACTTGAAATTCACACTTTTAGCTTTGAAGGCAAATATTTCAGTCAGTTTGCAATGGATTTCAATAATTTTTTTTGAAAAATGTTGTTTGTTAAAATATCCTTCAAACATAAGTGGAAATTTTTACTAAACCAAAGTATTAATATTTTTAAAAATTTTTTTTAAAAATGTTCAAAAATTTTTAGTTTAAGCCAAAAAATTGGATAAACGTTGTTTTTGTTGTAAAAAAAATTAAATCCAAAATTTAGGTTTTCGATTTCCTATCAGATGATATAACAATCTTAAGGTTAATAATTTGTAGTATTACTTAAACAATAAAAAATCGTTTTGGTAGCGAAAAATCAAGCCTACCCACTATCAATTTTTGAATGAAAACTTTTTGAAAACCCGGCGAAGCGGCGGGTTTAAGCTAGTAACTTATAAACAAATTTTTGAAACAAAACAAAAACGAAAAATTTCGATTACAAGGCAAGCACGTAAGCCACTCTGTCACATCTCAATTGCAAAATTTGTTTCTTAATAACAAATAACAGCAACTTTGATAAAATCAAATCAAATTTTATTTATTCACGTGAAGATATTAGATAAATTTTTAAAGTTTTTGAAATAAATTTTTTCTTTAATTAATTTTAAACTTTCTTTTCAAGTGCAACGTTATCGTTACAGAAGCTGCTACAAATATAGCGCTATACAAACAGCATTACTTACAAGGAGAATGAAGCGCTCTTTATGTGCATACAAGTAATGCGCATTGCAATTTTTTGCTGGGATCATATAAAATATGAGATTTTGCATGAGATTTTGAAGTTTCGGTTTTAGACCATATTGAAGCCGAACAGCCGTACATGACAAAAACGCCGAAAATGAAATCGAAACCGAATATTCGGTTGGACACTAGTCATTGCTTATGAGCCCCATAGAGGCCTATATACAGTACAAACTAAAATATAAATTTATAAGAGCCAAAACAACTTTGATAATAACGTATTTGAACGAACTTTTGGCTTATATAATGAATTTTGTAATATTTGTTAAAATTCGTCAATTTAATATTTTTTTGTAATATTTTTTATAAATATTTAAAAATATGAAATGATTCATATTATATACTAGATCTCTGTAAAGATTTAAAGAATCAGTCAGTCAAAATTAAAATATCAAAATTATTTCAGATTTGATAAGAAAAACTTCAAAAACTCTCTAGATTATGTCAAGTAAATGCATAAATCTCTCCTTATATGGATTTTAATTATTGTACACCATGACGTATGCGCAACTTGTAATTCAAATAAAATCTTAAACGAAAACTTTTAACAAAAAACATCAACAAAACTTTAAAGTTAAAAAAAAACAATGCTCAGCAAAGTAAGCAAAATTTTATAAGCAAAAAAAAATTTTCATTGCAGCTCTACAATAAACCAAATAAATATTGTCACTTAATATCCAAAGTGTATGGTTTTTTTTTTGTTTCCGTACACTTCAAGTAGTGATTTCTTTGAGTTCCACTGAATAGCTGCTGTGCAACAACAGCAGCTGCACCTCGCCAAGACATAGCTCAGGTAATCGACAGCTTAACAAGTCGATGGATTAAGATGAAGATGTTATAAAAATTGCTGCTGCGGACAACAGTTGCAGCAGTTGCAGAAAGCGGCTCACAACGTGTGGTGCTGCAAACACTTTGATGAAGTAATTAAAACTTAAGAACCAGCAACATGAAGTAGTGCTCATTGTTGCTGTTGTTGGGGCTGCCAGAACTGCTAGTGGCTTGTTTCGAAATGTAATTCAATTTCCAAACAATACCCAAGGAATTGTTACAGCCACTGCCTAGGCTAAGAAGGAGTTAAAAGAAATCAACAAAAGCGAATATAAGAAAAACAAAAGAAACACAAAAACTACAACAACATAGAAACTTAAGCAATTCGACGTTCAAACAGAAATCATGAGCGAACAACGGCAATACAAAGGATACAAAAAATATTATAATAAAATGAGAAGCAGCAACAGCAACATTAATGTTGCAGCAACAATGGCGGCTTTGTATAGCATGGTTTAGCTCGCGTAGTGATACTCACATACAAGATGAAAACAGCAACAAGAACTACAACAACAGGGACAACAACAGCAATACAAGTCAAGTTGAAGAAAACTTGTAAAATACAAAAACAACAACTTTGCAAGAAATTCTACAGGGTGTTGAAAAGTCTTATACAGTAGCAGTAACAGTTTCACAATGCAAAACAAACAAATGCTGCTGCCATCATTGTTGTTGCTGTTGTTGTTGTTGTTGTTGTTCCTGCAAGCCACAAAAGCATTTTGTTTTAATTGTTTACTTAGTGAAAATGTGAAAACTATAAAATGCGGCATAGAAGAGCAGCCGCACCAGTAGCTCAACACTATGTAGCCGATGAGCTGCAGCAAAGATTGGGGATGACTTGAATGCAAACGGAAGGAAGCGCCCGACCGCCATTGCAGATTAATTACGCCGGAAGCTGAAAAACAATTTGCGTTTTTCTTGCTGCACATCAATTGTAAATGAAATGAAATCAAATGAAAAGTAGTTGTTGTTTGTGTTGTTGTTGTTGTTCTTTGTGTTGTTGTGAAGAATTTCCACACAACAACAATGATAAACTTGCTGCTGCCGTAACTGCAAAGAAATACAAAAGCAGCCAATTGCTGCTGTACGTCTTGACTTTAGCCATAAAATTAAGCCTAAAATAAATACTCGAAAATTGCAGCTGCTGCTTAAACCAACGAAATTAAGAATTATTTTTCCTGCATGGCTTTCGGGAATATTTTTTCCCTCCTTTTTCGGAGTAGTGGCAAACATTTGAGTTTTTTAAGCTGCTATTTATTGAATTTTTGGCATTGTTTATTCGTTCTTGCTTGGTTTTATTGTTGCTGCCAAATAAGAAATTTTTGGCAATTTTATTTGTTGTCAAAAAGTTTCATGCTATTTTCAATGTAAATAAGGAAATATAAGATTTTGCTTTTTTTTCTTAATCCTACCTTAAGCAGCAACATATGCAAACTCTGTGCACAGGATTAACAAGCAAATGAGTTGCCGTTAGCAAACATCTTATATTTGGTAGAACTTTTTTAAGTACCCACCTTTTGAAAGTTTTTATATTGCAATTAAAGTTTTGCTACATTGTTGGAGTAGTAGCGAAAATTTTCATTGTTGTAATGCATAGAAGGAAAAAACTCAAAATTTGGCTGCATTTTTGCTTATATCTCTTTTGAGACGAATTGCTATTTACATTTTTTTAATATCGTTCTTTTATTAATATATTATTATTGTTTTAAGATTTTGTCATTGAAATTGAGAAAGAATTATTAAAAAATTTGTAATTTTAGAAATAATTTTCTCAGAACTCTTATTCGTTTCTAAGGCAGTATTCCTCTGCAGGGCCGTATCTAGTGCTATATAATAAAAATAATAATAAAAATGGAAACTTTAAGGGGGGGGTTTCCAACTAAATTTTTTTAAAAAATTATTTTTGTGATCATTCAACAAAAATGATGTCTATTAAACTCATCGTAAAATCATAAAAACAATTTTGTCGACATTCGGCAAAGCATATTTATCAATAATTTGTCAATTTGAAGCAACACGTATCGTCGAAATTATTTATAAAAAAAAAATTTTTTTTTTTGATATTTTTCAAATTACCCAAAATCACCCCTTAAAATAATTTTAGAAAAAAATTTAACCCAAACCCCCCTTAAAGTTTTCCTTTTTATTATTATTTCACCGTTTTCTAATTTTGAAAAAAATTTGTTAGTTCTAGAAGCAAAATTTTTCAAGCTACGGCCCTGTTCCTGTGTAAAATTTTGAAAAAATCAATTTTTGTTTTACATTTTTTTTTAATATTAGAAATTACAGAATGTATCCAAAAGAATTTTTAAAATTAAAATTATTTACGGAGTGGCACCCGCTTATATGACTTGAGACTGCCTGTAACTTTTCTCAAATCTTAAAGCGCGTTTTTTTCAAAACTACTTTTTCCAACTAAAAATCCAAAAAACTTTGAAAAAAAGGTCAAAAAATTACTTGTTTTTTTAAAACAGTCGCAATTTCGTGAACAAAAATTATTATTTTTCCCCTAGTCCTGGACATAGCAACATTATTACTAACAAGTATAAAAGCCCGTCCAACGACGGGTTGGAAGTATTATCGCCCTAGCTGTATTTATTTTTTGCCATTACTACAATGCTTTTACAACATACTGCTCTGAAAAATGTTCAGTCTAAAAGTATGCACACACATAAAAGGCAAGCATGTCACTGACATGTATCAAAATAATTTTCTGTGCATACTTTCAGGCTGATCGCAAAAAATAATTACAGTTTGAGCGATATCGGATGCAGAGCAGCGTGCTTGCGTTTTTTATATTAGGATTAAGAATCTTTTTTTTTCAGATGACTAGAAAAGTTGAAATCGTATCAAAATGCAGGCCCCCAATTTTTGTTTTTTTAATTTTTTTGCGTCCCAGCAGAAAACTTACTCAGGCCTCTCTTACTCAGATTTAAGCTCCGGTCTGATTTTCTGCCCCATTTTTTAGTTCGGATTTTAAGGCTGAAACTTAAATATAACTCAAGTTTCCTTTAGAACCAGTTTTCTAACCTGAAAGTTAAGAAAAAATCAGTTCTTTTTTTTCAGTCTAGATTTCATATCTGATATTCCGAATGATAATTTAATACTCAGACCAGAAATTATAGATGAAAATTTAAAAAAATAAATACCAAATATCAGTACTGAAGAGGTTGATACTTGTATAAAAATTTCAAGGAACAGTCAGTCCTCATTCATGCATGTCAGGCCTGAAGTCCAGCTTCATCAGCCTAAACATTTTCTGCTGGGGTATTATTGAAAAATTAATGAACTTATAATACAAAAAATGGATACTAAAAATTTTTTAATTTTTTTTTTTTTATTGAATATTAAAAATGCCCAAAATTTTTCCCTCTACACTAGAATACTGCCTTAAAAGTTAGTAGAGAATAATCCTTAAAAGCCTCAAAGCTTTTCAAAACAAATAACTTCTGAAAGTGCCCAAAAAAGCTGATAAGTTTGGGTAAAATTATAAAAAAAAAATATTTCTGGAAAAACATGTAGATTTGTTCGTTTTGTGTTTCGTCAAAAAAGAACAAAAGCACCATTTTTATTTTCGATTTCTTTTTTCATACCCAGAATTGTTTTTTATTCGTTCGTTTTTATTTTTCTTTTTTTTTTAATCAAAATTTAAGGCTTAACACAATCTCTGTTGTGAGAATAATCAGTGTAAAAAAATTTAGTTTGCATCAATACACCTGTAAGTATTTAGACGTAACAACGTATCCTTATCCTTTTCCTAATCCTTGTCCTAATACTTGTTTTCTTATTCGTGCTTTATTCTATGTCCTAATCGTTATTTTAATTCTTGTTAAAATCCTTGTTCTAGTCCTTATCTCAGTCCTTGTTTTTATCATTGTTCAAATCTTTAACTTAAACCTTGTTCAAATAAATCCTTATCCTTGTCCTAATCCTTATCTTAATGCTGTTCTTCAATATCGTCCTAATCCTTATCTTAATGCTGTTCTTCATTATTGTCCCAATCCTTGTCCAAATCCTTGCCCTAGTTCCAGTCCAAATGCTTGTCTTAATCCTTGTATTAATCCTTTTTAGGAAACCTTGTCCTTACCATTGTCCTCTAAGCTCTTTTCTGAATTGTTATTCAAACCCGTGTCCTAACTCTTGTCCTAATCATTGTAGTATTCATTATCCTATTCTTTGTCTAATCCTTGTCCTTACCCAGGTAACAATTTCACCTAAATAAGCCTTGAGCGAAGCTTTATATAAGAAATTTCTGTAGGAAGGAGAATTTAAATTTTCTTGAGCAATCCTTGAAACAAGTTTTTTATACGGTTTATGCAAGTAGAAAAGGTAAGTAAGAAATTACTTCCTGTATATAAGAACATATATAAAGTTTGACATAAGATTTTTATTCAGGGCTAATTCAGGAACTCGAAAACTGGAAAAAAATTTAATAATTTTTAAATTTATAACGTTTATTTATCTTCTGCACTACGTTTCATTTAATTTTATTTATAACAGAAATCTTGTACATTTTAAAAATTCTTGTATATTTACCATGGCCACACCCAGCTCGGATTGAACTCGGATCTATTTATTCAGGAGCTTGCTCGCGCGACGTTGAAACTTAATTAGTATTTTCTTTGAATTTTCTTAAGTTTAATTTTATAAAGGTCTCAACTGCAAACATTTCATAAATGCACTTAATTTGGAAGCCATAAAAGGCCTCGGTAGCCTTGCTTAAAGTGGCAGTTTATCAACTGATATACACACGGTTTGATCCCCGGCTCAGGCAACATTTTTGTTTTATTTTTGTTTATTATTGAAATAGTTATTTAAGCTTTTTTATTATAGAGAGAGTTTTTTGGATTTTTTTGTAATATTTTTTTTTCTTTTATATTTAATATTATTATTCTGTATTAATTCAGAATGCAATTATTTTTTGCGATCAGCCTGAGAGTATGCACAGAAAATTCATTTGATACTTATCAGTGACATGCTTACCTTCCCATACTGTAATTATTTTTTGCGAACAGCCTGAGTGTATGCACAGAAAATTGATTTGATACTTATCAGTGACATGCTTGCCTTCACATTTTTTAGAACATTATGTTGTAAAAGCACAGTAATAATGGCAACAAATAATTACAGTTTAGCATTAATGCTTCCAACCCATCGTAGAACGGGCTTTTATACTAGTTTCTCATATTATTGTTATCACAAACTGGAACTTTGTTTATCTTAAAAAAATCAAAGCTTATGTTAAAATCTTCTTGAATACTTCCTAAAATGTATGATTGAATAAAGCTCAACGTAAAAAATTTTACAAGAAATTGGATTTTTCAATGCGTTTATAAGACTCTTTCAAGAAAAGCATAAATAATTACTTTTATACTAGGCCTTTTCAAGTTGAGCTTGAATAACTTCAAATATTTAGGTGAAATTGCTATCTAGGTATCCTAACTCTCGCCTATGTCCAAACTCCTGTCCTTTGTCCTAGTTCTGGTTTTTATCGATGTCATAATTTTTCCCTTTATCCTTTTCCTTATTATTCGTTTTTGTCTTTGGCTTTTGCTTTTGTTTTTGCTTTTGCTTTTGTTTATGATTTTGATTTTGATTTTGATTTTGATTTTGATTTTGATTTTGATTTTGATTTTGATTTTGATTTTGATTTTGATTTTGATTTTGATTTTGATTTTGATTTTGATTTTGATTTTGATTTTGATTTTGATTTTGATTTTGATTTTGATTTTGATTTTGATTTTGATTTTGATTTTGATTTTGATTTTGATTTTGATTTTGATTTTGATTTTGATTTTGATTTTGATTTTGATTTTGATTTTGATTTTGATTTTGATTTTGATTTTGATTTTGATTTTGATTTTGATTTTGATTTTGATTTTGATTTTGATTTTGATTTTGATTTTGATTTTGATTTTGATTTTGATTTTGATTTTGATTTTGATTTTGATTTTGATTTTGATTTTGATTTTGATTTTGATTTTGATTTTGATTTTGATTTTGATTTTGATTTTGATTTTGATTTTGATTTTGATTTTGATTTTGATTTTGATTTTGATTTTGATTTTGATTTTGATTTTGATTTTGATTTTGATTTTGATTTTGATTTTGATTTTGATTTTGATTTTGATTTTGATTTTGATCTTGATTTTGATCTTGATTTTGATTTTGATTTTGATTTTGATTTTGATTTTGATTTTGATTTTGATTTTGATTTTGATTTTGATTTTGATTTTGATTTTGATTTTGATTTTGATTTTGATTTTGATTTTGATTTTGATTTTGATTTTGATTTTGATTTTGATTTTGATTTTGATTTTGATTTTGATTTTGATTTTGATTTTGATTTTGATTTTGATTTTGATTTTGATTTTGATTTTGATTTTGATTTTGATTTTGATTTTGATTTTGATTTTGATTTTGATTTTGATTTTGATTTTGATTTTGATTTTGATTTTGATTTTGATATTGATTTTGATTTTGATTTTGATATTGATTTTGATTTTGATATTGATTTTGATTTTGATTTTGATTTTGATTTTGATTTTGATTTTGATTTTGATTTTGATTTTGATTTTGATTTTGATTTTGATTTTGATTTTGATTTTGATTTTGATTTTGATTTTGATTTTGATTTTGATTTTGATTTTGATTTTGATTTTGATTTTGATTTTGATTTTGATTTTGATTTTGATTTTGATTTTGATTTTGATTTTGATTTTGATTTTGATTTTGATTTTGATTTTGATTTTGATTTTGATTTTGATTTTGATTTTGATTTTGATTTTGATTTTGATTTTGATTTTGATTTTGATTTTGATTTTGATTTTGATTTTGATTTTGATTTTGATTTTGATTTTGATTTTGATTTTGATTTTGATTTTGATTTTGATTTTGCTTTTGCTTTTGCTTTTGCTATTGCTTTTGCTTTTGCTTTTGCTTTTGCTTTTGCTTTTGCTTTTGCTTTTGCTTTGCTTTTGCTTTTGCTTTTGCTTTTGCTTTTGCTTTTGCTTTTGCTTTTGCTTTTGCTTTTGCTTTTGCTTTTGCTTTTGCTTTTGCTTTTGCTTTTGCTTTTGCTTTTGCTTTTGCTTTTGCTTTTGCTTTTGCTTTTGCTTTTGCTTTTGCTTTTGCTTTTGCTTTTGCTTTTGCTTTTGCTTTTGCTTTTGCTTTTGCTTTTGCTTTTGCTTTTGCTTTTGCTTTTGCTTTTGCTTTTGCTTTTGCTTTTGCTTTTGCTTTTGCTTTTGCTTTTGCTTTTGCTTTTGCTTTTGCTTTTGCTTTTGCTTTTGCTTTTGCTTTTGCTTTTGCTTTTGCTTTTGCTTTTGCTTTTGCTTTTGCTTTTGCTTTTTACTTTTGATTTTGCCTTTACTTTTTCTTCTACTTTTGTTTTGCTATTTCTTCTTCTTTTGCCTTTGCCTTTGCTTTTGCTTTATCTTCTAGTTATGCTTTGGTTTTTCTTCTACTTTTGCTTTTTTTTGTTTTTACTTTTGCTTTTACTTCTGAAAACAGAAAATAAAAGAAGATTTGTTCTCGTTCAACATTATTTTTTTCACTTATACTTTCATTATTCGAAGTGTATCCAACTTCTTTTTTGAGCCACTGTTGATTTAAACGAAATGTTTGTAGTTTATAACATGTCAAATTTGCATTCCCTAACAGCAGAACGTGACTTATTAAGATGCTAAAATTAAACCGCAAAACAAGATGTTGCCACAAGAATTCCAACTAAAATGTGAAAATTTGAAAAGTTACTACTTAGTCGCTACTATTTTTAGTTCTTACTGAATAATGTTCGCCTGTCATTGACTCATTACTCTGCCACAAATACAAACACAACGCACAAGCACACAATCACTTGCACACGCAGCTGATCGAAGGAAAGTTCAACATTTTCACAGGGTGCATGTTAAAAACTTGGCACTTCGTTATGTTCCTTTTTTTTCAATTTTCTTAGGATAGCAAATTATTTTCTGTTCATTTTTTTTTTCTCTTCTAACATTACTTTGTATATTGCTGCTGTCTGTGGCAACATGTGTTTTCTAAACATGGCAACACTTGGCAGCTGTTATACGTACTACATATATCAATGTTATGCTGAATTCTACTTATTTGGAATAAGCTTATTTAGGGTGGTTACCTCTGCCAACATGTGGCAAGTGACACGCATCCTCAACTGTCGCTGACTTAATTGAATTCTTACGTTGGGAGTAGTTTAAAAAAAAAATAAAAACAGCAGTAAATCTGCAAGCAAATAATTTCGTCTTACTTTCTAACGATGTTGTGGGAAAAAGTTACCACAAAGTATTTGCTTCACCGCCATATGTTGTGATATTAGAGCACGTAATTTTAATACCAATCGGTGGTAACAATATTTTGATATTCTAAGAGTGGTTAGTGGTGGATTTAATAAGATTGTCAATCAAGATAGAAATATTTGGTTATGTTTGTTACGAGTGAACAAATGGAAATTTTTCAAACAAAATACCCATTTTTTTCCTTCATGACCTTAGTTATTTTAGAATTGAATAATATTATTACATAACAATAATTGCCGTTACTAATTGTTAAAGAAATGGAAAATTTATGAAGCCTTTTTAAATTAATTTACACAAATTTCGAAAAAAATTATATATATGACAACCAAATGACCAAAAAATTTGCCGACACTTGTGACTTATGAAGATAAATGTAAAATTTGGATATTTGTCTTTCAAAATAATAACTCAAAGACTTAGAAAATGTCTGTTATTGACCAACTTATGCTTGAAATTCGAAAGATCTCCGAAAATACTGATTTTTTGAAAAAACCCGATTAGCGCGACCTCTTAACCTCTTCCAAAAAATCTAAAAAAAATCTCAAAAATATTTACCCCATAAGCTTTCAAACAAGAGTTGAGCAACTATGGAATTCAAAATACAATTTTCTTTTGGGACACTCTACTGTCCATATACTCGCTTGATGCAGCTTCCCAAGGAGTTCGATTATTTTCGACTATTTTTCTAACTGAACATTATTTTTCAATCAAAACAATAACTTCGTCTTCGATGTCTCGATGTAATATTCACATTTTTTAAGTAACTAGGTAGAACGACACGAAAATAAAAACATCTAACAATACGTTCAAAAAGTCCATAGGATGACACAGAGATAGCGTTACTAGATCTTTTTCCGTATAATTTTTATTTAGTACCAACATTCAAATCGCAAATTGAAAGTGCACGAGCTAGCTGGCATTGTAAATATATCAGATGGTAGTATTTTAACCATTTTACACGAACATTTGGGTATGCGAAAGCTCTGTGTAAAGTAGGTGCCGCGTGAGCTCACAGTCGACCAAAAACAACAGCGAATTGATGCTTCAGAGGAGTGTTTGGCTCTGTTAAACCGCAATAAACTCAAATTCTATCGTCGATATGTGACAATGGCTTCACTATTACACACCAGAATCCAAAAGGCTGTCAGCTGAGAGGACAGCAGTCGACGAACCGAATCCAAAGCGAGCAAAGACCCATCAGTCGGCTTGTAAGGTGATGGCGTCTGTATTTTGCGATGCCAAAGGAATAATATTCATCGACTTTCTCCAAAAAGAAATCACCATCAACAGACTTGACTATTACTGTGGACTTTTGGATCGATTGAAGGCTGAAATCGCCAAGAAACGGCCACATTTGCAAAAGAAAAAAGTGTTGTTTCACCAAGACAATGCACCGTGTCACAAATCGATGAAAACGATGGCAAAATTTAATGAATTGGGCTTCGAATTGCTTACACACCCACCGTTTTCTCCAGATTTAGCCTGCAGCGACATTTTCCTGTTTTCAGATCTCAAGAGAATGCTTGCTGGAAGAAAATTCAAGTCCAATGATGAAGTAATCGCTGAAACTATTTTGACGAAAAAAGAGAAATCGTGCTATAAAAGTGGTATCGAAAAGTTGGAAAGTCGCTATAATCGTTGTATCGCTCTCGAAGGCGACAATGTTGAATAATGTAGTCGAGTTTTATCAAAATTTAGTTTTTTTCTTACTCATCCTAATTCCTAAAAATTTTAATTTTCATTGTTTATTTTAATTTTCTGTTTTTGTATTTAAAAAAATTAAATATTTTTTTAGTAAAAAAAACTTTGAGCTAATTAATTTTAATTATTTTTGTCTTAAACTTATATTGTTGTATAAGTGAAATTATGTGGGATAAATTTTTACCTTTTGCGTTAATTTTCGCAATGATATTTTTTAAAAGACAATTAAAAATTCTCAATTTGGACCATTTCTCAACAAACTATGGGCAAAATCAAATTTTTTTTTTTCTCAATACTAATTCTATAAAAAATTTAAAATAATTTCAAGAATAACATTCAAGAATAATTTTAAAATTAAATGTATTTGCTTGGAAAAATTCCCAAATCGTTGTTTTTCATTTTTACTTGTAATTGCAGGATTTTCTGTCAAGAGACCGCACCCACGCCCCCATGGAAAATCCTAACCTACACTGGCCTGACTCTAAGATTAAATTTGAACCAATTTTAAACACTTTTTGTAAACTTCAGACTAGAAATAAAAAGTCTTTTTCCAACAAACAAGCCTTTTTTTTACTCACAGCAAATTCAAGTTGAATTGCATAAATTTGAAACTCACTGCAATAAATCATTTTTTACCAAAAAACAAAAAAAAGTTACAACATAAAAATGTAACAAGTACACTACTTTCCATAATAGAGCGACGATCTACACAAAATAAGTGCAAATTGCCAAGCTTCATGAATGACATCTGCTGTCAAGCTACTAACGATTGGCCTCAGTTTGGAAATCTAAGCAGAACCTTTGAAATATCATGCAAATCAGTGTTTGTAGTAGGAAAAAACAATGCCACTACCATCAACCATTTCTCTCCCTCCCCCCCCCCCCATCCTCCCCCCATCATCTTTCTATAACAGCATGCAATGGTTTATTCAAATGGTCAGTGAGTAGAAAATAAGTTGAGGATGCATGAATTAAATTATTCCTTATACAGTTGTAGCTTAGCGTAGTATAAGCAGCTATATTTTTACCCCCTATTTGCTCTCTTATTTCTTCGTACTGCTTACTTTTTTTTTTTTTTGAGCACTGCTATGGATCAAGTTGAGCAAAGGCAGCAAATTATGCAAAGTTGATTATTTGTACAAGAAAGTAAACTTTGGAAGCGAAAATCTGAAAAGAAAAAAAATATTTTAGTTTGTGGCAAAATTTTGAGCGTACCTAAAACTTACTGGTAATAGTAACCGAAATAGAAAAGAAGAGTGTGCATAGGCAGAAGAAGTAAACATAATATTAATGCAAGCAAAAATAATAATAATGCACTTTTAAGCGAGTTTGCAAGCAACAGTTCAACTACTGATGATTTTTTATGCAAACCACATTTTCGCGTTTATTGATGTTGAATATATTTTGGTAATTTTAAATTCGTGTCGTAGACGGCGTTATTTCAACTAGAACTGTATTTTGTTACAGCTGTTGCGGGCTGTTTTTCTTTTTAAAGTAAAATATTTTTTTTTTTTAAGTGAAACTCTCTTGGAGCGCTGAGCATGTTTTGGTATAGGTGAAAGTTATGAATTCGCGGCAAAACTGTTAACGTCTGAAATGTTAACTTCAGCAATGTTAACGTCAGCAATGTTATGTGTCATCACAGTTAGTGTAATTTATTTAAAATATTTTTATATATTTATAAGAAATCTATATTATTATAACGCAAGGGCATTTTTTGTGATGACTATCAAATCTATACTGTAGAAGCGATTTTCAAAAAAAAAAGGGTAGCAATTGAAAGGTCTTGCTCTGTAGATGTGCACAATAAGGTCCTATTTTTTCTTAAATGATGTGTATTTTTAAAAAAAGCTGAAACAATTTTCTATGAAACAAGCCAAATTTCTTTTTGATGCCTAAAAGTATGTAATAGATTTTTATTGCAATGCTATGATAACACTGTGGAACAAATTCAGGTTAGCAAAAGTTAGGTCGATTCTGAGAGTGAGTGAGTCGATCAATTAGTCGACGAGTTATATCCAAGAAACCATATAAACAATATGCTGAAAATCGGCATTTGACTGCAAAGTTCGAAGGTCGATTAAAAAAAAAATTCGAACTAACATAAGCAAACGTCGCGATACGGGTCTTCTAATTTAGCCTCTATTTTCACCCCTCACTCTCAGAATCGACCTAACTTTTGCTAACCTGAATTTGTTCCACAGTGTAAGTAGTAACTGAGCTACTTAGCAATTCAACAGCAACAGACAAAGTTTCTATGAAATGCTTGATTCAAAGATAAAAATTCTTTATATATAAAAAAAAAAAAATCAGAAAAATATTTTTGATTGAAATAATATCGATTAATAATATCGATTAAAAGTTAAATTATCAATATCTATATTTATACTTCTTTAGTATTATATAAAACTTAAGTGCAAGCCCCCCAAAGTTCTAGATCGATTTTTATGAAATAAGATTTAAAGTGTCATAACTGCACAGTATAGAGATATTTTACTTTCGAAATTTTAATAAAAAGTATCTTTACTTAAGACCCAGTTTAAAGTCTTTCAATAAAAAAGCGGGCTTTTTTGAATGACTGTATTTTTTAATTTTATTAAATATCGAAATAACTTTTTTGTTAGTTAAGTCTTAAATTACTGATTTTATTTTTTACTTGCTGAATACCCGGCTTAACTCGGGATTTGATATAAATAACTTTCAATATCATTCGTCAATTTGAAAAAACTTTTCACAAACTTTAGAAGGAGTTTTGTGTGCATCTTTCAAATCGGTAACTTCGGCGAAATGAACAAAATGTAGCTTCAACATCTGAAAATTATGAGAAAAAGTTAGGGAAATCGTGATTTGTGTGTGCGTGCCGCCGATCGCTTGCAAAAATATATTTTCTAGTTTTATATTGTATTCGATAGATTGCACACTTTTGAAAAAAATCAGAGCAAAACCGAATTTTTTGCAATTCGCGAGGAAACTGGACAAAAATTAAATAAGCATTGAAAATAGAAATTGAAATGTCAAAACAACGCCAACTTATGACGCAACTCAAATACCACAGAATTCGACATCACCTGTCCTGATTTGCGCAAAAAAAGAAAGTGGAATATAAATACACATAAAGAAGAAAAGAAGATATTTATCACCCTTCGTGCTTTGCTACACCTTACTGTATTTTGTAGTAGAGCGCCCTCTGGGATTCAAGATATAGCAAAATACATAGCGCCAAAAGACTCATCGCACCCGAAAACCACTTCTAAAAATCATACTTATCGGATGAGTTGTTTTGAGTCCTTCTGGTTTTAGAGATAGAATAAATAAATAACGCCAAAGCCCTTTCCATACTCGATATCAAATTCTATATATCCCATATACAAAATTTTATTTAAATCGGATGAGCGGTTTTTGAGTGTTTCACGATTCCTTAAGTGATTTGTACTACAGCACCATCTGGTGCTTAAGATAGCGCAGAAAAAAATGTCATCAAAAAGTCATCAAAAGTCATCATCAAAAAATTTCATCAAAATCGGTGCAGCCGTGTAGGAGAGTTTAATAACCTGCACACGTACAAATTGTACAACAACGCCCTCTAGTTTTCGAAACAGAGCAAAAGAGATAACGCCAAAACAGTTGCCCTACACGAAAATTCTTTAGTAAACTTTTTCATCCAAATCGGATGAGCGGCTTTCTACTTTTTCACGATTTCTTAAGAGATTTGTCGCCCTCTGGTGTTCAAGATAGAACAGAGTAGATAAGTCATAAAAACTCACCGTATCCGAAAACATCTATACACAAATTTTCATGTAAATCAGATGAACGGTTTCGGAGATAAGCTATAAAAACAAAATGCAGCGCCACCTACCGGGTGCAATTGTGAATCTGAACCATCAAGGGATTCACTCAAACAATTTCATCAAAATCAGTGCAGCCGTTAAGGAACAGTTTAATAACATACACACGTACAAATTGTATAACAGCGCCCTCTAGTTTCGAGAAAGAGGAAAAAAGATAGCCTCAAAATCCTTGCCGTACTCGAAAATCGCTATTTACAAATTGTCATCCAAATCGGATGAGCAGTTTTGGAGTTTTTCACGATTTCCTAAGATTTGTACTAAAGCGCCCTCTGGTGTTTAAGATAGCACAAAAAGATAACATCAAAACACACACCGTATCAGAAAAGCAATTTTCATACAAGACGTTTTTCGAGGTTTTTCAAAATACTTGTACTACAGCGCCCTCTGGTGCTCAAGAGAGAATAGAGTAGATAAGTCAAAAAAACTCAGCGTGTCCGAGAACCTCTACATACAAAATATCATGCAAATCGGATGAGCGGTTTTGGACTTTTTCGACTTTTTTAAATATTTGTACTACAGCGCCCTCTTTTGTTCAAGATAGAACCTGGTTTATAAATCATTAAAACTCACCGTTTCCGAAAACCTCTATATATCCACTTTCATGCAAATCGTTTGACCGACTTGGAAGTTTTTTGACGTTTTTTAAAATATTTGTACTACAGTGCCCTCTGGTGTTCAAGATAGAACAGAGTAGATATGTCATGAAAACTTACCGTAACCGAAAACCTCTATATACCAACTTTCATGTAAATCAGATAAGGCTTAGGAGTTTTTCGACGTTTTTTAAAAACTTTTTACTACAGCGCCCTCTGGTGTTCAAGATAGCACCAAAAAATAAGCCCAAAACACTCACCGTATCATAAAACCCCTATATTCCAATTTTCGAGGTTTTTCAAAATATTTGTACTACACGCGCCCTCTGGTGTTCGAGATGGAAGAGAGTAGATAAGTCAAAAAAAGCTCAGCGTGTCCGAGAACCTCTACATACAAAATTTCATGCAAATCGGATGAACGGTTTGGACTTTTTCGACTTTTTAAAAATATTTGTACTACAGCGCCCTCTGGTGTTCAAGATAGAACAGAGTAGATAAGTCATGAAAATTCATCGTATCAGAAAAAACCCTATGTTCCAATTTTCATGCAAATCGGATGCACGGCTTAGAAGTTTTTCGAAGTTTTTTAAAATATTTGTACTTCAGCGCCCTCTGGTGTTAAATAGTCCAAAAACTCACCGCATCCGAAAACTTCTACATACAAATTTTCATACAAATCGGATGAACGGTTTCGGAGATATGCTAAAAAAAAAGAATGCCTGGAATCCGATCGCAGCGCCCTCTACCGGGTCCAACATTTTTTAACGGATAAAAAGTAGCCTATATGTTGATCGGGGATATTAAGAACCTGGATGTGAAGTTTCATTTAAATCACTACACAGGTTTTTGCGTGATGCTTTAAAAGACAGACAGATAGACAGACAGACAAAATTAATTAAAAAAAAAATAAAAAATGCCGCATAAATTAAAATAAAAACCCCATTTTTCATGCACGAAATCGGACCTTATAAATTGAATAAAGACTTCACTTCACTCACAGCGTATTTAATTTTTAAAAATAATAAACTTAAAGACTTAAAGTGTAAAGTTTTTTAAGCAATCATCCCCGATGCCACACATTGCTTGATCGTTTTCCACCAGAATTTTGAAACTTCCGCGAATTATATCTTTTAAGCCATTCGAGAGCGACAATTTTTTTTTGCATTATTGGTCTTAGGGGGCTCAGATACGCCTAACAAAAATAAGAAAACAAATATTCGGGTCCGTCCCCTAAAGAAAAATTATGCTCAAAAGAATTATTAGTACAATTTAATAAAATAAAAAATATTTTGCTATTTAGTGTCCCACTCATGACGACTCTGCCCTAATGCTAAATTATCAGCAAACGAATCAATTTCTTTCGAGCTTTTTCCGTATAAACTTTCTTCCTCACAAATAAAAATATCGCATGACATATTTGCTCACTTCTACCAACGCTTGCTCTACTTAACACTAGGTGGCAGCCTCAGCGCTGTGCTTAACACATCTCTAACTGAACAGCTGTGAAAGGTGACAGCATAAATCGATATCCATATTATTTTTCTTCATTGTTTGGAAATGTTTTTCTGCATTGTTATAAAGCGATAATATTGAATTTTGCTTGCATAAGCGAATTGGAATAAAGCTCTAAGCGGCTGAACACCGTACAAGTTCTTAAAATTTTCAAAAATAATTGAAATAGAGTGAAATTGGCGAATCATCTCAACAATGGCTTTGCTGACACGCCTCACTAGCAGTGGAGCTGCAGCTGCACCAGGCTCACCCAAAGCTCTGCAACGTTTTCAGAACTGCATTGCATTTCTGTGGCCATCATTGCAGCAGACACCGAGTCAATCGAAGGCCACCCAAATCGATGCCATCGACTGCTTCACCAATGAGTTGGTCACACGGAAAACCAAGAAATGGGAGGACATGCGTGACAATCTGATGAAAACTGCTGATATAAGTGCAGCTACGACTAGCTTTAGTCAGGGTGTTGGTCTAATGGCCAAGGGTGTGATAAGCGATATCGAATCTGTGCGTTCGCCTGAACTGGGGCTCGACATACGTTCACTTTCGCAGCCACAGTTGGACAACCTGTTACTCTCAACGCTTGAGATCAAGAATAAAGTGGACTTTTTATACCTTATCAAGCAGTGCATTGTCTGGCAGCAACTGCCGTCCGCCGAAGTGCTTATCGCGTGTCTTAAGTACCTCAGCTCCTTGAGCAAACTGCAGCAAATTGAATCGTTTATCGAGATTTGTCGGGCCCAAAGCAATCCTTTACTTAAAACCTACGCAGGGCTAGCGCCTTTTAAAGCTATGGCCCAATGGCGTAGCGGCAGTGCAGACGTTGCATTGCTAACGCTTAGGAATGGCTATGCAGAATCGGCCGACTCCGAAGATGGTCGTCGTATGATACGTGCTGCTTTTCGTACCATTGCAGAAGAGACTTTGGCGAAGAAAAGCGAGGCGGTGCTGGTGGCTTTGCTTAATGTAGCACGCACCATCTATGAGGAGCACAAGGATATCTTTGTGCTGGCTTGCATTTGGAAGCAATGTTTCTTAAGCGATTGGTTTTGTGATCATAAATCAGCGGCGATGCTGTTCGAGGAATACGAAGAGCTGCAAGCTTTGGTGGGGCGCAAGTAAGTGTGAAGAAAATCAGTCTTAATGGGAACATTTTATTTTCGAATATTTCCAATACTACTATTTGTTTATAAATTATTCCAAATCGCTAAAAACATGATTTGCTTTCAGATCCAGTTCGCTCTGCTCTTCATTTCTGCGTCAATGCAATGTTGATGCTGTGCATCGTCTAATTGAAGCTTTTCTGCAATATAAACAACGCAGCGCATGTGCCAACTGTTTGGGTTTACTTTTCAACTATCAATGTTTGTTTGGAATTTTTTGGAATTCTTGCGTTTAAAATACATTTTTGATAACATAATTTTCTTTCTTACAGACTACCGCAAAGATTTGCGCGCCTGCGCTGAAATAATAAAGTCCTGCAGCGAATTGGAAATGCCACTCAACGAATCACAAAATGAACAATTCCTTAGTTTGTTTCTTAACCAAACCGAACCACCACCGCATAGTAGCAGTGAGCGTGCTAGAAAAGCTTTGCGACAGTTTCATTACAATTTTTAAAAAAATGCGCACAATTTTTTCACTTTTTTTTTTTAGTGGACAGAACTTTAAATTTTGTCATTCCTTGCTATACCAAGGTGTTTGTTATATTATTGATAACTAGCTTACCATATTATTGATACACAAAAACAAACACATTTTGTTCTAGCTAAAAGTAATCACACTAGAAAACATTCAGTCCAATTATGAACTATTTTCTCCCGGGAGTTGTAAAAGGGAGTTTCCGTTTTTAAGAGAAAGTTTAAAAACTTTTTGGAAATTTTTAATTAAAAATTGTTCATCAACCGGCAATATTCATGAGTGTAAAATAAAAAAAATGAGATATTCTTTTATCTGCTATGCCAGATAAAACATATTTCTAAAAACAGAAACTCCCTTTTACAACTCCAGGGAGAAAATGTTTCATAATTGGGCTGATTATAAAAAGCGACATGAAACAAAAAAATAAGAGTTCGTGGTTGAAATATATATATGTTTATTCAAGCGCGTTAAGTTTTTAACAAAAATAGAACTGTAGAAAACTATTATATAAAGTTGCATATAATGTTAAAAACAATAATAAATTATTTATGCCTAACTCTAGCTATTTTAATTTTCTTTCCTTCTGATAAACTTTAAAAAAAAAATTGCAGCAATAAGCCTACACTGATATTTTTTAATGCAGTCAAGACTGGCTACAAGAAAATCAGTGTAGCCAAAGGATCGGTAAAATGATATGAAGACATAATTAATGAATGCTTGGAGCTTATGAGTTCCAGGAACAGTCGCCCTGAGCATACTGCAGCCATTCAAAGGACCGATTCGTACTAATAATGTTGCAACTTCAGGTATAAAAAACTGCGGCTGGCCTGCGACGCAAAAATTATCTGCTGTTATTATTAGCACAATAGCCCACATTTATATTCAAGACCACTTTGTTTGGCTGTAATTCAGTATGTTTTTTTTTTTAAATTTAAATGAAATCATTGATGCTTGATCTAACAAACAAAATAATTTCATTTCTATTTTTAATGAACAGCAGAAGAATTAACGTAAAAGTTTACTATTTTTGATGAATAAATAAACAAATAAGCTCCTTAAAACCTACAAAACTGATGCTACTTGAAATACTCATCCCGCTCCTTCTCATTGTGCTTAATTTCAATGCCTAAACACTGCTGGCAACGAATGATCAAATGCGATTGACACATCGCACGTACACATTGTTGGCACTGCCAACCGGTAAGATTATTATTCCTCCACGTGCAAACGCGGCAACGGAGACGTTTCTCAATTTTTTTGGGCAATAATTGTACATGTCCAGACAATTTTGCATGTTTCCACGATGTGTTGCTAGCAGCGCTGCCCTGTGCTGCAGCACTGACTGCCTCGAGGAGTAAATTGTCTGGCGACTCACCCAATATGTCGCTGATGAGTAGCTTTCGTTGTAGCGGAGTTTTTGAATTTTTGTGCAGCAGCCGCTTAAGATGTTGCTGAGTAAGAAATATGCCCAGCTGGCGCTGGAAATCTCTTTGTTGCACAGCAGCATCGCCCAGTTTCGAGAGACGAAAGAGCAGCCAAGCATTGATGCAGGCAAAGTCCAGCATAGCGTGAAAGAAACGCAGGGGCCATAGGCTTTGGGTGGTGTTGGAGGTTTTTGTGGCAGCATTGAAAATCGCTTTTGTGCTAAAACATGATGCACTTTGATAGAATCGTTGTCCGGAGTGCGTCGTGACTGCATACAAGTTTTCGGCATTTATTTTGGGAGAGATGCCACTGGTGAGCAGCACCTCTAACCCCCTGTTTTTCGGTATAAATGAAAAATTAGCACCAGCTTTAGTCCTCTGCAGAGTTTGTCTGCTTTTTGTATTGGAAAATTCCGCCGGAAAATCCTTGGACTTTGGCGTCAAAGTACCCACCAATGAAAGCTGTTTTTTTAATAAATTCTGGGCTAGCTGCAGCGAGGTATAGCGTTCAGAGAGTATTACATTGCGCTTGGAGTTATTAATATCACAAACAAGCGTCAAAACTTCTGCTCTATCTGTAGCTTCTGACTTTCCAAGCAGAGCGTTGCAAAGATAATGTGTTTTGGAATCATGCAGACTAACGATGCGTATGCCACAGTCTGTCTGTTCAGACGCTAAACTTATGCCAAGTTGCTTAGGATAATCAGTACGCGACATATCTAGCACATGCTCATGTACGGTGCAATTAACACTGGGTTTATAGCATGAGCGGCAATTTGATATAAATTGTTCCCAAACTTCAGTCACTGCGTGCAATGTAGCGTCGAAATCACGTTTCTTTTTTATTTTAGCTTTTTCGCCTAATCTCAAACATTCACTGATAAACTCAAACCTCTTCTGTGACATGCTTGCACGAAAGATTCCATTACCCAACTCGATGGTCCAAAGCTCTTCTAGCGTGGCGCCATTTTTGCTAAATATGCCGCAAAGATAGTTCAAGCCAATCCAGGCGCTCAGCTCAGGTAAGTCTAACAGGAGTTGGTCAGTATTGTCGGCGCCCTTGCTTTTCTGTTTTTTTATCTCTTCATTTGTGTTCTTCAATATATTTGAAAGTATTGTTTCATCAATTAGTAAAAGCCACGCATCCAGTATATCCGCTGCAATTGTGCCAATAGGTGCCATCGTTTTGTGCAGCATAACCTTGTCGACATTACCAACACTGAGCTTCTTCAGCTCTCCCACAGAGCTGCGCATGCGTTTTCTACAGCTGAGACTGGAACTGGCATTAACCGTATCGGGTATCAGCACCCGCGCAGTAACGCTGTCAATGTTTAGAAATTCTTCCTCACTGTATTCATCATCAAATTCCGCACTGATTTCTGGTGTTTCTATTTTTATTTCTAATTTGTTAAGTATATTAAGTGGATCATCAGGAACAATTTTCGGTTCCACCATCAAGTCTTCTTCATGCAGCAATCGCGGCTCATTGGCCTCTAGCCACTTTTCAGTGTTTCCTGCAATTTCCTGCTCATGCTCGTTGTTGTTTTGAGTTTTGATACAACCCATCGGCACGAGCAGGCATTCATCGATCTTTGTGTTATCCATAATCAAAAATATTTCTTTTTTTACACTTTTATTTGAGAAATTGACGTATTCATTACTATATTGCATATGCAACTTTTTTGTCAACTGTCAACAAATGGGTTAACTTGATGTAAACAAAATATCATACAGTACTTGATGAAGAAAGTTTATTATTACTAAACTTAACAATGGCTACGTTCAGCAGTACACTCTTTCAAAATTATTAATGATTATCAACGATTACGATTGCTTATAAAGTTAACAATTGTCGTGTTAAAATTTGTTATTGATTTCGAATATTAGTTTTCTATTAAAAAAATCGACAATTTTTACTGTACGATTGTTAAATTGATTGTTGTTTCCTTGTATTGTTGAATATTGTAAATTGTTAATTTTTGAATTCGAAAATTCAATTGAGAACTTCAAATGAGATTTTTTTCTGTCTAGCACTAGTGTCCGTTTCTTTTCCCGAAAACAATCTGCATTTTTTCTGCATTTTTTAGTTCTTTTCTCGAAAAAGATTCTGACCTGTATATTAAATCCGGTTCTTCTCTCGAAAATGTTTACCTCAAGAGTAGAAAAAATGCAGAAGTTTTGCACTCTTAAGTAGGGCTTGGAAATAACTCCCAAAAAAATTTTTTAGTTAAGTCTGACTGTTAACTTTTGCATTTAATTATAAAAGTTAAAATTTACTTTAATATATGAGCGATTCCACCAGTTATTGGCCAACTGTGGAAGTCACCTTCTGGGATTTTTTTATAACTTTCCTTGTTTGAATGCAATGGCAAAAAATATGTAAAAAACTGTTTTTTACCGTTATTCTTTCAGCTACAATCAATTATGGTATTTCTCTAATAAAATGTTTCAGTCATTATTTCTTTAATTTTTCATGGTTTGTGGGTTGTACTAAAAAAAATGTAATAATGTTTTTTATATAGAAAATCATAACCTTTTTGAAAAAAATAGTGTCTTGTTAAAAATTTTTAAGGAAGGCCCTTAAAATCAAGGTTAAAAACATTTAATTTTTGTGCCCTTGCACCTATTATTTTTTTATTTTTATTGAAAATCTGAAAAAATTCTGTATAGATTGAGTTTATTTCCAAAAAGTGTTTTCATTTATGCTGGCTATAAATAAAGGAAGCATTTAAAATTTGTTATAGTTTTTCCACCAAAAAAAAAAAAAGTGAACTCTCTGCGAGAGCGAAAATTAACTTTCAACACTTCATCGCATCAATCAGAATTTTGGTTGAGCCATTGTGAAATAATTATAAAGTGTTCTCATTCCATGACATTTTTCAATATGTTTTTTGTCATGCTGCCTTATTTTGACAAGTTTCATTCATAGTTTGATGCTATGAAAATATCAAAATATGGCAGCTTTTTTCTGATTTTACGCCTTGGGTTGAGCTCCAGGGGTCCTTTTCTTTAACTGGAAAAAAATCAGTACACTAAATATTGTGTACACACAGTTTCCGACTCTCCAGCTTTGAAACTACGTGGCTTTTGGCTTTTGACTTGATTGTGAACATTTTTTTCGCAGATACCAAATTCGAGCTGAAAAGCTGCACATTTCCATTTCAGATTTAAGAATTGATTGACCCTGTTCTCACTCGCCTTTAAAAAGGCAGAGTAATGGCGTTATTTTGACACTAGGTATATGTCAGGTGTTCTTACTTCTGACTTATTTAAGACCGCCTTATTTTGACGTCCGAGAATAGTCAATCAATTCTGTTGTTAAATTTCGCAAAATTTATCGCTTTAAGCTTATAATAAAACAGCAACGACAAAAAACAAAGCAAACTTTATTTGAGCCAAAACACAAGAGAAACAAAGAGGAAAATGACAAAAAATTAAACTTCAAAGTAACAAACGTCAAATTGAATAGCAAAATTGCCTCACGTAACTTGTCACCTTCCCAACTTACCTGTATACTTCAAAATTAATCCGATGCGCCACCTAATGTAAGGCGTGTGAGAACAGGCTCATTCAAGTTTCGTTCTGGATCATTTGTTTGTGTTTTCAATGTAAAACAAGTTCTAGATCTTGGGATGAAAACAATACTATTGAAGCTAGTTTATCTAATAAATGATGCAAGCCCACTATTGTCCAGCGTTGCGTATACGCAACGGTATACTTTTCTTGACCTGGAGGTCATACAGTGATAGATTCTTATGATCGCCAAAAAGAATATAAAATTTTAAGAATTTATCTAATCGACCTGTTTTCGCTCAAGTCTGGACAATTATGTTTACTTATATTTCCAAGCTTGGAGATTTTCGGAGATTTCCATTTTTTTTATCTTTAATTTTAAACCTCTAAATAATCCAAAAAAAAAAATAAAGTAAAATATTGTTCTTATACGATCGTCTTTCCTCGTTTCGCAGTTGTTTTTAGGTTAAAACTGATACAGGTTTTTTTTTGCAATTTTAAGACTTCTTTCACATTTTATAGTTTTTATTACACTTTTTATATAATATTTTCACTCAAATTAGCACAAATTTAATACCCGCGACGGCACTGTTTGCAACTTGGAAACATAAAATATTTTCTTCAGTTGCAACTCCTACGAAATTCGTCGTTTTTACATTAATGTTTCTACTCATTATCCACTCTTTGTTGACGCGTGAGAGCACTTAGTATCATGGGCCTACCTTATTATTGTATCATGGGTAGGAGGTACAGTTCTGTTGGCGATTTGGAGTTGTCAAAAACACACTGAAAAGAGAAAATGAAGAAGCAGCAAAACAGATGAAAAGTTTAACTTTGTATTGATTTGACAACTCCCGATCGCCGCTCGTGAGAAAAAAGGTAGTTGTCAAGGCTACCTTGTAAATTATTGCAATTTTAAGACTTCTTTCACATTTTATTGATTACACTTTTTTTATAATATTTTCACTCAAATTAGCACAAATTTAACACCCGCAACTGCACTGTTTGCAATTTGGAAACATAAAATATTTTCTTCATTATTTCTACGAAATTCGTCGTTTTGACATATATCTTAATTCTCATTATCCACTCTTCGTTGACTCGTGAGAGCACTCAGCGACTTACCTTATCATTGTATCATGCCCCAAACTAAATATTTATGGAAAGTTTCATCATTCTAGCTCAATGGCAAAATGGGCGAGTCCATAATGGGTTAATAAATTAATTTCCAATATTTGTTTTTATCTGTCGAAAACTGTCAAAGGTTGACAGCAAACAAACTATAACTATATGCATGAATACCATATTTATTGCAAGTGATGAACTTTTATAGCAAAGTTCAAGAAGTCGAACTTTTTCGATCTCCTAGCATCACATGAAATCACAGGGGATATCACATGCTATAAAAATAGAAAAAGTATACCTGTTTCACATTCAAATTCATCAATGTCATAAGATAGGCTTCACGTGGTATTTGTTTCTAACAAAAAAAGTTATACTAGAGATATTAGAAGATCACATGGAAACGCTTCATAATACTTCAATAATGTAAAAAATTGTAGTCTAAAATAAAATACAGCTTAAAGAGATTTAAAAAAGTGTTTTTTTTAACTGTTATGAAAAAAATTTTTTTGAAAAAGTGTCTTGTTAACTTCTGAAAACCCTGAAGTAGCGTTGCGGCAGCAGTTGTGTTCGCTGAACGTGGCCATCCGCGCGATTTTCAAGCGATATGAACTTCCAAAGCACAAACAAGGGCGCATTCTTTTCTTTAGACTTACCTTCCTAGGGCGCCTTGACTTTTATTGTGTGGAATCAATTTTTATAAGCTTTTAATTAGAAAAATGCATCTTCACGCATTTATCGGATACAAAATATAAATGCATTTGTGGCCCAATATTGCAAGCAAAGATTTTAAAAAAAACTCTATGATATCCATAATGAGAAGTAAATGTTTATAAATTTAATTATATCAAATTTTTATACTCATCAATCAATTACTTAGACCCATTGAATCGAGATCCCTACCTATAGTTACAGACTTTAAACCGAAGCAGAGGATATTGAGATTTTTGAAATGAAAATGCAAAAAAGAACATTCAATAGTCAACTTTCAAAAGAACCCAAACATAAATTCAAAAAAATCAACATTTAAAATTGAAATAAAGGCTTAAAAATATACAACAAATTATTTTATTTATTTAAAATACACTTATATACTAAATTTAAAACTAAGCACATTATAACTATTTAAAAAAATCATCTTTCTCCCCATTCTTCTCTGATTGTTCCTTTTTAAGTCCCGTGCACTCGTCGCAACGCATTACCAAATGCGACAGACACAGCGCACGTCCACATTGTTGACACTGCCAGCGTGTTTTAATATTATTTTTCGATGGACAAATCCGACAACGATTACGCTTGGGAGTCGTCTTGGATAATAGTTGAATGTGACTGGGAATATTTGCATGATCCAACGGCATTGCACCAGCACTACTTGCTTGCGCTGCAGCACTAACAGCTTCAGCAATCAAAGCGTCTGGAGAGTCACCTAATATTTCACTGATGAGTAACTTCAGCTGTAGAGGAATTTTTGAGTTTCTTTGTAAACGTCGCTTGAGATGCTGCTGAGTGAGGAAAAGTCCGAGCTGGCGCTGGAAATCGCGTTGTTGTATATCTGCATCACCACGTTGCGATAAACGAAACAGCAGCCAAGCATTGAGGCAGGCATAGTCAAGTATAGCGTGGAAGAAGAGCAGGGTCCAACGATATTTAGAACTAGTATTGGTAACAACGGCAGAGTTAGTGCTAAAAACTGTTGAGCTTTCAAAATACCGTTTCCCGGACATAGCAGTAGCTGCATACAACTTTTCGGCGTTGATTTTTTCTGAGATACCGCTGATCACCAACACCTCCAGGTCGTCGTTTTCTGGGACAATTAAAGAAGCAGATCCAACATGAAGTTTTCGTGTAGATGGCCTACCTTTGGCTGAAAGTAACTCTGCCCGGAAATCTTTGGAGTTAGGTGCCAAGCCACCCACCAACGTAAGCTGGCATTGCTGCAAATTATTGACCAGTTCCAACGAAGTGTAGCGCTGCGATAGAGTTACATTACGTTTGCTTCCTTTTATATCGCACACAAGCATCAGAACCTCTTCTCGTACTGGAGCAGCTGATAAACCGATGACTGCATTGCACATATAACGCGTCTTTGAATCGTGCAGACTGATGAGACGAATGCCATTGCGTCCCGGCTCATTAGGTAGACAGTACTTTATATTTTCTGGGCAGTCTGTATTGGTCATATCCAAAACATGTTCTTCCAACGTACAGTTACCACTCGGTGCATAGTATGAGCGACAGTTGATGATGAACTTTTCCCAAACTCCAGCTACATCTTGCAACGCCCCAGTACTATGACTCTTTGTGGCTTTTTTAGGCTTGTCACTTAACCTTAAACAATCACTGAGGTACTCAAATCGCTTGAGAGACATGCAAGCTCGAAATATTCCATTACCCAGCTCTGGGGTCCAGAGCTCTTCCAGCGAACCACCACCTACTCGAAATACTCCACACAAGTAATTTAAGCCAATCCAAGCGCGTAGCTCCAATATATCCGTGCTACGCTGTAAGCTCGACGATTCAGACGTCTTGCCCTTGCGTTTTCTAATTTCATCATTGGTGTGCTTGAGAACATTCGCTATAATTGGTTCATCCATGAGCAAGTGCCAAGTTTCAAGTATGTTTGTAACCAGCCGTGCCGGTCCCTTGCCTTTTGGTGCTAATGATTGATTCAATGTGTCGTCGCCTATATCAGTGGAAGTATGTTTTGTGCTGCTGGAACTTTTACTACTCTTTGAATCTACCGCAGAGCTACGCATGCGTTTATTCCTACTTGGACCTGCACACACAGAAACATCCTCTTTTGACACTTCTGCAACAGTATTGTCCGCATTAATAAAATCACTCTCATTGTAGTCCCCTTTAAATTCTACACTAATTTCTGGATTTTCTAATTTTATTTCCAGTTTACTAAGTATATTAAGTGGATCCTCTGCTACTGCATCAGTACTAGGTTCCACCTTTACTTTACCCTCGAGCAACAACACCGTGTTGGATGCAGCGTCTTCACTTTCAACAGCAACTTCATCTTCAGCATCACTGTGATTGGTTTTTATGCTCGACACCGGCATGAGCAAATATTCATCATCGAAATCCATCACGGCTTCAATTATAGATGATATTGTTTTTATTTTAGATGAAATTGTTTATTGTTATTATTTAGATGGAAGAATAACTTTTTTTAGTATTTTCTTGGTCATTTATTGCCAAGTGTCAAGAAAAGGGTTAACAGAGAATAAATTATTTGACACACAGTACTGTATTTGCAAAGTTCTATAATAAGTAGCAAACTAAATAGTAGGGTTTGAAAGCGTAGTATTTCTTGTGTATAAAATTTTTATTGAAGGAATTCAAGACACAGCGTATGTTTGCCTATTGCGTACTTTGCGTATATTGAATTGCTACAAGCACGCCATCAAATTTTTGCGTAAAATTACTTGCGCAGCTTAAAAATTATAGAACAAAATAGCTGTCACTTTTATTGAAATTCATTTGTCAATTATTGGCTGCATTCCGCCAAGGCGAGTGCTATTGTAGCGATGGATCATTTTACGCTGGATTTCTCTGAATGCATTGCTACGTCGAACGTCAGATCTGTTGACAACTGACGTTTGACGTAACTTGTTCGCTTGTTTTGCTTTGTTGAATTTAAAACCTAATTTCTTTCTGCTAAGAGGTTTACTTAATGCAAAACGTAGTGCTAGAGATGCTAATGGATGATGATCTTGATATGGCTATTAAGGAGCACATTTCGGACCTCATTCAACCATTGCAAGGAGCATAGGATAGTTTAAAACATTAAAAATAGCACAAGCCACGAAAATTTGCATTTATTTTAAGGGTTTCATTTGAGTGTTTGCAAATTCATGCAAATTGGAGCGCAAACAGCTGTTAAATGACATAACTTGCAACTGTTGAGTAGAAGTAGCGTAATATATTTCGCTACGTAGAATGCACATCGCTCGAGCATAGACAGCTGCCAGCGCTGTCAAAAGTGTAGCCATTCACCCGAATTTTCTTGAGCGCTCGCCTTGGCGGAATACAGCCAATAGTGCCAAATGGCAGCGAAAAATCGGAGTTGAAAGAAATGTTGGTTCAAAAAGCTTTTTGAAAAGAAAAAAAAAACGAAATAACCATTTTAGCCCTTGAAAGGACTTTGACCGAGATTCTTATGGTCAATTGTGTTGTGCGTGTTGTGAAATCTTTGAACACAAATGATAAAGAACTGGACTTACAAGTTTTATGCTGACTCCGAACGGCTTATGTTCTCAAGAAGCTTTTCATGGCAGTTTTTGCTCTCTGAGGCTTGCCATTGTCTGCAGACAGGTGATGGCCAAACAGAAAAATGAATTCAGTTGAAAAAACTTTCTGTGTCAGGTCGTATTGAACCAGCGTTCTCTGGCGTATGGGCCACGCACTCTACCCACTGCACCATGGCCGTCAACAAAAAAGAAGAGTTGCGTCTTACGCAGTCTTATTATACACAAAGCGCATCAAATTTGGTGCGTAAAGTTTAACACAAATCATTTCGTAAAGTTCATATAAAAAAAATTGACACTGAGTAAAAACTTCCGAGATATGCGGTTACGCAGCTAATACGCACTGATTTGAATCCCCTTATTATTGTTTGAAGCAGGAATGTCCAGTTACTTTGCGGCATCCAATTAATATTAATAAAATAATGGAGACAGAAGAGAATGGAGAGTGAAACAATATTTAGACAACAATACTTGAGGTCAAGCCTAATAAGACTGCATACACAACTTTCCCATACAATACCAGAAATATATTTTTTAAGCAGATCCTGGATTTCCAAGCACATAAATGGCAAAAAAATATTTTTCATACACATAAAGGGTGATCCAATAAGAGTTTCCTACTTTGTTTTTTGGAATGATAGTTGGAATGATAGTTCGGTTCCTTCAACTCAATGTTTAAAAAATATTTTGTTCAAATGTTGGCCACGACTAGCTCTTAAATGATCCATTCTGTGGGTCCAATTTTTCGACAGCTCTTTCGAGCTTATCGGCCGGTATTCCTTGAATACCGTTTATTCCTTGTTTATGTCGGGTTTGTCGACATAAACAAGTGATTCAACATATCCCGAAAAAAGTAATCCAATGGTGTCAAATCACATGATATTGATGGCCAATTAACAGGGCCCTTTCTTGGGACGCTCATAACAATCAATGATGTTGAAGACCTTTATAAGATTCCCTAACTGATGAATGATTTTGGTAGTACAGTTTCTACTAAACGTTTCTACTTCTAAACGTTGTTCAGGAGTAAGTCTATTCATGATTAAGTCGTATTGAATACTGAACACAATCGTCATATGGACAAGGCATTTGACACTAACAGCTGTTAAAATAACCCAGTTGGAGAAGGGATCTCGAATTGGATCAGCCTTTAGAATCGTTAGAATACAAAGATAGAATGAAGTATTAATTAGAGATAACAATCTGCTCAAACATTGGTCAGAAATGTTATTTTTGTCCGAAAAATAATTTTGAAAGAAACATTACAACAAATTTTTTATTTGAATATTTTTGTGTATATTCGATGAAAAAATTAATCCTTAAAAATTTTTAAGCTTATTTATTTTTTTGCTGTAAGATAACTTGTCACAAATAATATCTCCACTAGTCCATTAGTAATTTTTGAGGTGTCAAAAAATCTGTATGGGAAATCATTACAGAATAGGTCTAAATAGTTAAAGAAAATAAGCTGAAAAACAGCCGCTTGCGAGAATAAATTCAAGTTAAGCTTTCTTACCTGAAATCTCTTTATTTATGCAAAACAATTGACGTACCAAAAGTCCAATAATAAATAACTTGTCAAATTTATTTTTTCCCAAATATTCTGTAAAATATTGGTTCTACGGACAATAAAGCTATTATTAAATTGTTCATTAACAATTTGGCACAAGAAAAGATATTCAGCTAAAATACCTTTGTAAAAAATACCTAACTTTTAATTTGTCGTATATCTTGATATATGTTGGTCTACGGAATTTTTTCTAAAAAGAAAAAAACAAATTTAACCTCTAAAGTTGAATCGTCAAAAATGTTAACCTCAAGTAAAAAAATAAAATGCAAAATTTTGCATTATCATGATTGAGTGTTCGAAAATTTTGAACTCAAGTGCCAATAACTGAATGCACAAAAAAGTAACACGTTAGGAAAATATTTAACATTATGTTTGGCATTACATTAAAGCTTGAGTTTTTTACGGAACACGTTAAAATGTAGCTTTAAGATGTTTGCCATTCAGTAAATTTATAATAGGCATCGAAAAACTTTACAAATATGATATAATTAGACAGGCAGCCTTGACACCTCTTTATTTTCTCAGAACTCCGATCATTAATTGTCAAAATCAATACAAAATTTATCTTGCCATCTGTTTTCTGCTAATTCATTTTCTCTTTTTCGTTGCAGGAACAGTTGTTTTTGAAAAATGATGGCCGGCAGAAGAACTGTCACTCCTGTGTGAGATTATTGTCATGGCAAACATTTTTTTACTGATTTATTCTAGGTTTAAAATAAGTCGGAGTGTAGAATTTCTTAAAAAGAAAAGGCTATTATTTTTTTTATCAAACATATTTAATGCTTTATATCGGACCGAAAAGTACATCCCTGCAAACGCAACACTATACTGTTCTCTGTCCCACTCGCTTTTTTTTAATCAGTCAAATATCCGTTTGATTATTTTCTGCTTGCGAAATTGACGAAAAGAAAATCAAAAAAGTGTTACACAAACACATGCAAAGAATTGTTCCGCGTTTATATGCTCGGCTGTCAAATCGGTTGTAATCGTTTGTTGTTCGTCTTGTCGTCGCCGCCGCCGTTTTTCATTTGCAATCGTTTTTAGCTTCGATTTTTAAGTGTTGCAGGAATTTTTTCCAATCGGCCTGAATGTGTGAAAAGTTAAAATTAGCAGCTCATAAAACTGTGAAAAAATTATACTAAATTTGGTGAAAAGTGAACAAATCAACTTTGCGCGCACTTGCATAAACAAAAACAATTTTTCCAGCGTCTAATTGTCATTTTGACAAGTTCTTCGCCAAACAGACAAAACTTCAAATTTTTTTTCTCAATTGAGCAAAATTTTTACCGATTTGACATTCGACGACATTTGTACGTTTTTTTTTGTCTGTCTAGCATAAATTTCAACGGTTGTCAAGTTAATTCCAATTGTAAATAAACAACAAAGTGTGAAGAACTCGAATGCCCATGAATTTATTTTGTATAAAATAGGTGAGTTGATTCGGAAGCAGTGTTCCGCTGTTCTGCGAAGAAATTAAAATTACTTCCAATGACCGACATGTTATTCAACACCCGCCATATTGCTTTTGTTGAAGGGCTTAAAATTCCTTTAAAGATCCATATTAAAATTGTAGTTTTGATAACATATAGAACTCCACCAATATATATAGCAAACAAATACAGTGTCTTAACCCCGCCGCTAACCGCCTGATTGACTTCAATTTGACATTTTTGTCACATATGAGAGGTTAACATTTCTTCTTTCTTCCCATCATAAAGTCACAAATCGTTGAAAAGTCGCGCTGCCATAAAAAGTTTCGTGCCAAATTATCGTTATATACGTTTTATGCTTTTACATTTTCTACTCTACTCCATTCGTCGTTGGAGCTTTTTTTCTGTTCCGTTGCCAAATCATTCCGTTCAATTTGTCAAGGGCTACCAAACTACGCAATGAATATAAAATCTTAAGATTATAATTTTTAAATTGCGAATAAAAATTGTGTGTTCACAAGCAATAACGACTTAACTCAAAATAACGTAAAAATGTTATATGTCATTTTGTGGCATAATTAAAGATGAATGGAAACTCAATTTTTTTTGTGAATTATATCCATTAAGACCTTCTGAGTGTGAATCCGGAAAAATTTCAAACCGGTCTCAAGTCGTTTAGATGTCATAGGGTCCAAAGTTCCAAAAATTGACCTGAAAACCTTTATGTGTTTTTTATATTTCCTACAAAACTAAGCATTATGGTTATCAAAAGAAAGCTTATGTTATTGCATATTCAGCGAGCTTTTAAACATAAAATCTGTGAATTACTTTTGAAGATATAACATTTGACATATTATGCATACTTGACGGTTCACCCTTTTACGAAATAACCAAAACATGAAAACTTTTTATAAAAAACTGCACCATTTTTATTTTACATATTATGCATTTTACATGTAATGTACACTTGTTGGTTTGCTTTTCTCGAAATAACTAAAACATGGAAAATTTTGGTAATAAATTTGCGTTGTAAGTTACAGTTATATCTTTAAAAGCAATGCTTGGATTTTTGTGGTTAATATCTCGCTGAATAGGCAAAAGCATAACCTTTCTTTGATACCCATAAGACTTAGTTTTGTATGGAAACTAACAAAAACAAATCACAAGTTTTTAGGCCGATTTTACTAACTTTTGAAGCCCATAACTTCTATACTACTTGAGATCGGCCTGAAAATTTTTCACATTGTCTTTTATAGCTCCAAATACACATTTTGAAAAACAAAAATTTAAAAATCCCATTTGCACTCATCTTCAATTGTTTCCATTTTCTTTATTACCAATTTCTGAAAGGATGTTGGAGTCTGTTTTTATACGGAATATATTACCACTCATGTGTGCACATCTAGTTTTTTGTAACGGTTCATATATATTAGAATAAAGTACCGTAGTTTGTGCGATTAAAATAAGGTTTATTTGAGGAGATTAAAAATAAGTGTTAAAACTCACATACAATGAATAAATCTTGAAACTTTTCCAAATTTTTTTAAATGCATTTGCAAGCATCTTAAGCTAGGTACACATTAGCGATTAGCTAAACAATTAAATAAACATAAAAATAGAAGTAAATGCGTAAAGCGATGGGTTGCCACAATAAAAAATATTCACGTCATATTCAAAAGAAATGAGAGACTTTGAGCTCATGAACTTTTAAAACTACTTCAAAATGTCAAGTGAATGTTGTAATTATTTGCTTAAGCTCGTGACACCACCCATAAAAAAGGAGGATGAAAAAATGAGATAAGCCATAAGTGTTTACGGACGATTAAATGTGCCTTTATAAATAAATTGTATTGTAATTGTAGTATGAATTGTGTTTATTTATTTTTCACTTCTTTAATATAACACTTTTTTGAGTGTTTTTGCATAATATTTAACAGCTCTTGAAACGATTTATTTCTTGCATAGTGCATAATGTACTCTGGATTTATTGCATTTCATAACAATTTATAAATTACTTCAAAAACGAACTTGCGTAAAAAGGGCGCATTTAAGTAAAAAGTGTCACTCATTTTGCGTAATATTTTAAAATTAAAAAAATTAAGGAATTGAACATTCAAATTACAAACTTCCATAGCTCGAATCATTTTTTTTATTTATTATACTAATATTTAATAAAACTTTTATTATTTTTTTTATACGCCAAAATCATTCAATTTAAAAAGTTTTAATTAACGCCAAATCAAGTACAATTAATGGTTCAAATGGTTTGAACTTTGGTTCAAAATACATCTCAAGCAGCGCCTGAAATTTACTTTTTTTCTATTTTCTGTAAGATATTCTAATTTGTTCAAAGCCTTTCGTGATCATCAGGTTTATTTTTATTCGTTTGCAAATATATATTAAAATTGTTCAAAGAATCTGCTACATGATCCTTTGAAGACTGCTGAATCAATTATTCCAGCGAACCTATGTTATCATCACTGTCCGTTCTGCTTATAGTAGGATTTTCTGATTTAGTAACGCTCAGTAATGTCATAATCTGTAGGAAAGCTCGCTGTATAAATAGTATTGTCCACCGCATTATAATCATCAAAAGTAGCACTGGTAGTTATATCATTCGGAAGATATCATATATCAAGTTTCGATATTCATTAATGCCATTAAAGAAAATCAAAGCTACATACGTTATCCTCTTCGTCCCATGTGGAACATTTACACACTTATTCTTTTTGCTTTGACAATCGTCATTGGTTGTTTTTTTTTCAGGATTTAAGAACAATATATCTTTATGAGAACTGATTTATATAAAAATTAATATATTCAATTGTTATAAAACTCAAATTTATGCATTGATTCCAAAAGCGAGGAATTATTTTTAATAAAACATTTGGTAGCTGTCTAGAATACTAGTGATTACATACATCCAAAAACTATTGTAATTCTTATAGATTGAACAATTTGACTACGGCTGCAACGACAAGCTGTTAAATTAGGAACGATTCTATATCGACGAAAAAACGCTGCAACATTAGACCAGTTACCCTCCATAATAGGGCCCATACACAGGTGTACATATCCTAAGACTTGTACGCGTACCGTGTATGGTTTTTGCCACACACTTCCGAACATTTTTTAAAACTTGCCTTAATTTTTCTAAAAATGTGCGCAAAAAATTCATTTTAACGACCCAAAAACCAAAACAATAAGTTGGTGCGTGAACAGCGCTACTTACAGCAAGACTTGTTATACAACTTAATGGTTTGTCTGAGTGAAATCAAACATTTTTGATTTTGTCTCCGCAAACTGACGAACCTTCAAATTGGTCCACCAACAACGCCACAAACAGGCAAACATTTTCGTAAACCAACCAAGTTCGGAAACAAGTCCGCCTGTGTATGATACCTATAAGAAATACATGTAAAAAATTTTGACAATTGCGACAAAGTTGCTGCCGTCGTCAATGTGTTGAAGTAATTATCTTGTATAAATACTAAATAATATTTTAACCAATGCTTCAGGCTAAAAATCTTATTCAGTAGTAGAACTTAAAATTATGAGATTGTTTTACATAATTTTTGAATTTTTCCATATGTAATGAACAGAAAGAATGCAAAATTGTTTCACTTATATTCTGGGGCCATATTATATTAAACCCTGGGCTCTATTCTGTAATTGTGTACACAATTTTAAAAAACTCAGATTCACTCGAAGTGTATACTTTTTAATTTCAACCGACTCTGTAAACTGAAATGTACACTGACATCAAATTGCCAAATAAAAATTTATGGCTGCCAATTTTAAAATAGTTTTTAAAAAGAAAAAAATTCGAGTTTTTGAAAAAAATGTGATCTAAACATTAATGAACATCACTATTGAATAATAATGTTTGTATGAATAATGTCACTTATTTCTTGAATGACGAAATTTTTAAAAATACAGTCCCAAATTACACCGGGCAATCACTACAATTTTACAATAAAAAAAAAAAGTCACAGAAAAAATGTCAGTGTTAGCTTTAGCGTAGAAGTTCTGTAGAAGCAATGCAGGCGAAATAATTTCACGTTCAAAGTTAAGATTTTTTTTTTTAAGAGATATAAGTAATGTTTGACCAGTTAAAACCATTTTGTGTTTCAAAGATGTGATTTATTAATTTATTATCGATGCTTTGTAGTACACACATAATTTTCCAAAAAATTTAACATATAGCACACTAAATACAAAACAGTCGTAACTCAAAATTTACAAATTTGTACTTTTTAATGTAAAACTATTCGTAGTGATCATATACTTTGACTGTAATAGTATGTTCACACTAAGGCCGAAAAGCCGCTTTTCGAACAATAATGGCTTTTCAGCTGAAAAGCTAAATGATATTAAGTTTTTCGCCATAGAATAACTGTCAAATGAAAAGCTGATATTTGTTTGCTTTTCAGCGAAAATCTCTGAAAAGTATGTTCATTGAAGTAAAGTCAAAATCTATTACAAAAATCCAAGTTGTCACTGATATTTTGCATTTCGTCTGTCTGTTTTCATTTGTTGTGATTTATAGACAAACTTTCTTCCCAATTAGAAAACATCTTGGAAATGAAAAAAAAAACAAGAAGCACGTGAAGTGGAGTGACCTTCATGAGGCGATATTTGTGGAGTTGTAGGAGGAAAAGACAGAGGAGTTTCGCGGTTCACGCAAAAATACGCACATATATTCCGAAATGGCCAGCGACATGGGCTAAGCCAAGCACAATGAAACAAATCGCTATAATAACAAACATATGGCTACTGTCTGTTAAATGAAAAGCTGCTTTTCAAGTGTGAACACCTTTTTCTGAAAAGAGGTTTTTCAGCGGCTTTTCGGCCTGTGTGTGAACATGCTATAACACATCAAATACATTTTGTAGACATCTTCTTTCTCTAGTTAAAAAAAAAGTTTTGTCTCATTGCTTTGTATGGATACCTTCAAAAATATAATTGTTTTTTACTTCACCTAGAAATTTAAAAATTTTGAGTTTTGACCATAGAAATGAGAGATTTTTTATTTCTATGGTTTGTACTTTGTTTTGTATTTAGTGTGCGATATATTTACGTAAGGGAACAAATTTCTCAATTGTAAAACTTGGCAACTCTTAATAAAAAGCTTTACCAGGTATGTTGTGCATTTTTCCGTAGTTTCTTTTTTGACATCGTTCCCGGTGCCTCACATTTGACATTTTATTTTACAGCATTTTTCTATTTTTATCATACGTCGTTTTGTTATTTCCTTTCTTTGGCTTACAAAAAAAAAATACAAAAATAAAATGTGTGCGTCAAACCGCCATTTTAAAAAAAAAAGTACCAAATTACCGCGCATTTCTGTTACACTAGTGCCAACTCACTCTAACACACACAAACTCGTATGAGCTTCCCATTCTAGCGATGTCCAAATAGACATTTTTGACAGCATGGTAGTCATTCGTTTCATGACAGCTGTCAAGCGTGTGTGGAAAAAAAAAACTAGAGTGAAATCATCAATTTTTGAAGTTTCTGCTAATAATTTTTTGAAGTTTATCAAAAGATTGACATTTAAATACAATTGTTGACAAACGTTTGTGTCAAATATTCAAAATATCAAAATTGTATAATAAAAACTACTTTGCTATTAATGAATTTTAAAATCGTATAGCAATCATAGCAACCATTTTTGAGGGATAGAAGAAGATAGTGTGACGAAAACTCAGGCAGAAGCAAAGCAACCAAAACTACTTTGGCGAGTGATGAAAAACTCACTTTGCTTGGATTTGGAAACATAGATCAAAGCTGGCGAGTGATTGCCATTGAACGACGTAGTAGACAGACGGAGCGGCGGAAGTTTCACAAAATTTCAAATTTTCACTCAGATTTGATTGATAGACAGCAGCACAAACTTGAATTTCCTTGAAAGAAATTTTTTCTATATTTTGGTGCTGCATTTAATGCTGTGTGTTAGCTAAATGTATTAAATTAGAAATAAAAGTAAATTTGTTCTTTATTCGTATAATTATAGACTGCAATATTTGCCTAGTTCTTGCCTACGAATTTAACATTTTTGTGGAAACGGAAATTGAAAGGAACAAGGGCTTCAAAACTGGCAATATTTTTATCAAGCTGACCACAGATATTTTGTGATGCTCTCGCCAGATTCTATGCACCAGCAGGAGGAGGTCAATTCGGCACTTGATCGGCAAATACGCCAAGACATTCAAGATATGGCTCAGGAGGCTCAAATACAAGCTCAAATTATTGCGCATGAAGGTGAGTTTGACATCAGCTTATTTTTAATCCCGTAAAATTTTAGTGTATTAAAAAAACGATAGATAGGAAATAAACGATAGATCGTTATATATATTGTTATATAGGTAATTTATTACCATTATTAGGTTTATAAAAACTCGAAAAAATGCGTTAATTACACAAATATTTGTATTTGTAAAAATGTGTAATTTTTCATTTGATTTTCTGATATATAAATTAATTTTCATTTGTTCATATTTCTGTATGGATGCCGAAGACGAATGTTTTATTTGTCTGGCCAACTTAAAAAATTGTTTACTACACTGTCAGCAGTTTTTCTTTTTACTAAAGTGGCCCATACAGAGGTCACACTTTTAAAACAACCACACACTTTTATTTTTATTTTTACCACACGTTTTTAAAACAACTTTCCGCATTTCCGGCAAGTTTAATAAAAATATGTTAGTTATAAAATTTGTAAATTCTGGTGATTGACAATTGTAAATTAATTGACAACAGTTAAAATTTTTTATTTTAAAATGTAATCAAAAGCTCATAACGTAACAAAACTGTCAACACAATAAAAAAAAAACATTCGCAACAAATCATTTTGCGAAACATTTTGAAAATTTTCAACTCCTTGGGTGAATGAATGAATGAATTGGCAGTTGTCAATGGCCAGAATAAGGCTATCAGTAGTAACAAGACACTACAAACGGCATTACATATTTGTCAACTTGTTTGACTTCATAAAATCAAATGTCTTTGATTTTGACCACCTTTCTTTGACCACCTCCGAGCGACGCTGAGTATTCCAGCTAGCGTTTTTCTTTAAAATCTATACGGTGCACTCTTCCTACTCTGATTCATTTAAAAAAAATCATCAAAATCGTTTGAGAAACACCCTGAATGTCATACCACTCCCGGGTATTCCAGCTAGCATTTTTCTTTTTGATTAAAAATAAAATCATCAAAATCGGTTGAGAAACACGTGAGAAAATGATACTGGGCTGTTTTTCCTTCGCCTATTTATGTATAGATACATTTTTTAACTTTACACTTTCTCATGTTTCAAAACATGTTTGGATGTGTATGAACCCTCAATCTGAGCTTCTCCATATCAATACAGGGATACTACTCACAGGATCTCATAACGGTCTTTTACTGCTTTAAAATTTTTATTCACATTTGGGTATTCGGTTTCCACTTTGCTTATTTTGAACCTCAGCAATTTTCAATTGTTGATAAAATTTCAACTAAATTTAAACCGTAATGCCCGTATGATACTTAATTTTTTTTTGTCCAATTTTAAAATCTGAAAACAAGTGGCGCGTGGGCAGGACAGACATATTTTGTAAGAAAAGGATAAACGTTGTTACTTTTTTATATTTGGTGTTTTTAAGAGCAGCTGCATTTAATGAATTAAAATTAGCTACACACATCACTTCCAATTCAGCATACATTTATCCTAAATAGTTTTGTTTACTCTTAAATTTTAAGAAGAAACGGTTAAAAAAAAAAAAATGCAAAGAAAATACAGTCCGTCCTACAAATTTTTCTCCAATTCGTACCATATGCGTACTCACTCACACCAATTGAATCCATGCATTCGTGCTATTTGAACTGCTCTAGTTATAATTTTTTTTAAGCCTGTATGATACCTCATTAAATTGATCATTAATTATATACTTTATTAAATACATACGTAATGAAATTGATCATTGAATATTATATATAGATACTTTTAATTTTTTTTTCTTTTTGTCTTTAAATAAAGTTAAGTTTATAGAATTGCATATTGTTTATTGTCATATGAAATTCTTCTAAAATAATTAGGCCATCTAGTGACTCACCATTTTATTACAAATAAAATAAATAAAAATAAAAAAAAATTAGTGCATTTAACAGCTTTGACTAAAAAAAAAAATAGATTACCCTGTTATTCTACCATTGCCTGTAATTTAAAAGTTTGAGCAATCCTAAAAAAGCACCAAATGTCAAATCAATTTAACATATTCCTATTGGATTTTTTAAAATTTTTCTTTTAACTTTTGACGGTGCCAAATAAGTTTGTTCATCAATAAGAAAGAAGTACCAAGTAAAACAAAGAAAATTGTACTAATCGAAAAACTTAAATATTAGTATTATAATATGAAGATATAAAGATAAATACAATATTTTCTCCTGTTTTGTTATTGTTAAAAAATCCATTAGGTTTCACACTTGATTCTTGCCAATTAATTTTTTGTGGATTACAGGTATTCTCTATCATATTTAGGTCTGATAAGTATTTTTTTGTTAAGTATTTTTTATTAAGTGATTGGAACTGTACCGCGCAGAACCAAAAAACCGTGAAAAATCCAGGTTCAAATACCATCTGACACAGAATATTTTTCAATTGAATTTAATATTTCCATCTGCACACAAGTCAAAAAAAAAAAAAAAAATAAATACTTTTTCTATTGTTTCTGATATTTATGATCGGATTTGCATTTATTTTAGCACACTTGTTAAGATCAATTAAAACGAAAACAAATGTTAAAAAACGTGACTTATATTTTTAAGTAATTATCATAGTACTGTTTTGAAGAGAGTGGCCTTGTTTTTTTATGGTTGGTTAACAT
Organism: Coremacera marginata; assembly: GCA_914767935.1. NCBI lineage: Eukaryota > Metazoa > Arthropoda > Insecta > Diptera > Sciomyzidae > Coremacera > Coremacera marginata. The sequence goes on along the minus strand of OU612044.1, from coordinate 175,854,541 downwards.
TTTCAGGATAAAATCTTTGACAAATTGCACAAATGATTATCTCGTTCTTGTTCAAATGCTTAAAATTTATTAACATGTTTATATATTTTTAATTTTATCCGTTATAAATTGTAATATAAGATGTATTCTTGGGTTAAGATGATAATTTTGAGCTAACCAGCACAGAATCTTTATATTTCGCAACCAATAACTAATTCTTGATGACCTTAGTTGCATTATTTAGATCATTATTATGCAAAAGTTGCGTACGAAGGGTAAAAATTCATAGTTCTACCTAATTCTAGGGTATATTAAAATATGGCCATCAGATCTGACCAGTGGCCACACTCGACACCAAGAAAACTCACCCAATATCGTGACGCTTCTCCAACCATGATATACAGAATTGATGGTGTATTCTATATTACATTGGGGCATTTTGGATAATATTTTCAAAATTCAAGGTTTTTTTATGTTAATTTCTGCAAAATTTAGCTGTGTTTTGAAATATTTTTTTGTGTGTCTTGATATATGGCGCGTTTAAACTCTATAGTTTAATTGAATTATCTTCTTTTAAGCTAATTTAAATCGTTTTTACCAGATTCTTTATATATGGCTGTCTTTCGTATGCATGAGACTTAAAAGAGTCCACAAAGAACTTTTTGACGAAGGTTCTAAAGACTTGTTTCGTAATTTTTTGCAGATGAGATCTTCTTTTAAGGCTCAAACAAGTTGTATAACTTGCAATAAAATAAACATAAAGCAAAAAAATAAGTTAACGGTAAGTATGATTAAGCACGAACAAAACTCGAAAAAACACTGCCATATATTCAACAAGAAGCAAAGTAACCACTAGAAAAATTTTAAAATAAATCAATTCAAATAAATTGGCAAGTAAAAATTATTTAGTTTTTTTTTTGGAAAGGTTTGCCAACTCTTTTTATAAAATTTATGTTATGAGTGTATAAAAATTTATTGGGCTTTAAAAAGGCTGAATTTCACAGCGACCAGTTTTGCTAAGATTAACTAAATATAAATTTTAGAAATATTCCAATGACTTGAATTTATAATTTGGTGTAAGAAATAGCCAATCAAAATTAAAATTGTTTATAATACAGTTTTCAATCCTATTCTGCTTAGCAAATTACGAAGCAGAGCGCTCTCGCTCAAGTTTTCAAAAGTAAACGAAAATTGAGAAACTTAACGAAACAAATGCTTACGCACAAGGTTGATTTATAAGGTTGTCGCAAGGGAGAGAGCGGGTTCCCATAATTGTCAAATCGAAGTTGACAGCTCATAGAAAATCTGCAAGTGCTCTCTATTATCATCCGTTTTTCTTTCGTAGTCATTCGCAAAATTGGCTGGTTTTGACAATTATGGGTACTGAGAAGAGAGTGCGATCAGTCCTGCGACAACCTTATAAATCAACCTTGCTTACGCAAAATATGGACGGCTCCATACAATGCCGTACTAGTACGTACTTTTGTTCTCTTGCTTTTGTTTGCTTACGCACAACTTGGTTCTGCCTTTATTCTTTTTTTTTATTTATCATAGAGGTTTCACTTCATCAAATCGATAACATTTAAAGCCATTTTATTGGAAAATTTAAATAATTGTTTAAACAGATGTTCTTCTTTTTTAAATAGGGCAACTATCTTATTGTTTTTTGAGAAGTACGAATAGGAACCTCTATCCATTTTCAGAAAAATTCAATTCGATTTAGTAAACACACAAAATTAATCTTACTTTTCTCTCTCACAAGACAAACCAAAAACGAAACTGTGTGGGCTAATATAGCAAAAACTAAATAAAACAAGGAAGAAAATGGTTGCATTTTTTCTGAATGTATGATTTGAAATTATATATTTATTCTTAAAAAAAAAAAACTCCTATTTTGAAAAGTGTTAAACTAACTGAAGTTTTAAAATTTTGTTTAATATTGTGCTATTTCTCTAACCAACTCTGTATATTCTAGATCAGCATCACCACCTGGGTCGATTGAATTGTTTTAATTGCCGAAAAATTATTGTTAACGATATTGAGAAACATAATTTCTTCGATTTGATGAAGTGAAACCTCTATAAATAAAAAAAAAAATAAAGGCAGAACCAAGTTGTGCGTAAGCAAACAAAAGCAAGAGAACAAAAGTACGTACTAGTACGGCATTGTATGGAGCCGTCCATATTTTGCGTAAGCAAGGTTGATTTATAAGGTTGTCGCAGGACTGATCGCACTCTCTTCTCAGTACCCATAATTGTCAAAACCAGCCAATTTTGCGAATGACTACGAAAGAAAAACGGATGATAATAAAGAGCTCTTGCAGATTTTCTATGAGCTGTCAACTTCGATTTGACAATTATGGGAACCCGCTCTCTCCCTTGCGACAACCTTATAAATCAACCTTGTGCGTAAGCATTTGTTTCGTTAAGTTTCTCAATTTTCGTTTACTTTTGAAAACTTGAGCGAGAGCGCTCTGCTTCATAATTTGCTAAGCAGAACAGGATTGAAAACTGTATTATAAACAATTTTAATTTTGATTGGCTATTTCTTACACCAAATTATAAATTCAAGTCATTGGAATATTTCTGTGAAGATGAAATCAATCGGTTGAAACTATTAAATTTCAAATTTGAGTGCAAATTTCTCAGAATTTCGCGTAATAAATAAATTTTTTTTTTCAATTTTTTTAAATTTAATTGTTCCTGAAATTGGAATTTTAAAAATTTTCTGTCATCCCTCTGCAATGTAAAGATTCTTGAAAATAAAGCTTGTAGGTCCAGCTCTGTAATTTGTGTTCAAACATTTCACAACACTCATTCATTTCACAACAATTGATCATAAGAAGCTCGGTCAAAGTCCTGTCAAGGGCTGAAATGACCAATTCGTTTTTTTTTTTTAATGATTGTAGTAGATGATTAATATTTAGTATTTAGGTATAAAAAATGATATAATAATATTTATATATATACGTATTTGATGGCAGTCTCACCATTGTATGCTTAATTTGAAAAATTATTTTCGCATTTTTCTCACTTGTAGCTCGCGATCGCTTTCAATCCACATCGAGTGTAGAAGAAGATGGGCATGAGGAGGAGGATATTGAACATGATGGTGTCACAGTTGTTGGGGTGGTTGAACACGATGAGGATGAGGAGGAACACGATGAACAGCAACACGAGTCCATTGTCGAAGAGGATATTACGGAGCACGATATGTCGGATATGCACGAAATCAAAGACTATAAAGATATCATGATGGATTCCACAGATGGTAACATGGATACATCATCGATGCGCAAACGGCGTGGCAATCTGCCAAAGCATTCAGTTAAAATATTAAAACGTTGGCTTTACGAGCACCGCTACAATGCCTATCCCAGTGATGCTGAGAAATTTACACTCTCACAAGAAGCGAATTTAACGGTTTTACAGGTAACGCACCTTTCGAGATATTAAAACTACCACTGCTCCAATATAACATATTTAATTGTCTTTTAAAGGTATGCAATTGGTTCATCAACGCCAGGCGTCGTATTCTGCCCGAAATGATACGCCGCGAGGGCAATGATCCACTGCATTTCACTATTTCACGACGTGGCAAGAAATTGAATTCTTCATTAAATTCAACGGGTGGCGGACTGAACAACTCGGGTAATGCGCCAAACCCAATCACAGGCAGTCCTGCCTCAGAAGTGGTGAGTTCTTTTGCACACTTTTTAAATTTCGAAAAAAATTATATTTCATGCTATTATCATAGATCGTTGGCACCACCGAAGAAATCGATGGGGATGAGGTGCATGATGGCGTTGCCAATGTCCTAACCGCTCTCGGTCATCATTTTGTACAAACACCTGGTGGTCAGGTCGTTAAAGTCGAACCTGATATGGAATACGATGATAGTGTAATTTATAGGTAATTATATGCTTTTGCCTTAATGTTAAAATTGCACATCCTTACCACCTCCAATCCTTGTATCCATGCAACAAGATGGCAACAGGCAATTGCCGCCAATCCACAAGGTTTCCAAAACCTTCATCCACAAATTCAAGCAAAAATCCTAGCAAAAATTCAAGCCGCCAAACAACGTCAAGCTGCTGCCGCCGCCGCAGCATCAAATGCTGCTCAAGCGGCCGCTGCTGCAGCTGCTGCTGGCCATCATATGCCATTCGCTCCATCCAGCCCAATGCCAGCAGCTGTTGCCGTCGCCGCTGCTGCATCTTCTGCCAATACAAATACAAACTCAAATGGTTCTACTTCCTCTGCATCCTCTCCGCAATTTCCTGCAAATGCAAAATATTTCTATTCGCAAACCTTGAATCAAATTTTTCACATACAAAATAATGTTGTCAATGCTCAAAAAACCAACTTCAATGCGATGAGGTATTTTTGGGTTTTTGTTTTTGTTGTTTGTCAAGAGCATTACTTAGTTTTGGCTTTTTTTTTGTTTTGCTTTTCCTTAGTTGTTGTTTTTTTGTGTTTTGTTGTTCTGTTTTTAATATATTTTTTTTAAATATCAAATGTTTATATACCAATTTAAGGCATAACCAAAATAGACGAGACGAGATGATAGTAACTTCACGAACTTCTGACGAGTTAAAAGTTCGGTTCTTACGGAACAAAACGTATGGACAAATTGTTGTTTCGTTGAGTTTCGTTAAATTACGTTTGTTCATTTTGGGCAACAACATTGAAATGCATTTAATCGAACTTTTTCGTTTTTAAGTTCCAACTAAAATAGACGAGTTAAATAAATATTATTTTTATAGATTGTTATTCATATTGCTTTAAATTAAGAATGAATAACTCTAGAAGCTATCGAAAAATATTCAATACTTTGATATTTGTAAATTAATAATGTGAATTTCATATTAATAACTACTAGTATAAAAGCCAGTCCTACAACGGGTTGGAAGCATTACCGCTCAAACTGTACCTAATTATTTTTTGCATTACAACATCTATTGTTCTGAAAAATTTTCAGTCTGAAAGTATGCACCAACAAAAAAGGCAAACATGCTGCTCTGTCACTAACAAGTATCGAATGAATTTTCTGTGCATACTTTCGGGCTGAATATTTTTCATTACTGTATATGTTGGAAGAGCACTGTAATAATGGCAAAAAATGATTACAGTTTGAGCGATATTAGGTGTGGAGCATTACACGGTGTGACAAAAAAGGCAAAAGTGCTGCTTGCACTTTTCAAGTGACCTAGTACAGGTTGTTGATCTGGTTGAGTACAACATAAAACGGTGTTAAAAAAACCGGTTTTGCGTTCCTTCACGCACTTGTGAGCCAGTAACTCCATTAGTTATAAACCTATTTCCGATTTCGTAACAGTTTTGGAAATGTGAAATACAAGCCTTTCCTGAATACAAGCCTGAAGACCTGAACTTACTAAATAAAAAGGCGCTTGTAAAAAAATCTAAAGTAGCTAAAGCAAAGCAAACAACGTGCTGTTGTTGTCACAAATAAATTGAAAAATTCTTTGGCAAACTAGCCGTACATTTCGGGTATTAAATCGGATATTGAATTATATACAATGTGTGACAAGCGCGATCAATTTTGTTACACCTGTGGGTTATGTGTTGTCAAGCAACATCATTTCGAATTAAAAAAAAAAAGAAATTGAAGCCGTCATAGAGTCATACAATATTTTTATCGACCACACCTAAGCCGAAAGTCGTTGGTATGAACCACAATATGCTCGATGTGCTGCGCAGCTCTTAAAAAATGGAAATGTGGAAAATACGACAAACACTCTATGCTATTTTCGATACCCATGATTTGGCATCGTCAGATGATCCATAAGCCGGAGGATTGCTACTTCTGCCAAACAAACATCGTGGGTCACCACTATAGAACTCGCGACCACATGCATACATACAATAAAACTAGTTTTTAGAAGCCAATAGAGAAATGGGATTCCGGATATCTATTAAGATTCATTTTCTACATGCTTATTTGGAATTCTTCATTCAGAAAATCTCGGTCAATCCAACGATGAGCAGGGTGAACGATTAAACCAAGAAATATCGAAAATTGCAACCCGTTTTGAAGGAAAAAGTCAAATCAAAATGATAGCCAATTATCGCTGGTCATTTCAACGTGAAACTCAGGATTCATCTTGCAAACGCATGCGATCAAGCAGGCATTTCTAGTCCAGATCTTATTAATTTTTCGAAATAAAAAGTTTGCTTTTCGAAAAACGTCCATCCATAACTTCGTCAACTTTTAATCGATTTGTAAAAACGAACACTCATTTCACTTGCAAGAGAACGTTTTTTCAAATATGTGTACAAAAGTTATAGTATTTGACGAAACTTTTTCTAAAAACCATCGTGAAAATTGAAAAAAGTCAATAACGTTATATTTGCTTAATAAACACATGTAGTAACTTCAAGACTCTAGCAAACTTTTATACACCATCAATAGGCCTATATTTTACCTTTGCAGAACTATTTCAAAATTGGAAAAGGTTGATAACTGATAGACTTACTGAGCGATAAGTACGTGAAGGTATGCAAGACCGGTTTTTATCGGTAAATACCGATTTTGAGGGTGTTTTAAAATTTTTTGTACACCGTTTCGTGTTGTACTCAACCAGACGTACAACCTACACTAGGTCTCTTGAAAAGTGCCGAATGACTGTCACACCGTGTTATATTATGCTTGCCTTTTATGTATTAAGATTAAGATACTAATTTAAAAAAATAGTTTTTTGGATAATTCAATTAAAAAATGTTTGAATTGCTAAAAAATTTTTTGCTAAAAAAAATTTGTCAAATAAACTTTTAAATTTTTTTTAGATCCGAGGATGACAGCGTCAACGAATACGATTCGTGTGAGGCCCAAAGCGAGGAAGAAGTTAAATTTGAAAACTCTGATGCATGGCAAAGTGTGATGAAGTAAGTGTGCTTATATTTCAATATTTCATATATTTATATATTAAATGTTTAAAACATTCTTACTTCTTGTTTATTTTTTCTTCTTATTTCAAAACATAAAATTTTTTTAACTCACATGTCAAAAACTACACCTGAACCACCCAACACACACGCACGCACACATCCACACTTCTTTTTCTATTGACCCCACAACTTTATTGCTTGTTTTTGTTACAAACAACAATTCGAAATTTTGTCAACATTTCTTTTTGCGGGACTGTTTTCAGTACTGAGGAAGTAACAACGACTAGTCCTTCGGCATCTAATGCCACGTACTGGACCTCAGCACCGCATCCACATTTAGCGCACTTGCCTCAGCTAGCACAGCCGGTTAGTGGAAATAGTTCTAGCAGTAGTGGCTCAGCGAACGCTAGTACAACAGCACACACAGCTGGTAAGTAGGCCCTATATACAAGGTGTCCCGCAATTGAGTGCAACTATTTAAGGAGCTGAAGCGTTATGACGAGCTGAGCAAAAATTCGTATGGGAAGGGGGGGTCTATTTTCACATTCTTATGAGCTACAGGGTCAAATAATATTTCACGACTTTGATTCACGTTATTGTTTCTAGCAGAAAAACTAACTTACATAAAACTTATTTTGATAGCTCATTGTAAAGGCAATGAAATTACCTTTTCAACGGTATACCAACCAGCCAACCACCAACTTAAGCGTTACCGATCTGTGATCGTGTGAAGATGAAATCAATCGCTTGAAACTACCAAATTTCAACTTATTCCATTTTCTTTTCAATGACACCAAAAACATAAACATATCTTGAAAAATAAAAAAGTTGGCTGTACTAAAAAAATTAAACTTATTAGAAAATAATGATAAATAATGACATTACAATTAGTTATGCAGTGATAATATTGTTTTCTAATAAGTATAGTTTTTTTAGTACAGCCAAATTTTTTTTATTTTCAAGATATGTTTATGTTGGTGTCATTGAAAAGAAAATGGAATAAGTTACAAAATTGATCTAAAAAAAAAATTCATTTATTACGCAAAATTCTGAGAAATTTGTACTCAAAACTGAAATATGGTAGTTTCAATCGATTGATTTCATCTTCACACGAGCACAGCTCGGTAACGGTTAAGTTGGTGAGGTTTGTTTATATGCTGTTAGAAAGGTGAGATTTTATTGCCTTTATAATGAGCTATCAAAATAAGTTTTATGTAAGTTAGTTGTCCTGTTAGGAACAATAACGTGATTCAAAGTCGTGAAACATTAATTTACCTGGTAGCTCCTAAGAATGTGAAAATAGACCCCCCTTTCCCGTACGATTTTTTGTTCAGCTCGTCATAACCTTTCAGCTCCATAAATAGTTGCACTCAATTGCGGGACACCCTGTATATATATGAACATAAACCAGAAATTGTATTCTTTTTCTTTTTTAAAATCAGCCAATCAGCAAAATGTGATAGCAGCAGCTCAGGCGGCGGCCAATGTAAATGCTGTTGTTACCTCTGCTGAGGTGGCGGCTGCAACAGTCGGCGCGGAGGCCACGGTTGTTACATCGGCAACATGTACTGTTGTGAACAATAATAACAACAATACCAACATGAACAATAGTTATTCTAGTAATCATCCTAGCAACAACAATCTTGTAAATAATAATAATACAGTAACATCGGCCGTGCAAATTATACATCCTGGTAATCATTTTGTGAAAGGTAAGTTCATATGGTCAAAATAAAAACTACCGTCTATGATTATAATAATCATAAACATTAGGCATGAAAATATTTTCTATTAACACTATAGTAGGGGAGCCCAATAGTGTCGCGAGTGTAGAGCAGCCGATCAGAATAGTAAAAAAAAAAAAAAAAAAAACAATAGTTGGATATACTCGAGCCTATCAGATTAAAGTATGCTGGGTTAATTACATGCTGAAAAGTGTGTATTTTAATAATCTGACGATTTTAGCATGACCTAAGGGAGTGGGAAGGCCAAAGACTTGCAAAAAAGACTTGTGCGGTCCATTTCTTTTCTATTTTGAAGGAATAATTCAAAAATAACGGAAACAATATCTGTGGCACCTGTGCATAGTGGGCTAAGTGCAAAAATTGCGTTTTTAGGAAAACTGGATTAAAACTCTCTTTTCACAAGTAAAAATTCAAGATTGGAGTATCAGCCCACGATTCATGAAGGCATATCCTTCATTGCAATGGACAGAACACTTATCCCGTTAGACACAAGGAAAGATAAAAAAATTACGATTCTAGTGATGCAGATAGCTTAAAATTCACAAAATTCGACTTAGCCCACTATGCACAGGTGCCACAGATATAATCTGCTGATTTCGACAAGCAGAAGTAACAAAAATCGTCGATACCCTACTCATCGCTTCTCAGTTTTTCACTCTTTCTCTAGCTCCCATTCTCTCGCACCGTCCGCGAGACGGTCTTTAATTTCGCATTATGGATGAAGATGAAGATTAAAAATAATTAATTTTTCACATTTTTATATTATTATACTATTTTTTCCTCAATTCTGTATAGATATAAATAATAAGGTAATCAATAATTTGAGTAAAATAATAAATTCCACTTTCGTAAATTTTTATTTGCATTCTATTTTTCGCGAACTTTTGTTTGCCATATCGAGTAATTAAAAAAAAAATGAAAAAGAAAATTATTTCAAACCGTCAGATTAATCCCACCGAATAATCGTCAGATTATTATAGATCAGCACGACCTCGACATCAAGCTGAACCGGGTGTATGATCATCTGACGCCCTTGAGTATTTCAAAATTTAAAAAAGCCGCTACGAGCAAGGTATATTTAACAAGGTAGTGTCGTCTCGGAGCGGTGGGTACCGCAGCTGTCAAACACATAGAATCTCAAAATTTGCAATTTTGTTATTTGTTTTGCTTTTATTCGTTAAAACCTGGTTTTGACAGGTGCGATACCCAGCACAAGAGAGAATTTTAACTACTTACACTACCTTGTCTTATTATACCATGGCCACGAGCTTGCGTCACATCCGAATCGACAATCTTTTAAATGGGAGCTTCGTTCGGGTTCACTTAACCCCATGAATATCTGACGCGCTCGAGTAAATTAACATGCCTTCGTAATCAGAGACACAAGGGACATATACATTATCAATATCTGACGCGCTCGATTATTTCCATGTGACTGCTTTTTTTTTACATTTTTGCAAACTTATAGACGCTTCCCCCACCGGTGAAAGGAAAAACAGCATTAAAAAATTTTTTTTTCTGCTATCTAATCTTCAAAATCAAATAGGTTTCCACGACGCTCGAGTAAATTCCCATTTAGCATTGTGGGCTTCCCTACAACTACTTCACAATTTTTGTTTAAGTTGCCATGACTGCCAGATTTTTCTTTTTATTTAAATATGTAATAATATATCTTGAAATTTAAAACTTGTGATTTTTATTAACCGAGAAAAATATTTTGTAAAACTTCACTTCAGCTCTTATTTGAGGGTTTCAGACTTCTCGATTTATGACTTAAATTTTGCAACATAAACTCATTGCTAAATTCTTGTTTTTCTCATTGCAGGCGTCATACGTGACGACAAGGATAAATTTAAATGTCTCTATTTGCTGGTGGAAACTGCTGTGGCGGTGCGTCAACGCGAAAAAGAACAGGAAGACGACGAAGACGATGTGCATGTGCTTGGAAATTGAATGAAGGCGTTTATACAGCTGCGAGAACAGCAACACCAACAACGATGCATGCCAAAAATCAAATATAATTTTATTTAATTATGGCAGCCAACAATATTGAGAAACTCGAGAAGGCAATGGCTGAAAATTGCATTATTTTTAATTATTTAGTTAGTGCATCTAAAATTGCCAACACCCATCTAAATCACTTTCAACTGGCTTTTTATCTTCACCACAACTATAATCATCATCGTCATCATGATCAACACGCGAAATGAAATTGTTTCAAAACTTTGTTTTTTCTTTTTAAATACGTTTAAAATTTGCTATTCATTCAGTCGATATTTGTTGCTATTTTAACTATTTTTTCGAATGTTTAGTTATACTTATTTATTAACAATATAATAAAAATAATGCTTGTTCTTTAAAAAATTACCCATTAAAAGAATGTTGTTAAAAACAAAGGAGTAAAAAAAGTAGTGTGGCTATTGAACTCTTCAATATTTTTAAATTAATGGCATTACTTTTTTACGCTAGTGTTTAAATTGAAAATCGAACTCTTCAATTTTTTTAAATTAATGGCATTACTTTTTTACGCTAGTGTTTAAATTGAAAAACCGAAATTTTAAAAAGCAAAGCAAAATGGTAGTTGTAACAATTTTAAACCAACAGCAAATATTATAAATAGAGCTAAATAGCAACATTTAAGTGCTTAATTTAATTTCATTTAAGCCTCTAGTTTTTATATAATTTAAATAATACTAATATGTAATGTATAAATATTCATAACATGCATATAGTATATGTACCTATATATTAAAAAAAATATATAATACAAACTATTTAAATTAAATCTGTAGATATACGATGCATTGATTAGGCAAGCATTTTGTATAGCAACAAATTTTCTACTCACACGTTAATCGTTCACAGCAATTTCCTTTTTATAACTTTCTCCCAAACTCTCTCTCTCTCTCTCTCTGCTGTTTATAGTTTGTTTAATTTTTATCACCTAATTATATTTAGCACGAGTACCGCAATGTTAGCGGCCGTGGCATTTTCATAATTCTGTTTATAATTTAAAATTAAAACAATTTCCTATATATTGCAGAATGAAATTACATTAAAAATTGTTATTAGAAGTATGCAAAGAGAAAATTATATATGTATAAATAATAAAAAAAAACTTCTTTACAATTAAAGTTATAAACATTGTTTTAATTGAGTAAAAAATGTTGGTTTAAAAACTGTTTGTGAACACAGGCTAAGGTGTAAAAGCGTTGAGGTGATGGTTAATTGTGTTTTTGAAGATATACTTTATTGTTTCTGGAGTCATGTGGAGCCAACAATTTTTTAATTGATCCTGCAAGGGCCGTTTGATAATTCAGTGAATAATTAAATTTCCTGCGTAGTAACTTTAAATGCAACAATTGTCATGTCAACTACCATCTGTTAATAGACTACTTTCAAAATTTCAGCTCGCTGTGACGCTTAGTTTGTGTTTGTCAGCCATTGACGGCAGTCGATCCTGTGAATTTTGGCGAAAATTAAAAAAGTGAATTTCGTGTGCTCATCAAGCATTATTTTTTGCGCAAAAAAACCATAAGCCAAATCAAGGCTTGATAAATACTTTGGGGACTCTGCACTATAGATTGGAATAATTCACAAACAGTTTACTGAACTCCGCGGGCGTACGAGTACAGGCACAATTACTCTGGACGCCCAAATGAGGTCAATACACCAAAAATAGTCACTAAAATTCACTATATCGTGTTGGCCGGATCGATCCATGGATCCATCACTACACAACAGAGACAAAGGAACAGTCGAAACAGTGGACTTCACCGACCGAATGTGCTCCGAAGAAGACGAAGACAAAGCTATCTGCCGGGAAAGTTATGGCAAGAGTATTTTGGGATGAACGCGGTATAATCTACATCGATTACCATCCATCGAAAAGAACGATCAATGGCGAATACTACTCAGCCGAATTGGACCGTTTCAACGACGCTTTGAAAGAGAAACGTCCCCATTTGGCAAGGAAAAAAAGTGCTCTTCCGTCAAGACCATGCACGCTTTCACAAAATTACATGAATTGAAGTACGAATTGTTTCCTCATACAGCATATTCTCCAGATTTGGCCCCCAGTGACTATTTTCTGTTTCCAAACCTGGCGACCGTGGGAAGAGTCTGTGGCCCATAAGCCAGAGAGTCCTGGTTCTATTCCCACCTGACACAAAAAGTTTTTTCAATTGAATTAATTTTTCTGTTCGGTCGTCACCTCTCTGCAGACAATGGCAAACCTCAGAGAGTAAAAAACTGTCATGAAAAGCTTCTTGGGAACATACGCCGTTCGGAGTCGGCATAAAACATGTAGGTCCAGTTCTCGACCATTTGTGTTCAAACATTTCACAACTCACACAAAACAATTGATCATAAGAAGCTCGGTCAAAGTCCTTTCAAGGGATGAAATGGCCTTTTATATATATATATATATAAACCTGAAGAAATGGCTCGACGGAAAGACATTCACTACCAGAGAGGAGCACATCACCGAAACAGAGGCTTTTTTAAGGACGTATTTTTTTATCAAAAAATTGGAGGAACGTTGGACGAACTGTATCGACCTAAAAGGAGACTATGTTGAGAAATAAAACGATTTTTTGCCGTAAAAATCATTCCTTGCTTCAATTTTCACTGAGTCGTTGATTTTTAAGAGATTTAACGCTTAAAATAAAGCCAATTTGTATGGGATGTAGGCGTGATTGTCATCCGATTGCCAAATATAATAGTGGTGGTCTATATCAAATCCTATGAGCAAAGTTTCAAAACATTTCTTGAATTTTAGTAGATTTTTAAGAGTTTTTACTTTTAAAATAAAGCCACTTTGTATGGGAGTTAGGCGTGGTTTCCATCCGATTTTTCAAAAATTCATAGCTAGGATTTATATTGAAGATAAAAAATTTCGTGCCAAATTTCAAGGCATTTCTTTAATTTTTGTGGATTTTAAAGACATTTTACGAATAAAATAGTCACTTTCTATGGGAGGTCGTCGTGTTTTTCATCCGATTTGGACCATTCTCAAACTTGACCTTCCTTTTTTAAAAAGAAACTTATGTTTTGAATTTCATCGCGATAGCTTTAAAATTACGGCTGTAATCGTGTCGACAGACGACTCAGGTGGTGATGCTGATGAAAAATATATATATTTTTCTATATCTGCCACGCCTCCTTCATGGCGTTAGAAACGGAATGACAAAATTAAGAATACCCCTTAAGCAGTACGCGTTGGGTATAATGAAGGAAATCTTTGCAGATATTCACAGGGGAACATTAATTTACTACTCAAATCTGTTCTATTAAATTTTGATAATCTTACATTTAATCAGGATCACGGAAATTATGCCCGAAAAATTTGGAAATAAAACCCGAAAAACTGCTGACAATTTCGGGCGCAATTTCCTTTTTCTTTTGAGCTTTATTTCTAAGACATTCAGGCCTTATTTCCGTTTTTCGGGCTCAACTCCCATTTCAAATTCGGACGTTTTTTCCGAAATTTAATGTTTCAAAAATTTCGGGCTGTTTTGCTATTTTTTTTTGCCGTAAGTTCTGGGAGCCATATGGAACAATTGTGCATTAAAAATTTATTGGATTCGGAAATTTTATAATTTTCTAAACAGCTGAACAATATGCAATGTGGCAATGCCGGAGCCTCTTCTTTTTCTTTTGCGCTCCTCTATTTGACATTCGTTTTTGTGAGAAAAAAAACAACGTACCACCGACAGCAACAACAACAAGCGGCATTCGCGCAAAACTCAGCAGCAGTAACACAACAACAACCGGGCAGAACGTCGGCGACCGTGAAAACAGAAACTGCAATAAAACGGACTGATAAGCCGTTTTTTCATTCGCTCGTTAGTTCAAGCAGACAACAGCGCACATCGGGCGTATCTTTTTTCAAACTATCCGGTGCTTGAATCTTGACACAACTAATTAACGACTCGCTTTGTTTATAAACAACAATAAAAGAAGCAAGGGAAAAACTAATAACAAATGCTTAAAAACGCCGGGTACGACGTCACACGGCCAGCAAAATAGTTAGAAACAACAACAAAAGCTGCAAAAAGCTATACCTTAGCAATCGGAAGATGCAATGGGTGCAACACCCACCCAAAAACCCAGCCAACAATCAACCCTCGAACAACAATCTTCACCTTCACGTATTGTCTGCCGTTGCTGTCTGTCCGAGGAGGACGAGATGACGGATTATTTATCGCTGGACGCTATAGCTACAATAAGTTTTCACGACATATGTAATGTTGATGACGCGGCTGGTAGTGAGTCATCGTCGTCATCAACTACTGCGACGTTGCTTGATTGCTTAAATGGGTGTGCCCGTATTGGGGCCACGATTGAGGACGCGTCGCTGCCACTGCACATATGTCTGGATTGCAGTCAAGCGCTTGAAAATTGTTGTGAGTTTATACGTTGTGTGCAGAATGCAGACAAGATATTGCGACGCAAGCAACGATCGTCAATTTTGTTACCAAAAGAGGCAATATCAGCAGCAGTGGCAGTAGAAAAAGTGGTTGACCTCAAGCAGTTTACAGAGACGACAACGGCGGGGGAGAGTTTAGCAGAACAGCAGGTAAGCAGCTGTTGTGAACAACTGTAAAAAACAACTGCATTTATAAGATATTTTTATAAAGGAACAGCCGACAATTGGTTCGCTAAGCTTGCAGGATCTTATTGAGGATGCAGAACTCCAGGATTTAGGTCTTGAAAATGCTGTGAAAAACTCCAAAATTGTAGAAGCGCAAAGTTATGGTGATGTGGTGAACAGTAACTGTCACATATCGTCCTTTAATACATGTAGTGTTGAAGATCCTCTGAATGCCATTTCCTATATTAACTTTGGTTTGTTTTCTTCAGCCAAAATTTAAGCGTTTTATTTGTATGAATATTTTTTTCAAGATTTTTCGAACAACCCACTGCTGCTTGAAAATTCATTGGAAAATTCCAAAAATGAGACTGCAACCATAACGAATAATTTTCAGAACGGTTTGTAGCTGAATTTCTTAAATA
Organism: Coremacera marginata; assembly: GCA_914767935.1. Taxonomy (NCBI): domain Eukaryota; kingdom Metazoa; phylum Arthropoda; class Insecta; order Diptera; family Sciomyzidae; genus Coremacera; species Coremacera marginata. Next base: position 175,838,892 of record OU612044.1, on the reverse strand, counting down.
ACGCTAGATTTTTAATGCCGTGTTTTTTTTTAAAATTTTTAATTGTAGAAATTACTAATTCTCTTACACCATCAAATAACTCTAAAGACTGCGATACTGTATATTCGAATGTAAAAATAACTTCATATACATCACAAAAAGGTATAAATTAAAGAAGTTCTTTCATTGCTATTAACATGTCTAACTTCTTAAAAAAACACTTAATATAAAACCTGATAAGATTCTTAAAAATACATTTTTTTTTTACTATTCATATGTTAATAATTTGTTTATCGTTGCTAATCGCTTAGGAAGTAGAAAGTTGAGTCACAACTATGATAAAGTTATTGTTAGAAGTTATTATATTTGGGTGATACATGCTGTTATATTAATATTTCGGTGTGTATGTGTGCCATCATATTAATGCGAAAACAAAGAAACTCAAATGTAGCAAATAGAAAAATAGTTTTTGAAAAATTAATGCTCTTTAATTTTCTATATGAACTAGCAGTTGCCTGCGGCTTTGCCAACAATTCGTTAAAGTGATATCATTGAGGAGATTTTCAAATTTGTAGTTGAACTTTTGAATTTTTTAAGTTTTAACATAGATCAAAAGATCAAAGATAAAAAGTTATTGTTAAATAATTTTAAATGTAGCAATATGACGCTAGGGAGTCAGAGATCCAGTTTTTGACATGATTTTTATACCCCAACGCGTACTGCCTAAGTGGTATATTAACTTTGTCATTCCATTTGTAACGTCATTAAGGAGGCGTGGCTGGTATAGAAAAGTATATATATTTTTGATCAGCATCACCTCCTGAGTCGATTTCCGTGTGTCCATCTGTCGACACGATTACAGCCGTAATTTTAAAGCTTTCGCGATGAAATTCAAAATATAAGTTTATTTTTAAAAAACGAAGATCAAGTTCGAAAATGGGCCAAATCGGATGGAAAACACGCCTACCTCCCATACAGAGTGACTATTTTACCCGTAAAATGTCTTTAAAATCCACAAAAATTAAAAAAATGTCTAGAAATTTGGCACGTAAGCTTTGATCACCATACAAAGTGACGTCATCAAAATAGGAAAACTTTCGTTAATATATAAAACTGCATGTCGTCGTGTATGTAGTGGCTAAAGACTTCGAATATACTTCAATATGGCCGCGGGGGGTATTATAGCTTCGGTACCCTGCCGAAGCTCCATCCTTACTAGTTAAGATAGAAATCACCTTAAACAATTATTTTTTTATCGTTATTTTTTCAATCAGAAATAAATAAGTTATTTTTTTATTGTTATTTTTTGATCAGCAATAAAGATTATGTTGACCGTAATATTTCCAATCAGAAGTAAAAGTTGTTTTTTTATTGCTATTTATTTTTGATCAAAAATAAAAATTATTTTGTGATCGTTATTTTTTTGATCAGAAATAAAAGTTATTTTTTATCGGTATTTTTAGATGAGAAATAAAAACCAATCATTGATATCGATATTTTTTCGATCAGATTAAAAAATTATTTTTTGATAATTGAAATAATATCGATTTAAGAAATTTAAATCAAATCAATATTTAGATATAAAACAGTTATTGAGTTCAAATTAAGAAGTTATCAAACATATACAAAATAAAGTGCATACGTACCACCCTTCGAAACCACGTTTACTATCATACAAGCAAGATGTCTTCGGCAAGGATTTGAACAACGATTTTGACAAGTATTTGCATAAGGATTAAGTCAAGGATTTCAACAAGAACTTGCGCAAGGGTTTGGATAAGGACTAGGACAATAATTTAAATAAGGAAAAGGTGGAAAATAGTTGTGGTATTCTAAAATAGTGGTATTAAATAGCATTAGATATGGAAGTAGAAACAGTAACAGAAAATAGTAGTAAAAAATAGTGGTGGAAAATAGTAGGACAAAATAAAAGAACATTAATAAAATATTGTAGGTTAAGGTACGGTAATGTGTACCACGGGGTGATGTGTAACACGGCAATTTTTCGTACAAAATATTAACATATGACTGAATAAACAACTGTAATACAAAATCTAATTTTTCATAAGTGTTGGAAGTAGACATACACACATTTCGTTAGAGTTCTTAAAGAGCGTGAAAAATGTTTGTTGAAAAGTTTTTTTAAAATTTACAAAAAAATGCGTTTCAGATAAAATTTTCTTCAGATTTTAAAATTGAGTAGAGGTAAAATGTGGTATTGTTCGATATCTTTAAATATAATAAAAGATTTTACATTTTTTCACGTTGTTCTAAAACTCCATCAATGAGAAAAAGTTACTTACGTCAAATGGGAGTGATGTGTAACACTCAAGGTGGGGTGATGTGTAACACATATTACTTATAATTGTCATTCAAGCGGCAACAACGTCAAACTCTGAAATGCAATCACATACGATTCAGCCCAGATCAAAATCCAATCGTGGTAGGAAGTCAATGAAAAACTGTGTTCTTACAACGCAACAGAAATGTTTACAGTTGCAGGTGGCAAAAAAAAAAATATGGAAAAGTTTTGTTCGGCCGCAAAACTGGCGCTCTTCGTCGCCATCCGAAGAAGATAAAGATTTTTGCATGATTTGTTACGATTTTCACAAAAATTCACTTGAATGCAACAAATGCAAGCGCTTTTTTATTTTTTGTGAGCCATTTTATTTTATGTGAGAATTTTTACTCCAATATGGATATTTCCAACTTATAATCACTTTACATTTGAAATGTTTTTTTTTTTTGCAATTAATAAAGCCATTCATATATTCTATTGAAGTTAAAGATAATTTTTTCAATTTCAACTTTTTTTTTGTGTGTATTGAAAATCGGATAGATTTACAAGATATTATTGCTATTATTTCATTAAATTCATATCATAATATTTTTACTAAACATAAAAAGTCAAAATAAATGTAAAAAATTAAAGTCCTTGGTCTATAAACCCACATTTTGTTGGTGTTACACATCAACCCACCGATTTAAAAAATACCAAAAAAAAACCATATGTGAAATTTTTGTTACACTTCATCCATTTCTCAAAATATTCAACAGCCATGAAACCACTCACTTCGAATTGGTTCTTCTGCAAGGGATTTCTGCAAGGCCTTTAAATTAATCAAAAATTAAATTTCTAAACATTTATTGGTGCAAATAAAAACGTGTGACACATCAACCCGCTTTAGCCTAGTATTAAAAAGTAGTGGGAAATATTAGTAGAACAAGTTGACAATATAGTATCAAGAAATGGGAGTAAAAAATAGCAGCATAAAATAGTAGTATTGCATAGTAGTAGGTAAAGAAGTAGAAATAGCTGTAGGAAAAAGTGTCAGTTAAAAGAAATTTCACTTAAAAAAATACTTCTAAATAACGGACACCGTCATGTACATACATAGGCTCTCCACAAAATCGACCAAAGAAAAATCGTAAAAAAAACATTAAAAATCACCCAATTTTTTCCATACGAATTTGGTGATTTGGGTGTCATATAAAAAGACACCCAAGAAAAATTGGAAGATTTTTATACCCCAACGCGTACTGCGTAAGGGGTATATTAACTTTGTCATTCCGTTTGTAACGCCAAGAAGGAGGCGTGGCAGGTATAGAAAAATATATTTTTGATCAGCATCATCTCCTGAGTCGATTTCCGTGTGTCCGTCTGTCGACACGATTACAGCCGCAATTTTAAAGTTATCGCGATGAAATTCAAAATATAAGTTTATTTTTAAATAAGGAAGACCAAGTTCGAAAATGGGTCAAATCCACGCCTACCTCCCATACAAAGCGTCTTTAAATTAACCGTAAAATGTCTTTAAAATCCACAAAAATTAAAGAAATGCCTTGAAATTTGACAGGTAAGCTCTTTCTTTTCAGTCTTAATCCTGGCTATGAAATTTGGAAAAATCGGATGAGAATCACGCCTACTGCCTCCCATACAAATTGGCTTTATTTTAAACGTAAAATCTCTTAAAAATCCACAAAAATTAATCAAATGTCTTGAAATTTTGCACAATAGCTTTGATATATAATATTAACCATCTCTATGATATATGGCAAAATCGGATCAAAACCACGCCTACCTCCCATACAAAGTGACGTCATCAAAATAGGAAACTTTCGTTAATATATAAAACTGAATGTCTCGTGTGTGTCGTGGCTAAAGGCTTAGAATATACTCCAATATGGCAGCGGGGGTGGGTATTTTAGCTTCGGTACCCTGCCGAAGCTCCATCCTTACTATTTTTTTTTCTGTTTTGGGTGAAATTTCCTTTTTTCGCTTTAGGCAATTTTTCATTATTATTTGGTAGTTTTTCATTAGGTGATTTTTCTTTATGCCAATTCTTTTCTAGATTTCTTCATGTGCAAATTCACCCAAATTTGTATGAAAAATTATTGGGTGATTTTTAATTTTTTTTTTTTTGGCGATTTTTCATAGCGTCTATTGTTTAATGAAAAATCGTTTTTATTTCGGCCTTAGGTCTGTTTTATTTTTTCCTTTTTAACTCGATATTTCGATATTCTCGAAATACTCGATACTTTCGATACTCGATATCTATTGTTTAATAATAGAAAAAGTAAAATAGTTTTTGCGTTGAACTGAATCATTTTATGCTAATAAGTTATAAGTATGTAATATGAAAGGAAAAAAAGGAATTTTATTCTAAATTATTTTTATAACAAAAACAACTTTTGCATTACTTTGAGAAAAATTTACGTTTATCATCAAAAAAAATAGAATACAAATATTGGGCTAAAGGAAAATATTTTATTATTTTCATTTCGCCATTTACCCCAACTTTTATATATATAAAAAAAAAAATGGAGAAAAATCTATTATAAAACGCCAAAAAATAGTTGCTTCCAAAATGATAACTTTATATTTCGAATAATTTTTCATCATTCTGGGATGATGACTTTGCATTAAAACTTTTTTGTACATTTATGAAATCTATAGTTTTGAAAGATGAATGAAAGATATGGCGAATTTTTGATGTCAACATATAATGAAACCTTTTCAAAATTAATTATTCATAATAAATTTTCCAGCTTAGTTTATTTTATTTTTCATAGGTAATGATTTAGCATACAAAATCCCTTGTACTATGAAAATCTTTAGTTTCCAAGATATATGAGATATAGATCCTGTACTGAAATTCAATTAAACGTGTAAGAAAGTCCACGAATATAGGCAAATTTACAAAAATCTATGAATTTTTATTTTTGAGCTTTTTATTTATTTTTATTTTTTGTATATTGAATATTTAAATTTCTTGACATTCAATATAAAAATGTAACTTAAATAAATTTGCCGCTTAAATTTGACAAACAACGCCATCTCTTAATATGTAGAATGGATTTCATAGTGAAATTTAAACTGTTAACCTAAGGTTAAGAAAAATGTCCATAATAGTGAAATGAGTTACGAAAATAATTTCAATTTTGTTTAAAATTTAAACTCTGATTAGAAAACCTGAGCTTAAGAAAGTTGAACTTTTGAGATGAGTTACTGGGTTTTATTTATATTTTTTATCTTTTCGATTAATATTCATTTATCTATTCAATTTAGTGTTAATGATTATTTCTCCACAGACATTCCAGACATTCCACATAAATTCATTCCACCACTTGTTAAAGACAGCACTCATTATGAGAACGACAGAACTTCAACAGAGAACGAAAGTATTTTAGCAACAGGTGCTTAGTAAAGAGAGTATAATTAAATAAATAATATTTTCAAAATTAAATTCATTTTCAGAAAATGCGCAAAAATCCACAACTATTCCAGTGCATTTAAAAGACACAACTATTCCAGCGCATTCAAAAAACAACCAACCGAAAAGTTACAAAACTTCCTGCCAGGAAAGTATTATTAGTGCAGATAGCAAATCTAATATTAAAACAACACAATGTGCCACCTTAAATTTTGATGGACGCAAATATGTTGTCAATGCAGCCATTGCAAGTGATCTCAAAAAATTCCACAAAGATAATGAAGACAATTTTAATTACCTTTGCAAGTTTTGCATATTTATGTGTGTTAGCCAGAAGGCACTGGATCAACATTTGATCACACATTTGGGTATGTTTTTAAGCTGAATTGTAGTTTGTGCTTCTATTGTATTCATATTTTTTAACTTACAGGCCCACCGTGCTACAGCTGCTCGCAATGTAATTTTAAATGTCGCTTCAAGTATTATTTAAAGAAGCACATGAGAAGCATACATAACGGTGTCGGAGCAAAGTTGTACGTTGAAAGCGATAATCAGAATGCTATGCAACAACATCAGAGTGCAACAAAATACTTTTGCAGCATTTGTCAACGCTACTTCAGTAGCTTTATTGCATTGCAGCAACATCATCACATTGACGAAGGTTTGAAAAAATATTAAGAATCTTATTCATTATAACTAAAACATTTATGTGCGTTTTTAGAGCCATGCTTCAAATGCACGCAATGTGATAAGGAAGAAACACATAGAGAGCAATTAATGGAGCATATGGCCGCAGAGCATAAAGTTTTCATCGATGGACATTTGATTGGTAATGCAAGTTTTAAAGTTTTTAATGACAGAACTAATTAAAAACTTCACCTTCAAATTCAAAAGCTACTTACATTCCAAATGCAAAAAAAGCAATAAATATCCAGAGCAAGGCCAAATCTTCCGCTCCTGTGGATAAATTATTCTTAAGCCAGTTTATAAAGCTGCAGCCTAAAGAGCAGAAGATTTCCACACCATATATATGTGAATTTTGTGGTGTGTTTTTATCAATATTCATATTTATCTGGATTTATTTATTTCATTATATATACCTTTAGGCAGACACTTCAAACGTCACTTTCATCTACTCAGACACGAACAGTTCATCCATCCCAAGGATAATAAAAAGAAGAATGAAAGCTTTTTGAAACGTCACACCTCCAAATTTGTACGCAAGCAATACGCCCGCCAATTGTTGCGGGCGACACAGGCGGAACATCAATTCAAGTGCGAACCTTGCCGGCACGTCTTCAGGACGCACGTTGATCTCATTGCCCATATGCAGACTCATGGCGATGCCAAGTATCAATGCGATACCTGTCAAGCAGTGTTTACCTTTGAATTTGAGCTAAAATATCATATGCGTACGCATAATTCACCCAGCTCCTCTACTTCGCCACGTTCAGAGTATTTTGCACCGGATTCCAATATAGGTCTCAACAAAACGCTAAAAAGTCGTCTGCTGCTTCTAAAGCAGCAAAAGCAAAAGACTCTCAAGCGCTTAGCTCTGGATAGTGTTAATCGCAGAACTATTTCCAAGCGAAGACTAAGCCTGGCCTCTGTTAGCACAGCGAAGTCTTCGGAGGAAGGTTCATTAAACAGCCCCAGCAATGCTAATAGCGATGAGGATATGCCACCTGCTGCATTGGAATCATCATCAATTGATTACGAATTCAAAGAAGATGAGGAAGCGGACACACCCATAAGTGTTGCTGATGTCATGCTGCCCCAAGCATTTCAGCGCAATGCCATGCGGCGTTTAAGCTCATCTAAGTCGTCCAATTTCGAATCGAACAAATTCCGTTCCAGCAGCTTTTTTCCAGGCGCTCAAGGCCCGGCCTCTTTTCCCCCCACAACCACCGATAAGCAATTGAGTTCGGGCGAACCCAGCGATCACTCCTACCTAAATGACTTTGATTTAAATTTGCTAGACTACAACGACGATTTCTGGCTGCAACTATCCAGTTTTTAGGCTTTAAGCATAAAACTTATTAACACTCTTTTTTTATTCTATGTTCTCTGTATTGTACGCGACACACCGATCGCAATATTCTAATATTTATAATTGTTTGTATGTGTGTTTTTTATTATATTATGTAAAAGATAAAAAGTATGAATAAGAAAATATTTGAATACTTTTATGAAAACATCTTTGCGTTTAAATAATTATGGAATAACGATAAATAGCGGCTTGCCTAGAGACCTACCAGATGGCGGGATTTTTCTGCTAAACTGCTGGGTTAAGAAATATTTTTTTTTATTTTTTGAATTACCTTGTCGGACTGAAATATCTGATCTTCAATTTTAAGTTCATTTTTAGCTTTATTGCACTAATTTCTTCGAAAAAATATAATTGCTCAGGTCGCATACATTCAATTCGAATTAAAAAATGTTAGTTTTTCAAATCGACTTAGAAACCATTAAGGAGTTTTGATATTCTTTGAATTTTCTGTGTCTTCCATTAAATGTCTTATTTTTTAAATAAATTATTTTTTTGTTTGTTTTTAACAAGCTCACACTTTTGGCTGCATTTTGTAAAACGGAAGCGATCACGTCACTTGGGTTTTTTGTCTGGGAATGCCATTTTCATGCGTTTTACAAAATACGGTCAAAAGTGTCAGCTTGTTAAAAACAAACAAAAAAAATATAATATATTCTGTGTCTTCCATTAAATGTCTTATTTGTATATGGTAACAATTGTCTCTAACGATGCAGCCTCACGTGATAGTACTGGCATGCCAATAAAGAATATGTATTTTCTTCGAAAATATCTTGAAATAATAAACAAATTACGCTGCGGCCGCACGGGACAGTAAATGTTAATTTGCAAAATGTCGTCAAAGCCAAAGGTTCGACCACTTTATTATTCCGTTTGGTTTTATTCAGTGATGCTTTCTATGCCAACACAGCACCAAACTTAAATGGGATAAAAATTAGGAACTAATTATGTTGTAAAATGTGTTTATCAATATTTTTCAAAATTAAATGCAACTTATTCATATGATATTTTATGTGTCAAATAAGGGAAATTAATATAATTGCATATATTTCACTACAAGACACGAAAGAAAAGTGCATATTTAAACACTGTTTTCCTTACTGCGATTTCGCACTGGCTGCGGTTGTCAAAATGCGGAAACAGTGTTGTATTTTCTCAATAAAATATTCGAACTTTATATATGCACTTTTTTTCATGTCTTGTCGTGAAATATATGCAATTATTTTAATTTCCCTTATTTCACACATAAAATATCATATGAATAAGTTGCATTTCATTTTGGAAAAGATTGATAAACACATTTTACAACATAATTAGTATCCCCATTTTTATCCCATTTAAGTTTGGTGCTGTGTTGGCATAGAAAGCATCACTGAATAAAACCAAACGGAATAATAAAGTGGTCGAACCTTTGGCTTTGACGACATTTTGCGAATGAACATTTACTATCACGTGTGGCCACAGCGGAATATGTTGATTTTTTCGAAATATTTTCGAAGTAAATACATATTCTTTATTGGCATGCGAGTACTATCACGTGTGGCTGCAGCGTCAGGAAAAGATGTTGCCAGTGGACTGCCAGTAATGTCAAGGTGTGAGTGAATTAGTGAAAAGTGAGAGTGTATTGAATTTTTCGAACTGTTACTATCTTCGAACTGGCACGTGTGGCTAGGGGGTAAATCAATAATAGACTACCTTAATAACAAAAGTGACCAAAATTGCTTCCTCTTAAGCTGGAAATATTTGTTTTTATTGTTGTTAATTTGAGTTTTTATAAAAATTTCAATAAAATTGCTATGTAAAAAGTAATTCAACGACTGACACCTGGCAGTGCTGGGCTCTCCAATAATTTTGGTAATCAAAAGTTTTCTAGCGTGGACACAAACCAAAAAATATAATCTAAAATATGGCATTGCATCTTAAGAAGCCTTGCCAGATGTCCAATATATATCGGGAAATATCGTATTTTGTAGTGTTCGACCGAAGTCCTAACTATTACTGTGTTTACATAAAGAGTTAACTCCTGGCTTACTCGCAGTTAACCCCATGATACAATAATGTACAAGATAGTCTTGACAACTACCTTTTTTCTCACGAGCGGCGATCGGGAGTTGTCAAATCAATACAAAGTTTAATATTTCATCTGTTTTGCTGCTTCTTCGTTTCTCTATTTCAATGTGTTTTTGACAACTCCAAATCGCCAACAGAACTATCACTTCTACCTTGTAAATCATTATACCATGGTTAACCCTGCATGTAAACGAGAGTTTAGTTAAATTTCGTTAAATTCAAGTAAACTCCACGAAACTTGCTGGATTTAGCTGAGTTCTATCTGTCAAAATGCATTATGGCATTTATTACTAAAGAAATGGCGGCTGGAAGAGTTTTTTGGAGTGCTCACGGCACCAAAAAACATATTAGATATAATGGTCGGGAAAAAGAAATATGACAAAATTGTTGAAAGTGAATTTAAAAAAATAAATATACATGACAAAAATGCAATATATATTGAAAACAAATGGAAGAATCAGAAAAAAAAACTACATTAACGCCAAAAAAGTAAGCAATTGCAGTGGAGCAGGAACAACTAAAAGCAAGTAAATTTGACAAGTCTTACTCAACTCGATGTTTTGCATGTAAACAGCATCGAGTTAGCGTCGCCTTGTTTTTAAATCAACGAAAACCCTAACCTCAAGTTAAATCTGCATGTAAACACAGTATATAATAGACACATGCTGGCATACTCTAATGCCAAAAAGCCAGCCGGCTGTTGTCAGAATAAAAAATACCCATAATTACCATGCATTAACTTTGAAAAGTGTCACAATACAATTTGCGGTTTTGTTTGCGTTTAATTGTGCGATTTTTATTTAAATTTATACACAAAATAATATAAAAAAAATAAACAATCGCACCCTTTGCTATTTGGCTTGAATAATTTTTTTCATAAATTTGAATAAAAAATTTTTTGACTTTTGCCTATGCTGTGAGCGGTTTGAATCGCTCATATGTTCATATATTTATATGGGCTAGCTTTTGTATTGACAGATCAGTCTGCCAGCATGTGGCTATTATAGTTAGGCATCGAATGTTAAATTTTGGCCGAAGCCGAATGTTCGGCCATTTGGAAGTATTTGACCGAATATCAAAGCCGAATATTAATAAAATTATTTTCAAGTACAAAAAAATGATAAAATTTAGCTTAGAAAATTAAATTTAATTTAGAAATTTACCTTCCGTTATTTATTTATTTCAGTAAAAAAAAATATGCGAAATATTAAGTTCGGATTAAACGCAAGAGTTTTCTGCCTGATTTCTGTCAGCATTGCATTTCTGTAGCTTTTTCGACTAGATATAAAATTGATTAAATTCCTTTTCTGTCATATTGTTAAATTCTAATATTTCTGTAATTGACTTAGTAGCGTCAGAATGACGTAGAAAAGACTTAAATCTATTTTCGATCTAGTCGAGAAAAGCGACAGAAATTCAATACTGACTGAAATCTGGCAGAAAATTTCTAGCGTAGCTCGGCTTTTTTATTTCTTTCGACCACAAGAGCAAAAACGTTACAATTGAGACAATGTGACGGTCGGGTAAAAATCAAAAATTTTTGAGTTTTCTGCCAGTCCCTTCCACATGTACAATCTTATCAACCCATGTCGGTCGGATTCACTGCATTTATCATTTGAATAAAGTTTTCAAAGAGCGAAAATCAACTTATGGAAGAACAGAAAGGAAGAGAAAAACAAAACGAACAAGTGTTTCATGTATGAAATTTCGAGCGGAATTCATCGAATTATACTGAAATTTTCCTAACGAATTATAGAAAAATTCTTAGTCATTACAAAGGATATTAGTAATTTGTATTAAATTCTTAATACGGCCGGGGCAAGATTTGTCCTGAACTTTTAAAAATTTGTAACTCAAAAAATTATATTTTTCAGGAAAAGTTTTTTTATTTTGAACAGATATAGAAAAATTGCTATACCACTTTTAAAATATGTCCACGCTTTGCATTTGATGTTTTATATGAAATATTTTGATTCTTACGCAACGACAGAAAAAAAACTGTGGTCAATCAATTTTTTATATAAGTAAATTATATTATCATAGTACATAAAAGGCAAGCATAATGCTCCGCAGCTTGGACCCTATAACTTCGAAACGACTTAAGACCAGTCTGGACTCAGAAGGTCTTAATACATATAATCCACAAGACAAAAAAAGAAAATAATATATAAGTTTCCATTCGTCATCAATTACGCCAAATTGTGTTTGTAATATTTCCTATATTCGATAGGAATAAAACTTTCTCTATATCAAGAATGATAGAGAATAGATTACGACATCGACGTCACTGGAGCCAATTGCAAGTTGCCATCTCTATGTGTAAATACATAAATTATTGAGATGTATTTTCACTTAACATATCTGTTGAATTTAAAATGATTTTATTGCGGAATATATGTCAGAACTTAATTTTTTGACTATTTACTTTATCTTTTTATAAAAAGAAATGTCTAAATATGTTGAAATTATTTTTTCGTCAAAAATATTGAAAAATTTACTAAGAGGTGGAAACCCTTTTTTTGACAGTTCGCTAAATAATATTTTCGCAGCAGCTGATTGTACAAACTTATTTCGCTGTTTCTTTTAATATTATGTGTATTAAATACTATAAAATTAATTAAAACTAAAAGTTTTTAGAGTGAAGTGTACGAAGTGAAGTGTTTTAAGTGAACTTTCGGCACAAATAAAAGCCAAAACAATAAACAAAACAAAACTCAAACATGAGGTGTGCAGTGGGCAAATGTAAGCAAAGAAACGATAAAAAAATCAAGTAAGAAATTTTTCGAGCAACAAAAATTTTTATGTTGGAATGAAATGTGTTTATATAATTAATATAGAAAGTGAGAAGAGTGTACACTTTTCCCGTTTTCAGAGAAAACTACATTACAAAAATTTTCAAATCATTTCTGTGAAAAATGCAGTTGCAAATGAAATTGAAATGCATACAAGTACCGACAAAAGCAATACAATCGCTATTGTCATCCATTAGAAGCAAAAACATTAGAATTAGAAGCACACATTAGAGCAAAAATGTATGTATATAAAAAAAAGCGGACTGCCGACCGAAGTGAAAAGTTATAGCTATAAAATAACATAGCTGTTATGCATTTCCGAAGTAGCTAGAGTCGGCAAATCAGACGCGTTCTACTTCTTTAACTCTTTTTTTTCAATTTATGCCTTATTCAATGATAAACTGCTATTTTTGAATATGTATATATAATATATTATTAACACAATCACTTTGGTTGGGTAATCGGCAATTGACTCGGTAATTGGTTGGTAATCGCTTCTGTAATCTGCAGTCGGTTAGTTATTGCTTCGGTAATCGGTTGGTAATCGCTCCGGTAATGGGTAATCGGTTGATAATCGCTTCAGTAATTGGTAATCGGTTGGTAAGTGCTTCGATAATTGGTAATCGGTTGGTTATCACTTCGGTAATTGGTTCGGTAATCAGTTGGTAATCGCTTAGTGAAGGCGGTCTTAGCAAGCCTTCACAAGCTTTGATGACGCTTAAATCATGTGATGCAATTTTCAATGCATTAAATGGGGAGGAAATATTGCTTAAGCCTCTATGATACTTAATTAAACTGATCATTGAAAATTATAACTAGAGTAGTTCAAATAGCACGAATGCATGGATTCAATAAGTGTGAGTGAGTACGCATATGGTACGAATTGGAGAAAAATTTGTAGGACGGACTGTATTTTCTTTGCATTTTTTTTTGCCATTTCTTGCAATTCGTTCTTCGTTAAGTTTCGATCAAATTTTTACTGTGCTGTTAATAATTAATTTAAAATGTTTAGAGTAAACAAAACTATTTAAGATAAATGTGTGCTGAATTGGATGTGATGTGTGTAACTTATATTAATTCATTAAATGTATCTGCTCTTAAAAACACCAGATATAAAAAAGTAACAACGTTTATCGTTTTCTTGCAAAATATGTCTGTCCTGCCCACGCGCCACTTGTTTTCAGATTTTAGAATTGGACAAAAAAAATGAAGTATTATACGGGCATTGCATTACAAGTGGATATTTAAAAAAACATCTACTTGAAGCAAAGCAAATTGATGGCAATGAAAACGTTAAGAAACTGTTTATTAAATACCGTATGTATGAAAATACTAAGTGCTGAAATTTCAAAAAATACTTATGCTAAGAAAAGAAAATTTAGTAACATATTAACATAATTTAAAAAACTGTTTTATTAACATTTTCTTGAATAAATTTTTTTATTTTAGCAGTATCAAATTATATGATGTAAAAAATTAAAATGTCCCATTGTCTTGTTTACATACAATTAAAGAGTTTGACAACTGGAAATTTTCAGCCAATAGGAACAGTTGGCTCCAATTACGTCATCTAACGGTAAAATATGCGGATGTCGTAATCTATAAATTCTTTCATTCATGCTCTATATGCCATACGAGTTAAACGTTTTTTGCTTCACTAAGAAATTTTCTAAAAGCACTAAAAATACAGCATTGGCAATGCTACACTGAATCAACAAGTGTTTTTCACATATACCCGTACTAGTCTTGATATTAAATTCTTAGCATGTGCTAGAGTGAGATGGCACTGCAACACATTTTAATGCAGTGACTCGCAGCGAGTACAATGCACTGCGAAAAACAGCGAATCAGAAAACCAGTTCATTCAACGAGCGGAAGTCGTGCAGATTAGTAGTCGCAACGTTATAGTTCGGACATTTTTAGTACGTACGATAAATATTTTGAATTAAAGTAGCTGCCAGCTATATTATTATTCCGAAGAAGTGCAGTGAAATAATAGAATTTTTGTCACTTTGCCCAAAAAACGAAATATTCTCGTGGCATTATTATTATTTGTTTTTTTTTTTACTTGTGCGGTAATTGTTGGCGATTACGAGTTTGTAACGATTTTTTTTCAATACTTAAACCAGCTTAGATTTTTTTTTCATTTGTTTTGTTGACGGTTGCTGAAGGTATGCGTGCTTAATTGTTGTTGTTGCTGCTGTAGTTTGAGTCATAGAATTAATGAAATAAAACATAGAATTTATTTTTGTACCTTATATGAAGAAAGCGTTAATTGCTTGCCATGTAGTTCGCGGAATTTAGTGAATTCAAAAAGAAAAACAAAAAATTATTAAATTTAGAAAAATAAATTCAGTGAATCCAATTAAGACTGACGCAATTTTAAATTGTTTTTAAATTGAAGTTAATTTGTGTTTGAAGAGATGGCTTTTTTAATTGGCAAGTAATTTTCCATAAAAATAAATAAACGAATCTTAGCCAAAATTTAACAGCAACAATTTGTGACGAATTGACAGAGTGTGAGAAAAAATTGCCTTAGGTCACAAAAATATCTCGCTAAGTCACAACAACTAAATAATATCTCATAAATGTGCCTTTTTTTTTAATTCTTGCCCTTTTTAGTCACGCATACAAACAACATTTGACCAAGTGTAGAACGCTCACAAGTGTTGATAAAACGTATTCTTTTCCGTTTATTTTGAATGGCTTTCTTTTTGGCTTGAAATCCGGTTCATTCAATTTTTTCTTCTTCTTTACTGTAGTTAGCAGCAGCTGTGCTTGAATTAACAAAAAAAAAAAAAAAAAAATTAAAATTTTAGCAAGTGAAACGCAGCACAAAATAAAATATAATAATTATCAACAAAACGGTTGAATAAGTTCTTCCATTAACAACATCATTAGCAAACAGTGGTGTGAAGGGGCGAAAAATAAAATAAAAGAAATCGTCTCTTATTTTTATTGCTGTTTGACACCGTTAACGGATTTTTATTTACCCAAATTTTGAATGGAATAATTATGTCATGGGATCTTGTACGCGGCGACACTTTCTGCTGTCAACATGCTTCTTGCAAATGGTGAGTGACAAGCAAAGCTCAAAAAAAAAAAAACATGTTTAATATATGCTACTAAAATTCATGAATAATGCAGTTGGAAAGTATTTAACTTCCGCTTTGATAATGGGATATTTTTTTCAGAAGGAGGAATTTCCCTTTTGGGGAAATCATTGCGTTGACTGTTTTGAAAATGTGCTATTTTCTTATTAAACTTTATTTTATAAAAGATTTCCCTTTTAGCCACAAACCAAGGTTTGAAAAGTGTGATAGTCTTGCGCAGATATATTTTATATGATTTTTTTATTTAATTTTTTGTAGTTTCATTCATGTTGTCAAAGGTGTTTTTTTTTTGAGGTTACATATTCCGACCAGATCAGATCTAACAGTTTTATTATCATTTGAGCTCAGCAGATTGCATCGAAGAAAAAAATTACTAAACAATTTTTTTTTGAACATAACATTTATTTTTCACGAAAATTTTAGCTATTTTTAAATTACCTACTTTTGTTACAAGCTTTGCAAAAGTACTGAGCAAAAACAAAACGGTCTTCAACTTCCAAAGTTTGACATTTTATCCATCAAAATGACGAAAAAAAAAAAAGAGTTCCCAAGAATTTAATCACAATTGTACTTTGTATTGAATTTTTAGTATAAAAAATAAAAACGTACCAAAACTACTAACTAAGAACGTTTCAGTGCAACTCTGGTCCCCAGTCAGCCATTTTATAATGAAAAAGTTAGCGGCGGAGCAACATTTGCAAAACGTGAACATTTATTTCGAAGATCGTGGTTCAGTTTGGAAATATCCTTTAGATAACGTTCAATCGAGCTACTAATTCGATTAATCATGGATTGTTTTCGTGCCACGTATTCTCTAAACACGCATCCGCAAAGGCGTCGTACAATACGCACCGAAAAAACCATAGCTGCAATGAAGCAGCTAATCACCATAATCAAATGAGTCAAATCACCATAACGCGCAGCACTTTGTGGAAAATTTTACCTAAAGATCTTGTCCTACGACCTTATAAGATCCGGCTGGTACAAATTATATCCGAATGATCATCGTTGGCGCCGTTCGCTTGGTGAATGGGCTTAGGTTAGGTTAGGTATGAAGGGTCGTGCACCGTTACCGGCGCTTCCGCGGGGGCCTATAGGTCCATTACGAATCCCTTTTTATAATTGTGGTACCAAGTTAAACCATTGTTCCGATTTGTTCCTCAAACCATCCTGTGCTTTTTATGAACCTCCAGATGTCTAGCAGTGGTGTGTTCACCAACTCTTCCAAGTCTTTGAAAAATCTGTTCCCCATGTGTCGGAGTCGACGATTCTGTAGACTTGGACATTCGCATAGTAGGTGAGTTATTGTTTCTATTTCCTCCGGGTCTTTGCAGCTCCGACAAAAGTCTGGCGCTGTTATACCTATTCTATTGGCCATTACCCCAATGGGGCAATGCCCCGTTAGAACTCCAACAAGGATCCGGATTTCCCGTTTGACCAAAAGCAGAAGGCTTCTAGTTCTTTTCTCATTTAGCTCAGGCCAAAGCCTTCGAGATATGTTGCAGTCACCTCTGGAAGCCCAGTTTGTGTTGGCAATATCTCTGGCTTTTAGTTCTATACTCCTTTTGACGACGCCTATTGGAATGTGCACATCTGTGTCAGCTCTGTTTGTACTTGCGGTTACTCCACGCCTTGCCAGTTCATCTGCTGCGTCGTTCCCTTCAATATTGCTATGTCCGGGAACCCAGCAGAGAGTGACGTTGTGGGTATTGCAGATACTGTTCAGTGCAAGTTTACAGTTTTGCACCGTTCGAGCCTTCGTCGTTTTACTGCTCAGTGCTTTGATGGCCGCTTGGCTATCCACAAAAATTACTACCCTTGTAGGGGTAAGATTTTTCCTGTAAATGGCCCGTGCAGCTTTTTCAATAGCATATATTTCTGCCTGAAAAACGCTACAGTAGTCCGGGAGTTTGTAACACTCTTTGATTTGTAGCGTTTCACAGTATACACCCGATCCAGTTCCGTTTTCCATTTTGGAACCATCAGTATATAAATGGAGATTTCCGTAGGATTCTACAGCCGTTTCTTCCCATTCTTGTCTGCTGGGAATGGATGTGGTGTATTCTGTACCGAATCTTACACTGGGTATGATATAGTCGGTTGCTCTTTTCGATTCCTCGGTTCCAAAGAGATTTAGAATAGATGCGTGTCCGAATGTGCTGCTTTTCCAGGCTCGTGATTCGTTGAGGCGAATCGCGCTCTTGGTCGACGAACATTTAAGGAATTCTTCTACGGAAAGAAGATTTAGCATCATATCTAGACCCGCCTGTGGCGTAGATCTCAGGGCTCCTGTTATTCCTATGCACGCTAACCTTTGAACTCCTGTTAGGAAGCTAAGGTAGCTTTTTTTATGCGTTATCGTCCACCATACGAGAGCACCATAGGCAAGGATGGGTCTCACGATCGCTGTATACATCCAGTGGATTATGTGCGGTCGCAGTCCCCATTTCCTGCCAAATGTCCTCTGACAAGCGTACAAAGCGCACAGTGCTTTTTTCCTTCTTTCCTCTGTGTTGCGTTTCCAGCTCAGCTTGTTATCAAGGATAATTCCAAGGTATTTGGCTTCCGTGGAAAGCTTCAGAGTTACTCCGTTAAGTTTCGGTAATGTGAAACTTTCTATTTTTCTTCTTCTTGTGAACAGAACGAGTTCGGTCTTTACTGGGTTAACACCAAGTCCATTCGATTCTGCCCACCGCGATAGCTTATTCAATGCCGCAGACATTAGTTCGCTAATTGTTTGCAGGTATTTCCCGCATATTAGGATGACAACGTCATCGGCATAGGCTACCACTTTTGTTCCTCCAGTTGTGAGTGTGGTGAGAATTTTGTCAACCACAATTAGCCAGAGAAGGGGGGATATGACTCCTCCTTGCGGTGTGCCTCTTGTGGCTTCTTTCCTCACCACGCTTATTCCCATTTGTGAGCTTATACGTCTGCTATTGAGTATTTTATAAATCCATTGGGTTATTTTACTGTTAACTCCTTTGTCTACTAAAGCATTCTTATAGAATCTGTATTTACATTGCTAAATGCGCCTTCGATATCTAAAAACGTTGCTAAAGTATATTCTTTGTGATGAAGGGTTCCTTCTATGACCGAAATTACCTCATGCAGTGCCGTTTCTACCGATTTACCCTTAAGGTAGGCATGTTGTACACTACAGAGATTATTATCGTTCACAGATTCTCTTATGTGAAGATCTATTATTCTCTCTAGCGTTTTCATCAAGAACGATGAGAGACTAATGGGCCTATAATCCTTTGGTGCTGAGTGTATCGGTTTCCCAGCTTTAGGAATGAAAACAACTCGCACATCTCTCCAAATTTTAGGAACATATCCTGTCTTGAGGCAGCCGGTGAAGATTGCTATAAGCCAGGGCATGATGCTAGGAAGGGCATGTTGCATCAGGTGAATGGGCTTAACATATATTGGAGGTCAACCCACTGTTTTATCGCAATATTATGCTCAGTGATGTGGCTGATTTCGTTTGCTGTGGTCGTCAACCTAATTGGGGTTTTTATCCGAGGCTGGTTTGGTTTTCATTGGGCAGTTGTAATGTAGCAGGACCCAAACGCTGCACACATTCCATGTTTAAGGTTCACGAAGCGAAGTGTACCCTCAAGTGTTAAGGTTCACCCTCAAGTGTAACGTCAAGAGGAAGACTTGGGGGTCTTGGACCTTGCATTGACAGTGCTAGGTTGTCGGGATATGTCCTTTCAACTCCCTCGCTGGACACCCGCCGTATTGTCCGAGACCGCCTGGACGATAAACTTATCCGCAGCCTACCTTCATATCTGGAGGCCGTCCACCATCCGCAACCTGTGACCCGTCCAGTGACGTACAGCTAAGCCCCCGCTCAATACCCTTTAATTCCACGGAACGGATATAAAGTTCTCTCAAGCGTACTGTATGAAAAATAAAAGCCGATTACAAAAACACTGATTGAACCTTATCAGTGTGGCTTTCGACCTGGAAAATCCACCAAAGACCTGCTCTTCATGCTACGACAAATCCTGGAAAAAACCCACGAAAACCAAATTGACACACATCATCTCTTTGTCGATTATAAAGCTCCGTTCGATAGCTCGAGAAGGGATTACCTATATGCAACAATGTCTGAGTTCGGTACACAACGTTGAGCAACACATGCAGCTCCGTAAAGGTAGGAAATAACCTCTCCGAAACCTTCAATACCGAAAGAGGTTTCAGATAAGGTGATACACTGTCTAGCGATCTCTTCAACATCATCATGGAGGGGATCGTACGTAAGGCCGGTGTGCACCGTAATGGCACCATTTTCTACAAAGGTGTTCAGCTCTTTGCGTATGCTGAACCAAGAGGGATGTTACCACTGATTTCACCGCTATCGAAAAGGAATCAGCCAAAGTAGGTTTGACGATAAACGAGGTTAAAACAAAGTATATGCTGTCTACAAACAGGAAAGCATGGCGTCTAGACTTTTCATCGACGTTTAATCCGGCAGTTATAACTTTGAAATAGTCATGGTGTTTCTATACCTTGTCACATAACAATAATGCCAGCCTGGAGAAGCAAGGAAAAACAACAACTAAGTTCCAGAGCCCTCTCTTGATCGACAAAACTAACACTCTATAAGACGCTCGTTCTACCTGTGCGGAGGCATGGGTAATTTCGCAAACTGACGCAGCTCTGATGCTCTGGGGCTGTTCGAGAGTTCAAAAAGTGCATTCACACCTGAAATAATGCAAAAATACTGGATATCATTTTGAAAGATCGTCGCTTGACTGAGAGAGATTTAGTTAAATTCAAAGTTTTGGACTTCAAAAAGGTGTGTGCACAATAGTATTGCATTCGCTAACAATGTAAAAAAAATAAATTCGAATCAGACTTTCTCAGCAACATTTGGAGCGTTTTAAAAAGGATAAGAAGGAGTTTAAGGAAGAGACGTGGGTCTACCACCATAATCCTGAATCAAAACAATAAGCTAAAAAGTGGTGTGAGCCTTGTATTTCGCCTCCTAAGCGAGTTCCTGTTAAAAAATCTGCAAAGAAGGTGTGGCATCAGTTTTTTGGGACACAAAAGTGATTTTGTTAGTGGATTATCTTCAAACTGGGAAAACAATTAATTTTGAATATTATTGAAACTTTTGGATCAGCTATACTCAGATTCGTGAAAAAAGACAGGGCTTGCAGAAGAAAAAAGTAATCCTTCATCAGGACAATGCACCTGCTCACAAAAGTCAAAGGCCCCTATTATGAATAACAACTCAAATAAGTTGACTAAATTCAATTTAATTTTTTTCGTTTATTACAAATATTTCTGTTGAACCATGTAGTTTTCCCTTAATCTTTTAAGAATTTTTCAACTACATGGTTCAACAGAAATGTTTGTAATGTGTTATACGACAAAAAATTGATTTAAATCTAATCAAATTAGTTGAGTTTTAATCCATAATGGGGGCCAAAAAACCATTGTGCTAAAATCAGTGAATGAAAGTACGCATTCTTGGAACATCCATCCTATTCGATACATCTAGCTCTATCTCTGACTTCTGGCTGTTCTCATATCTCAATAAATATCTTATTTTAAAGCCATTCTCTTTTACTGTATTTGAACAGGCAAGCAACCTGGTGGAGTTGGAACTAGAAAAAAACTTTCCACAAATAATCACAAAAAATATTTTTTGTTTAGTTTTCTACTCTTTACCACGTCAGCCAGGGATGCTCAGATTTTTGATAACCCTTTTGATAACCCATCTTGGCGTTTAGTGCTTACAATAGACTGCTATTTTTTGCGTCTTATAATCAATATATAAGTCAAATAATCAATAATATAACTCAATAATTCAATAATCGGAAGATCTTTCTTGTCAGAGGGTTATTTTGATTGTGTGGTTTATATGGCGAATGCCCGTGTGGCATATAGTGCTGATAGGAACGTTTCTCTTTGATCTGATGGTAATGCATTCGTCGGGGCTTACCGTTGCTAGCAACTGATTGAGCTTCGAACGTGTTAGTTAGTACCACATGTTAGTTAGTACCATAGCCTTCATTTACTGAAAGAGTACGTATGTTTTAGATAGCAATCTAGGAGGAATCAATGCCAGAATGGTAGTCATCTATCTGTTTCTATCTGTTCGACGTAACGTGTCGATTGTCGAACTTCATTCTCACTTTGGAGTCTCTATGCTAACTAGTCTTGCAACTGATTGAATTTTGGACGTGTTAGTTTGGAATATGAATGCTACAGAGTGGAAGAATGGAAGGCTTTGGAGCAGGGGCCCTACTCTGTATTGCGATGCGCCAATCAATGCGATGCGAAAATGAGATGTGATACATATGCAAATCCGTAAATGAAATTATCTTTGTGAATTCTTTTTGTCGCATCGCAATAGGGAGTAGGACCCCAGGGCTGGGCGCTCCATAGTTCACTGAGCATAACTTTTCACATGTACACAAAGCTCACAACACAAGACAATATAATTCAGTCGTTAGCTGACGATAATGCTATGATGACCTATATCGCATTGCGTTGCAAATTGTATGAGATCAGTGTGTGCGATTTGAGAGCGCACAAATACTAACAAAACAAAATAAAATGTGACTGTGTTAGAATGTCCAGGCCTGCTTTAGAGAAAGAGTGTGTACGTTCCAGATGGCAAACTACAATATATGGAGACCAAGTGAAAATGGTAATAACTGTCCTGTATATATGAGAGATTTCTTTAATTGGAGGTCGTCCAGATTTTGTGTTCTCTCTGATCACGGGCTTCTTTATGACTGTCAAAAACTCTCTTAGTTTTTGCATTGAAGAAATAATAGTACGATCAATTCTTGAAGATTGGTTACATGTCTTGTATGAGTATCCTCTCTTTGAAATTTCGGTTTAAAATTTCTGCTGCCGAAATGTTCAAAATATTGTAGAAGGCCTTCGGTGAGCAAGCTCTATGGAAAACAAGAGTTTATGAGTGATTCAAAATGTTCAAAGAGGGTCGGAAAAGCGTTGAAGACGAGGCACTTCTAGGACAACCATCAACATCAACTGATAAGGTATGCGTCAACATAATCAAAGAATTGGTATTCCAAAATCGTCAATTGACAGTTCGAGACCTTACTGACCTTGTTGGAATATTGAAAAAAACAGTGAAACCATTTTGAGTGACCATTTGGGCCTCAGAAAAGTGAAATCTTGATTGGTGCCAAAAAAGCTTAATTTCACGCACTCGTAGTTCGTAATCATTTCGTCAAAAACTCGACCCATAACGTTCCGCAACCACCGTATTTGCCTAACTTAGCCCCATGTGAGTTCTGGCTATTCGCCGTTATGAATTGATAAAAGAGAGAGAAATCGGAACGAAGAAGGAATTGAATGCTATACCGGAAGAGGACTTTGCAGCATGTTCTTTAATTTAAAGCATCTTCAATGCTTGGTTTTGTAAAACGCTGGGCCAAAGAATTTAATAGCATGATTACAACTACAACGTTGTATTATGCAATCGTGCGTCCTCACTTAGAGTATGCAAGTCAAGTTTGGTCCCCAAGTTACAATGTGCATGTTGATCGAATAGAAAGAATCCAAAAACGTTTTGTTCAGTTTGCTCTAAGGGGCTTAAGTGGAACTGACATATTAGACCTTCCTCCTTATGAGGATCGTTTAAAACTATTAAAAATGCAGTCTTTAGGTGATCGAAGGAAATCGGCAGATATCGTATATTTACACCAGCTCATAACAGGTGTATTCGATTCTCCAGAACTTCTTTCTCACATAAATTTTAACACTAACCGTAGAAGCAGTAGAAACGCTAACAACTTAATTTATTTGCCATTTAGTAGAACAAATTATATGGCTACTGCTCCTTTAAGTCGCATGAGTTCCTTTGTTAACAATTGTAGCGTTTTTGATGTTAATTTGTCAAAAGGTCAACTCAAAAGTAGATTAAAATTAGTTGTGTAATTAGATCTATATATACGCATGGTTAGTTGTTACGTCTTGTGTTGTCCCTGAGCCCAACCCATTTATTGGTGGGTAAATTTTTCCCACATTAACTTGTTTGTGGTCACGGTTATCCATAACATTGATATTTTCAATGATTACTGGGTAGTGGCTTTAGATGGGTTAATGCTGAGGAAGTGCGATATAGCTGTAGTAGCTGAACTCTATTGTTATTGCATGTATAGAAAAAAAAAAAAACTATTGTTCTGAAAATTGGAAAAAGCGTTGGCACAAGTGTATTGCATCGGGGGGGGGGGGGGGGGGGCGGCAGTACTTTGAGGGGATGAAATTAATTTAGAAGAATAAATAAAGATTTTCTGATTTATAAACAAGTTCCCGATATTTTTTGCCCACAGAAGTATACTCCAACATGTCTGAATTTGGTATACCTGCAAAATTAATCCGTCTATGTAGGATGACATCGAGCAACACCAGCCGGACAGTTCAAGTCTGAAAAGACCTCTCCCCCATTTGTTACCAAACGAGGTTTCAGACAATGTGTTTTCTTATCGTGCGCCTTTATTAATCTAATAATGAAGAAGAACATTCAAGACGCTAATCTGACATAAAGCGACACCATGTGGCACCAGTGTTATGCTGCTAGTGTATGCTAATGATATTGATATCGTTTGCCATAATACACGAGAAGTCAATGCAACATTTTTCAAATAAGAAACAGAGTCGAGTCGCAAGGGTTTTGCAGTGAAATCAGATACGAAGAAAAACCTGGTATCAACAAACAAACGGTCCCAGCGTCTTGGAACCTACGTCACTGTTGCTAATACCTCCTTCGAGGTTCGGACGGACTTCGTCTACCTGGGATCCAGCAAAAACTGCCCCAACGATATCAGTATTGAGATAAAATGAAGGATAACTCTTGCCAACAGGTGTTACTTTGGACTCAGTAGACAATTGAGAAGCAGAGCTCTCTCAACGAACAAATGTCAATTTTCGATGAGGCACTAATGATGCCCGACCTGTTATATACAGCACAAACCTGTACGCTGAGCAGCTCTAAAGAAAAGACTTTGAAAGCCTGCGAAAGAAAGATCCTTATCCTACCTACCGAATACGATGGAGAGATGAGCTGTATGAGCTCTACGCCAACATCGACATAGTCAATCGCATAAAAATCGTCAGCTTCGCTAGCTAGACCATGATGAACCACCAAAAAAAAACATTCGATTCGGTATCCAGCGGTGGTCAACGCAGAAGAGGACGACCGCATTTCCGTTAGAAGGACCAAGTGGAGGACAACCTGACGAAACTTGGACGTCCCAACTGACGCCAGCAAATGCAAAACAGAAATGGCTGCCGGAAATTCTTGATCTCTTGCCACCTACAGATTTGGAGCAGGTTTATTACTTTGTGTCACAAATAGCAAATTTCGCCTTAATAGTCGAGGGGCCTCAGCTATATAGTCATAGTCTTTTAACCCATTTTTATTCTCGGTGACCGCTGCTGGAAAAATGTCGCTTCTTGAAATGTCACTTTAGAGAAAGTGGTGACAGCAAGCAGCCCTGACGAACATCATCACTTTAAATACAGCAAATAATTTATCGCAATGAAGGTCTTGTCTGTTATCTACTCGTACATATGTTGCTTTTATCACGGCAATTAGATTCACTAAAATTCAAGACACTCCTGGTGAAATTTTGGTCGCAAGCAATAAATACCTGAAAAAGTCCGTACTTGTGATAATGATTCTTATAATATAAAATGTGCTACAAACATGGTGCTTCATAACTGTGCACATGTGCTTTATAATAATCATCAAGTAAAGAGTCAATATGTCTTTCATCCCATTAAAGATAACCGACGCTTTTGACAACTACTGTAAGAAAGATGTTCTCCTCGCCAGTTTCCACACTGCGTGAGGTTACCTTCTTTTGGTAACTTGAAGATAAGCCTGTTTTTAGACTCGAATAGAAAGTAGATACTCGTTGTCTCATATAGTCTTGGTTAGTGGATAGAGCTAGCTGGTCAATTGATATCCGATGTATATGAACTGCCAACAAGAGCTCAGTGGGAACTTCATCAGAAAAATATTTAAAAAAACAGTTTGTACCTACAACTAAAGAGATAAATATATTTCAAAATCAAAATATTCCAATATAATAAATGATGCTTAAAAGACGTTGAAATTTAAATTTCTTGTTCTTTTTATGAGATGCTGTGAGCTATGAGAAGAAGCACAGCTGGCGGTCAACATGTAAACGGTTCAAAATTGCGTACGGGGGGAGTGACAAGTTACTGTGCAGAACCAGAGATAATAAGACAACCTTATTAATTACCGGACCACTGTAGCATCTTCCAGGCGAAAGTGTTTGCCATAAAAAAGGCCGCGGAGACTGCCCTAAACATAATTTTTGTATTAACATCTTTTCCGACAGTCAAGCGGCGATCAAATCCATGTGCTCCGCTATTATCAGGTTCACAGATGTATTGGCCTGCAGAGAAGCACTAGATACACTATGCGAAGAGAAGGCGGATAGTTTAGTAAAAAACGACGCCGGGCTGGGATCAGAGTCTATATAACATCTACCTATCCCGCTACAAGAGCTGTATAGATACCTTAAAATTAGGGCCGCACAAGTAGCGAGTCTTAAATGGAGAGATATGACAACATGCAAGATCTCAAAAATCATGTGCAAAATACGATGCGAAGATCGGACTCTATTCATTCTGGCACGACCGCGCAGAGACCGCAGGGTACTAGTGGGTATACTCGAAGGTCACTGCATGGCGGAGGCGCACTCGAAAAAAATGGACACCACTGCGGATGAAAACTTTAGGAGATGTAAGGAACCAGGTACTAAGAAGACCCTGGAAAACCTATTATGCAATTTGCCCCGCCCTTCTTAGGTCGAGACTGAAATACCTAGGTTAGACGACGTTTAGGTTCACCTAAAAAATATAGTCAAAACCTCTTCGGAAACCCTCCTAAGATTTGCGAATTCGCCGCAAATCTTTACTGACTTTTACAAACTCCTTAGAGGCTCCCTACACCCGGTACTACTAAAGATCAAAATGGTGTATGTGAGCCTCCGCCAGGAGACGGCCGGATAAACCTAACCTTTATAAAAGTAACTTGAAAATCGACTTAGTGCAAATACAAAAATTAAGAAGATTTCAACTTGTGCCTAAGCTTTAAGCATTAAAAAATGAAGAAAATAAAATCAATTTATTTAAGCTAATATTTTGTAAATTACTGCACAAAATTATAATTTTGTGTATGAAAATTTAATAATAGATCAAAAACCTCCAATTGGGGCGCATAATAAAACCTGGCAAAAGAAAATACAAAAAACACAAACAACTAAAATATGCTGTAAAGACAAAAAGTAAATAGACCAAAGAACGAGTGTAGAAGATTGGCTGCCTTTGGCAAATTTCAGATTCCATAGCTTAAAACAATACAAAAAAAAAGAAAAAAAAAGAAAAATAAGTATACAAAATCTTTAACAAGAAAGTGGTACATCCACATTTCCCTAACATTAACAAACAGGATATTATTTAATAATGCTGGCTGGCTGGAAATGCCAAAATTCAACTTTGGGACAGCTAGAAAAAAAGTGGTTTAAATTGAATGTGAAAGAAAATGAAATTTCGTTGGTTTCATAAGAGTTTCATAAATGCTTTCGTGTATATGTTGTGCATAATATAAGACAGTCCAAAAGTAGGTCTCTCCGCATTCAATCTTAAAATGACCTGCAGACACACGTCTTGTCTTCATAATCCAGTGAAAGCCAGCCACGACAGTCATAGCGCAGAAGAACAACATCCTTTCTCCTGCATCAAGAAAAAAAAAAAGAAGACAATTACAAATACAACAACCTATCTGCTTATACATATACATATGTAAGTAAAGATAACCCGATGCTGGATTCATAAAATGGAAAAAGAGCAAAAACTGATGCTACTGCAATAAATCGTACTTGCAACATGCAGCAGTTGCTTGAGCTTTACTCTAGCTGTAGTTGCTGCAGCATAATCACATTTAGCTGATGGACCATTTTTTGTTTCTACTTTTCTGTTTTGCGTATTTTTGCTACTTTGACGTTTTGCTTCAGTTCAGCAACGAATGAACGAACAAACTAACCAACAAAAACTGGAGTAGAAGAAGACAATAAAAAAAAATGGGGGCCAAGTGCAGACAAAACTCGCTGGCAAATAAAAGCAGCAACATATTCAACTTCAGCCAGCTCGCAATGCAGCTGATGATGATGATGATGACGATACCGATGGTGGTGCTGATGCTGAAGTTGATGGCAATAATAAAAGAGTCATTCTGTTCGTTGAGTTTTTTTGCTAGTTGGCGAAACTGCTTCCAACGTTGACTCATTTTGAATTCTTTTGAAAGCAGTTCCTTTAATTTTTTTTTTGTTGCTCTTTTTTTTATGCTTTTAAGAAAACATATCAATTTTGACCGTTTTTAAGTGGTTTAACGGATTTGTTCTGCTTAATGTTTTGGAAAGCGAATTAATTGAACGGCGGAATCATTCTAAGCATGCAGATGCGAATCGATAAGATAAGAAAAATTTATTAATCGGACACTTTCTTACACGCGCAAGATGCTACGACAAAGTATACTTTTCTAGCCTTGGGTCCTTCAAACGTTGTACCCGACATTTGTTGACTACAGCTCTTAAAAAAAAAACACAGGTGCGTCGTTGGACACACGAGAGAAGCGAAGCTTTTTCGCTGTTACATAGATTTCGTAGCTTAATAATTTTTTCTTTTTTTAATAAACTAACTTTTAAATTCAAAAATTTAAAATAACAAAATAAATTACATATGTATATACAGAAAACATATTTACTGCTTATTTTTTTATTGTTGAATGTCAAATTTCCACACCAATTGCATATACAGGCATATAATGCCAGCGACTCTCCATTTTAACTCTCCACACATGGTTGTGAACTTGGCTGCACCGACTCATGCATGCGTTTGTTAATTCCATATTTATTGATATCATCTATTTTTTGACGCTTAAAAACGCACTTAACAGACTTAACTTAGGTTAACAGAGTTTTTTTCCTTCACGTTTTTAAGTAAAGTAACTTTGTTAACATATGCCAGAGATTTAGCAGAGTTGATGCAATCTCTAGATAATAATTTACACTCTATGCCAACAGCACCACAAACGCATTCACAATACAAACAAACCGATGCTGAAGACACTTTGTGGCAAATAAAAGCAAATTTTGGATAGTTGTAGCATAGTAAATACACAATCCTCTATCTATTGATAGATGGTGAGGATCTACTGCAGCATAGCTTCTGTTATAGTTAGTATTGAATTAACAACTATTTCTAACAAGCGTTTGTGGCCTAGTGGAGAGTGTATTGGACTCTCATTTAAGAGGACGTGGGTTCGATCCCCACGGGAAGGCCAAAAATATTTTTAGTATTTAATATTAAAGTATTAAATTTTCTTTTTGTAATAAGCCTAGCACAAAGAAACCATCAAATTTCCAAGAAAAAATCTGTCGAAAATTTTTCGGATTTCACTCCAAGCAAATCACAGAACGAGGAGTAAAAAGCTTCGCTTCAAAAAAAAAATAGAGTTAGTCAGTCCTTGGAGCTAGGTTTGCTCGTAATGATTACATTGAATACTATTTCTGATCAGCGTACTCTACTGCTTACATAACTTACATAAGCGTACATAACTGCTGTCTTCCGTTTTTATTAAAAATGGTTCATTTTCGTCAACTTGTCTTAAGACCGGAGGCGTCGAAGAAAGAAGATATTTAAGCGTAACAAATGCTTGCTGTTGGATTTCGCTCCATTTCCACTGAAAATTCTTTTTTGTTAAATGGCTTAGAAGTTTAGTAACATTTTCAAAGTTTAAAATAAATCGGCGGTACCAAGAACAAGTCTATAAAAAGAAAAGAAGTTGCTTTATATCTTTTGGTTCAGGCATTTCATAATTAACTTTTGGACAAATAAATTTGCATTTGTCTCTATCCAAATTTCCAATCCAAAATTCCTATCCAATCCAAAATTTGGAAAGACGCTGCAACACATTTTTCAGGTCCATGATATGCTGGTTTAAGGGAGTATTCCTGGTTGGCAAAAATTTTTGTTCGATTTTTTTTTGCATATTTTTATGTTTTTATATATTAGAAAACAAAGAAAAATAAATAAAGCCTATCGCTTTTTATCTCATTACATTATAACTCATATAGCTAATCATTACAACACAGCTAGCACAATGTTTGTGGTTTTTCCATCTGTTTATCTTTAAGTGAGCTTCAAAATATTTATAACATCAGCACAGATGACGTGACATCAGTTTGAAGCGCGCCAGGCTGTTATGCAGGAACTCATAAAACGTCAAACTACAGACAGCTTACAATACTCTGACTAGACGCTAAATTTACTCATTCAATAAAATATGACAAATGAAGCAGTTTGTTTTGAAACAACGACACAAAAACTAATTAAAAACAAAAATCGAAAGAAATTTCAGAGATTTGTGAAAATTAACTAGAGTTCAAGAAAAAAAAAAAAAAAAAAAAATAATTAATTAACTCTATATCAAAGTATTATTTATATAAATACTTAATCAAATGTTTGTCAGTCCCCCCGTATGCAGTATGTCTGCCTTCCTGACTCTTCACTGCATTGAGTATCATTCGAGTATCTATTGAGTAGCTGATTTAAGTGACTAATTTATAGACACTTCGAAAAGAAATGCAATAAAAGCCTGAAGAACAAACAAACAAAAGAAATAAAAAAGCTGATCGGTCGACAGGTTGAAATTTATATGCAATGCATTGTGATTCAATGAACATGCAATGAACTTGAACATGAACGGGTTATGAGAAAAATTTACAAAGAAAAAGTGTAAAAGATTTGAAGAAAATAAATTTTGAATAAGGAAATATACAGTTTAATTAAAGAAATAAAACAAAACTCATTAGCACTAAAGTGACAATGACAGCGAGAATTAATGATGGAAAATTACTCATTTTATTTTTATTGTTGCTATTCAATTATAATTATTTATAAGAACCACTTAGGAACTATAAAGAGCATTTGTTATCAAGAGGAAATTCAGTTAATTTAATTAATGATAATGTTGATAAATGGGGCTGATGCCTTACTTTCGTAGCATTTAATGAAATTTTACAAGAAAGAAAATAAAATGGTTATGTATTCATAAAGTTTCCTAAAGATCTGAGAGATACTTTATTTATGGTTTGCTTTGACCGTTCTCGTTGAAAGAGTATGAGTCAGAGAATTCCTTCAGTTCAAAGATGCATCATTTGCGTTTTGCATTAGTCGCTAGTTTCTCAACACATCATACGAGGTATCAAACTGTTACGTTGTGAAATAAATAACAGGTAAAATTTTATGAGAGATAAAAAATCGAAAAAGTAAAGATATAAATTGTAAACCCACAATCAGAATAACTGTAGTATAGCTTAAAATCATTCAAGGAAAGCAAGAAGATTAAGAATACACAGCAGCACCGAAAAGAAGAAGGCTAAAGAAATAAAAAAAAAAAACAAACAAGTTTGCTTGTCATATTTCCATAAAGAGTGTCATAAAAAACATTAAAGCATTTTTAAAACATGCATAAAAACAACGAACTCATATAAATTACTTCTAAAACTGTGGTAAAGGTAAAAAACTTTGGTCAAACTATACGTGGGTATTAGGGATTCCGGGATCCCGGACATTTAGAAGTCCCGGGATTTAACAAAGAATATCCCGGAATTTCGGGATTAAAAAAAATTAAATAAACTTATGAAAAGAGGTCGAAATTAATTTATAAGAATAAATTAAATAAAACAATTTTATATATTTTCGTTAAAATTAGTATGAAAATCAATTAGGTTTGGAAAAACCCATGGTGTGGGAATAAGTCCTGAATACTAAATTCCAATTTACAAGCGTCAAAAAGTTCATGTATTAGAAAAATCTATTGGAGTATAGCAGGCCCGTAGACAAGGGGTGGATTTAAGGTGTTCAAACTCCCCCCTTAGGGTCCAGAAAGTATGAAGAATTAACACAAATTAGACTATTTAATTCAAAATGTAATTTTTTTTTTAGATAAACTGTGATAATGATGGTAATTTTCTTGAAAACTTCACTTAATTATTGAAAATTTTTTTGGCCAAGTGAAAGATTAATTTTGCTTATAAGAGTCACAATCATTATATTGGAATTCATCTCCAAGGAGTTGGTATACTAAAAATCAGTTTCAATGCTCAAAAAGTCCCTGATATCCAGTAAAATATATATATGAAAGTTATACCTAGAACGAATATAATTTTGTAAATTGAAGAAAATTAGCTTGACATTTTTTAAGCCATAACTACAAAGCAAACCATAGCTGACGACTATGTCGAAATTCCGACTAATTCGTCACTATATTGAGCCATCTTAAAGAAATCATTACAATTTCGTTACGCAAATATCGGAACAGTATCACTTTTTATACGAATTTATATAAAATTTTGTTATGCGACAGCTTGTACGACATATTAAAATGCTAACAGAAATTTCCTTTCTTTCGAACTGTCTGAACGAAATCGTAACTTTTTCCTAACATTTTCGTTAGGACTCGTTACGAAACCATTACGATACTTCGTTACGAAGTCGTGTCAAGCCCTTCATACGATTTTCCTTGCGATTTCGCAACGAAATCGGATTTCGAAATCGGGAAGATTCGAAATATTCTTAACGAAATCGTAAAAAACATTTCACAATCTTTCCGATTTCGGAATCCGATTTTGTTACGAAGTCGTAAAGAATATCGTATGAAGCGGTTGACACGACTTCGTAACGATTTCGTAACGAGTCTTAACGAAAATGTTACGAAAAAGTTACGATTTCGTTCAGCCAGTTCGAAAGAAAGGAAAGTTTACTCTGTTTGGATTTCAATGTGTTTTACAAACAGTCGCATAACGAAACTCTTTATAAATTCGTAGAAAAAGTGAAACTGTTCCGATATTTGCATAACGAAATTGTAACGATTTCTTTAAGACAGCTCGAAATAGTTATGAATTCGTCGGAATTTCGACAAAGTCGTCAACTATGGTTTGCTGGATAAGCTTATAAGACCCAAAACTTTTGAAAAAGCATTCATTTGAGAGGGTTTTTTTTATTTTATTTTTAAAAGTGTAAAAAAAAAAATATGATAATTTAACACATTATAGGGTATTCCACGTAAAGCGAATGACTAAAAATTTTGACATCTAAAATTTCAAACTTGGCACAAAAATTTAGCCCTGTGCGAAGCCTTTTCCAAATAACAGGTTTCGGAAAATTAGCTTAAATCTAAATATGAAAAAATTTTTGTAAAACATTTTATACAGTCCAATTTTATAGTGATTTGATGATTTTTTAATCATGTTACTAAATTTTCATAAAAAAAATTAACAATTACAATTACAGTTATTTAAGCTTCAGCGTTTTAAAAATGTTTATTTTTATTATATTAAAAAATAAAACAACAATTTAGAAGTTCAAAAAATTTTGTTTTTAGTGTTTTTAATATGCAAATAATTTAAATATAAATCCACAACCGATTAAATTCTTAAATATTAAAAAAAAAAGTTCCTGTTTCTTTTTATAAAAATTTATTTAGCAGAGTAATTATTTTAATATTAACATGAACTTATTTTCATGTGATATCTTATATAATAAATTGGGTATAAGATACTGGTGCTTTGCAAAAACCAGTATTCGAATTACGGTTTTTGAAAAATAATCTGAAATTTAAATGTGATTTTATCGAAGTCGATTCCTCTAATCAAAAAATTTTGATAAAAAAAATATTTATAGTAATTGTTATTGGAATTGAATCGTGAGAAAATGAAACTGTTAAATTTTTAAAGATCTTCAAATATTTTCTTTTGAATTTATTTAAATTGTCGTAATCATTTTCGAGAACAGTAATATTTTAGTCCTTAACGATAACTCGAACTAGGGTTCACACAGGTTCAATTAGTTGTACACAAGCTGGGGATCAACAAAAGCGTAAGATAGCCAAAAAGAAACCAAATCTAAAATTGTTTTTTTCTCCCGTTTATATGGAATGCCCATAAAAGTTGTGAATACAACTTCACCAGCTGAACTTATTAAAAAATGTTTGCATTTTTCATAGCTGATTTTAATTTGGATTTTAATAAACTGCAAGGAATCTAACCTATTTTTACCGTTCACATTTTTTTTTTATTTTCAAGAAACTATCAAGAAACTATAGGCAAAAATCAAAACACTTAGTACTCAAAATTGATTTATAAAAAAAAAAAAAAATTAAATAAACTCTTCTCATCTATCTTATGGTCATTTAAAAACAAGCATATTCACAAATAGTCTTAAAAGAAAACGGATTTGCTTAAAAATTTTCATATCCTTTCTTTCAGTTATTACTGGTATCTACTTATAGATTTTTTATCAAAACCCCCCCTAAGATAAATCCTGGCTACGGGCCTGGAGTATAGCACCTGGTTACAAACGGAGAACATACCTACACAGCACACTAAAAACTCGAACTTTTTCTTAAATTCTTTTAACATTAGTGTAGTTCACGAGCTTGTTGCAAAATTATGCAACATTGCAAACATTTGCTATGAATCTGAATTCTGTATATTTTGTAAGTGTAGTGCAAATATATGCACTAAGATCTTGCAAATGCACTGATGCAAGACCATTTGCACTAAATCCTGAACAACCCTATTGATATCTCTTCTATACCCAAGGTCTATACCTAAGATATAAAACGAAAAGAAATATATTTGTTTTTTATCTTTTTTTTTTTTTTACATAAAATAATAAATTTATTTTATGTAAATTATTATTCCCACAAATAAGAGATAAATTAAAAAATTGTTAAAAAAGTTATTTCTGCATTGCACATCAGAAGAATTTTCCAACTTTTCAAACCCTGAAATCCACGGTATCGGGCCATATTAAATCCAACATTTTGAAATTTTAAATTTTGACTTGAAATTCGGAATCGACGACCTTCAAAACTCCCATATATCCTGGCCTGGTCAATTAATTTTGAACTCTCATTCATTTTAATTTTACTGATATCAAAGTTTAAAAAAACAACTCCAGAAACATTGCACCTGTTCATAATTTCACTAATTTATGATAAAAAAAATGTTGTTTTATAAAATTCCGATCCCGTCCCGGGATTTTGGGATTTGATTTGCGCAATCGCCGAAATGGTCAAAAATCGACATCCCTAGTAGGTATATAATAATGTAACTCAAACAACGGCATACGTCAACTTCCTGTTTTCTTGAAATAACAGAGAAACGCAAAGGTTATGAACGTAAAAAAAAAAAAATTAAAGAATGTTAAAAAAATTCCTGAAGTCTGCCAGTGCTCAGCCTAGAAGCCACTATTAGAGGAAATGCCAACCGAAAAATAAACCGAAAATGAATAAAAAAAAGAAAGGAAGGTATCGTTCACTTAAAGCCATAATGCAGTTAAAGCCTCAATTTGACTTGATTTTACAAAAAAATAAATATATTTTCTGTGCTCATTTTAAATTCTATATCATGGCAGAATTTATCCATATAAAAAAATTATAAAATTATTAAAAATAAATGAAATATAGAAAAGAAGTAAATGGCACTGAAAAAAAATTAAAGAAATAAAAATAAATGCTATCTACAAACACTATCTATATGGATTTAGATGTAAGATCAACTCAGGTAACTTTGTGTTCATCATTTATCCGATTGTTAAAATAGTTTGTATTTATTTAAATAAACTATTAAAATTATTTAAAAATAAAATTAGTTGATAAGAGTTGATAACAAGCAGCTAGATACTTCATATACACTCAACACTTGCTAATCTGAATTGTTTTAGTTGTTGTACTGCCGGCTTTTGTTGTTGTTGTTTTTCTTGTTGCTGCTGCGGCTGTTGTTGATTAAATAAATATAAGTTTTTGGTGATAATGAATCTTAACTGTGGACGTAGCGATGTCTTTAATACTGTCTAGTTTGAAAGAAAACAAAAATAAAAACCGAATGAGTTCAAAGCCACTTAAATATAAGCAATAAAGTAAACAACAAAAACTTAAATAAAATATGACTAAATAAAATAAAAGAAAATAAAAAACAAATAAAAAGAGAGAAAGAGCGTAAACATTTTTTTAAGTCGTCATAAAAGTGTAAACTATTTAGATATAAGCAAGTCTGAAAAAACAAATATAATTGTTGGGGAAAACTATAAACATACGCATACATCAAGTTATCTTCACAAGTTGGTTAAATTTAAATAGTAATAAATTATGACGCATACGCTCAGCGGTGGCCAAAAACCTGCAAGTGTCGGCTGCGAACTACATTTGCGTTATTTTGAGTTTGCTGCAAATGTCATCGTTATATGCCGACACTTGCGCCGCTATATGTTGAAATGAATGTGAACATAAGAACAGTACAGAACAGAAGATTTACAGCTGCACAGATTAAATATATATGTGAATATACGTATATCTCGTTTATGTATATGTGAAGCATCGTACCGCTTGACAGCTAAACTATAAGTTTAGTTTAGCTTATAATATTAAAAAAATTTAATTTAATTATAACACAAGATCGAAAAAATATAAATCGACACATACAGTGAATCAAAAAAGTTTGGGCACATTCAATTTTTCTAAGAATTTTGCTTTAATATTTAAAAGCAACTTATTTGGCCAACTTTTTGATGCAGTTAGTATCATAAGATGAATTTTAATTGAAATACACAAAAAAATTCTTTTACTTAATACACTACTCGAAATATAAGCGGCTTCTTCTGCTTAACTAGTAAGGATGGAGCTTCGGCAGGGTACCGAAGCTAAAATACACCTCCGCGGCCATATTGAAGTATATTCGAAGTCTTTAGCCACGACATACACGATGATATTCAGTTTTATATATTTTTACAAAAGTTTTCCTATTTTGATGACGTCACTTTGTATGGGAGGTAGGCGTTGTTTTGATCCGATATTGCCATATACCATAGGGATGGTTCATATTATATATAAAAGCTAATGTGCAAAATTTCAAGACATTTTATTAATTTTTGTGGATTTTTAAGAGATTTTACGTTTAAAATAAAGCCACTTTTTAAGTGGGAAGTGGGCGTGGTTTTCATCCGATTTTGCCATATAACATACAGATGGTTTATATTAAATATCAAAACTTATGTGCAAAATTTAAGAACATTTCCTTAATTTTTGCAGATTTTGAAGAGATTTTTTTCGTTTAAAATAAAGCCAATTTGTATGGGAGGTAGGCGTGGTTTCCATCCGATTATTCCAAATTTTATAGCCAGAATTCAAACTGAAGAGCAAAGCTTACATGCCAAATTTCAAGGCATTTCTGTAATTTTTGTGGATTTCTTTAATGTGTACCTTGTTTTTGCAAATATAACGGTAATCTATAAGTTCTCTTTGATCCCTTTTCTGCACATAATTATTGCGCAGCCATCCAATTGTCAATTGATTTAAATTAGTGTTGATCTTGATGTCGTGATTGAACGAGCAAAATAGGCAGTCGTATAGAAATTTTCGGTAGATGTTCGAAAAGTTATTATAATTCATGTGCAGCAAA
Organism: Coremacera marginata; assembly: GCA_914767935.1. Lineage (NCBI taxonomy): Eukaryota > Metazoa > Arthropoda > Insecta > Diptera > Sciomyzidae > Coremacera > Coremacera marginata. Next base: position 175,801,623 of record OU612044.1, on the reverse strand, counting down.
AATCTTACCGCGAAATTGGTGATATAGTGCAAAGGCTCTATACAAGTGTACGAAACATTATAAAACATTACATAAATACGGGAAAATTAGAGCGTGAAAGCAGATCTGAACGCCCAAAAATATTAACACCACGCCAGGAGCGCTCTGCAGTAGCTGCAGTGGCCCAAAATCCTAAGATTTCGGCTGTAAAATTATGCAATGCAATGCAGCAAAGTTTCAATACAAACTTCGATCCCCAAACAATACACAATACTCTACATAGAGCTGGTTTTCATGGGAGAATTCCTCGGCGCAAAACATTTATTTCGGCTATTAATAAGAAAAAAAAAAGAGGCTGGAGCTTGCAAACTTCATGTACATCAATCGGAATCATTCTGGAACAGGGTAATATTTAGTGATGAATCAAAGTTCAACCTTTTTGGATAAGATGAAGCACAAAAAGTTTGGCAGAAACCAAACAATGAGCTCAAAAAAAAAGTAATAAAAATAGTCAAACACTGCGGTTGTAATGTCATAGTGGGGAGGAGGGGGGGGGGGGGGGGGGTGTACGGCGGCTTCTGTAGTGGAAAATCTTATCTTTATAGATGAAAAAATTAATAAGTGCTCTTATTTGAATATTTTGCAAGACAATTTGTTTCCTAGTGTTGAAAAGTTGGGCATGAATGGGAAGCCATTTTTTTCCCAGCAAGATAACAACCCGAGACATGCGTCGTACCTTGGGCAGGAATGGCTTATTTACCATAGCCAGCACAGTCGCCAGATATGAATGCTATTGAACATATTTGGCAATAATTGGAGAAAAAAATTCGGAGCCATCGCATATCATCAAAAGATTGACTAAAGGAGGCCCTACGCCAAGAATGGGAATATTGACATTTCATATATTTACTCGTATTATGTAAACGTATAGTTTTCTTGAAAATATTTTTCAATGAATTTTTTTGATACTTCCAAATCAAATTTTTATATAGTGTTTTATACTTGTTTTAAGTTGCATTTGAAGTTAAAAAAGTTTAATTTTTGGCTTAAAAAGTTTAATTTGAATTCTTAAAAGCGTAAATTTGAACTTAAAAATCTATATTGAAAAACATTTGCTTTACATTTTCTGGTAAGTTTAGAGGTCATTTTAAAAGCAATGTTCAAACAATTTATTGTTCAATGCAACTGTATTTAGAAACAAGTAATCTTACGTAACACTCTATCACTTATTTCCGTTATGTAGGGGGAAGAGAGGGGGGGGGGGGAAGTGGACTTAAAAAGGATCTGCATCCTGCTTGTGTGTGATATGACTTCATTGCATGCTTTTTGGATTTTCATATGCATAGCTAGAGGTTCTTTTTCCCTCATTTCTTCATTGCAACATTTTTTATTTGAGTTTCTTGGTGTTTCTCAATTTTTATCTCAAGGATATGCATACATGCGTCACCTTGAAAGTAAATCTTTTGCAAGGATAAACAAGAATGTATGTGAAAATATTTGGTTATCTAAATAATAAAAAAAAAAAATTAAATCAAATATCACAATAAAAAAAGTTTTTTTTTTTGGAAAGAAATCAAGTACCCGCCACAGAAAACAGAATCGAATTTTGATAAATAGCATAAAATTTTACCTAATTAAGAAGTAAAAGATTTTAACACCAAATACTGAAATATATTCTTATGAAAAACAAATATAATATATAAAAATCTCGTGTCACAATGTTTGTGGCCGAACTCCTCCGAAACGGCTCGACCGATTTTAATGAAATTGTTTTGCTTGTTTGGTAGGCATGAGAATAGGTTGTAAAGAACTTTTCACTCTCCTATGGAAAACGGGCGTGGCTTCGCCCATACAAGTCACATTTTCGATACAGAATAACTGTGGCAGTAAAAGTCACAAAACATTAAAATTCAGAATGAAGGTACCACTTGGTGATGTCCTTTTAATGGAAAAATTAGACAGGCATTTTACAAGGGGGTGTGGCTCCGCCCGTACAAGTCAATTTTTGATATTGAATACCTATGGAAGTAAAAATCACAGAACATTGAAACTCAGAAATGAGTTACCACTTGGTGATATCTTTGTAATAGAAAACTTGGACGGGCATTGGCCAAGGGGATGTGGCTTCGCCCATATAATCCAAATTTTTGATTTCGAATAGCTTTGGAAGTAAAAGTCACAGCACAGTGAAAAAGCTAGTTACTTATGAACATAAAAAAAATTAAAAATTCTTTAAGGAAGATCAGAAGAAGCCTTTTGAGTTTCTAGAAATTAACTTAATACTTTTTCAAAGTAGAAAATATATAAAAAATTTTATAATCTCATTGTGGCCGTGACTGAACGGTTAAGTAGCGTATGACAAAGAACTTTGGGAGACCCGGGTTTGAATATCATCTAACATTAATAACGCGCACAACACAATTGATCAGAAGAAAACCGATTAAAGTCCTTTCACGGGCTAAACATTTTTTTTTCTGCACAATATTTAGTTCTTATTAGGCATTACAGTATCAAATACGAACCGTGACATAACCCCCAAGGACATAAGCCCCAAAATCGTTTTTTGGGGACTACGGTCGGTCTTAAGACCCAAAAACACTTTGGGGACTATAACCGTTCTACAAACGGACTAACTTTAAACTTCAACAAGAGTTTAAAAAAAAAAAAAGCGTAGCCCCAAAAAGAATTGGGTATAATGTCCGCCATAGAAACGTACAATCCCCATAATTTTTTTGTGTCAAAAAAGCTTAAAAATGCCAATATAAATATATTTATAATTTATTTTTTTAATTTTTTCTTTTGTAAATAATTTAAAATTACCATCCACGACTGAAAAAATTATCAAATTTTCTATAAAAAATCACTGCTTTATTCTTTTTATGAAAATTTATTCAGCTGACGGGAAATCGTTTTAAAAAAAGTCATATTTTGACATTTGGTGATTTTAGCTCTAATACTTTTAAGCTTGTGTATAAAATTTTAGTCCTGTGCAAATCCTTATTTCCGAATACCGCTTTTACAAAATCACCTAAAATTGAAATATTATATTTTTTTTCGAAAACGATTCCTTGGCTAAAAAAATTTTTATGAATCAAATTTTATAAGGTGATTCTTATTGAGAATTGTATTATTTTTACAGTAAATTTACATGAACTATCTGGAAAAATTTAAAAACTGTCGAAACAAAAAAATTTTTTTTTTAATTAATTTAAAATTTTTTTTTTAATAAGAATTAGAATCCACAAAATCTTTTTTCAAAAAGTCATATTTTGATTTTTTATGATTTTATGAAAACCGAAATATGTACTTAGCCAAAATCTTGTACACAAGCTACCCAGGTAAGAATTTCACTTAAATAAGTCTTGAGTAAAGCTTTATATAGGAAATTTATGTAGGGAGGACCACTTAAACTTCATTGAAAAATACTTGAAACATGGTCTATGCAAGGAAAATGGGCTAATGAAATAAGTTCTTTTACAACAGAATTTATTTAAAGTTTTATATAAGCACATGAATAAAGTTTTATATAAGGTTGTTATTCAAGGCTTATTCAGAAACTCTGGAAACTGTGAAAAATGCAATTAAAATAAATTTTAATTATTATCTATATATATAAAAATAAGTTGCATTTTGTGTTAGTAATTTATGTTCTCTGTAATACGTGAACCGATTTTGTTTTTTTCCATGATTTACATATGTACGGCCTTTGTATGCCTATTGGTTCATGAGTTATAGGCATTTTAGTGAACATATCTGCATTTGTGCGTATATTGTGTATATGAATTCCTGAGTTGTAAATGGTTTGATTGTGAAACTTAGTATGTAGGTGCTAGGAATCCATATGGTCGTCACTATATATATATGTGTCGCAGGCGTTGGGCGTGGGCTAGCACTTTTCAGCAGCCCTGATTTTCGGTATAACGTTCAAACTATAAGTCACATTCGAACTATAAATCACATATCAATGAAACTCGGTACAAATTTACTATATAGTCGTGTATTTCCAGTCGTAAAATTTAGCGCGAGCATTGTACAAGGTGGCTGGCGCATACAAGTTAAATTTTCAATACAGAATAGCTATGGAAGTAAAAGCCACAGAACATTGAAACTCAGAATGGAATTACCACTTGGCCAAATTTTTCTTATCGAATAGCTTTGAAAGTTATAGAATGAAACTCAGAATAGAGTTACAATTTGATGATGTTCTGCTACTGGAAAACTAAAACGGGCATTTAGCATGAGTTAAATTAGGAAATTAAGAATTTGATTTTAGTCAATCCATTATTTGATTCCTCAGGAATTTTATTATTACTCAGTAATGACAAAAAAAAAAGTATATTTTTAAAAAAATAAATACTTTAAGAATAAACAAAAATTTTTAAATCAATATATTTAACTGCTATTTCGTAATTCTCTCATAAAACACACCTATATTTCTCACAAAAAATGGATATGTCCCCTTAACAAAGATTATGTTTTTTTCACTCATGCATTATTTTGTCAATTCTTAGTTTTTATTATAATAATATTTTATGCATTATACGTAGTATTTTTCATAAAAAATATTAAAGTTACTTAAATTAAAGTTGAAATAGTAACTTAGTACGTAGTGAAGATTAAAGTGAATACGTAGAGACAGCAACATTTTTTTATGGTTTTGACAGTTTTCTTCTCTTGTGGACACCTTGGCCGTCGAACTTAATTAATTTCGACAGCATAAATAAAACACAAACAAGAAAAACTAGAAACGTTTTTATTGCTTAAAACAAGATTTTAAAAGTCAACAAATTAAATTTGAATTCAACAATTTCAATGGAAAACATGAAGATTAAAATTAAAATAAAAAAAATTACTCGTTAAATATGTTTTTTTCGTATATTTTATTTTAATTAATGAATATAAGTATGATCAGAAAATTATCGCATTATAATACTTTTTCTCATCGTCCGATTAATCTAAGCGATATAATGACATAGTTTATGAAGTCATCCAGCTATTAAGGGCTCTGTGACAACATTTCCTTCTACTTTAAGTCTTGGCAGACTGTTATCATTTTCATCTACAGTTTTAATCTTTATAACTATTTGTTTTTTTTAGAATAAATATGTATAATCTAAAGTTGCATTAGATGCAAGTTAAAAAAAAAGAGCGGAAAAACATACGGAAGTTTAAGTGAATTTTCGAACTTTAGTTCATAACTTAGTTAGTTGCTAAAAAGCTTCAGACTCTTATTGAAATAAATTAAGGTCGAATAGAATATTTTGGTTTTAGAATATGTTTAGAATCTGAACTTCTATTTTAAATTCCAGTTAAGACTGAAAGTTTTTTTAAAAACGGGGTCTAGGGTATCTTCACTTTAAATTTTCATATTTGAATTCGGTGTCGAAATAAACGCTTACATAAACTTTAATAAGCATTTCTTCGGTTCGAACAGAACATATTTTAAAATTAAACACTGGACCAACATTTCGAATTTTGCACTGCTAACACCAGATTATAAATCGGAAACCTTCAAAAGTTATAAGTATCAACTTTTATTTATATTCACAAGTGACAAATACTGTATAATTCAATTCATACAGTGCTTTGAAGCCATAAAGGACAGTAATTATGAAAGAATGATTTGATATAAATGAAAATTTGTACGTTTAGATATTTAATGCTGCTCAGCCCGAATGTGCCAAAGGGTTTTTTTTTCTAGGTAGCTTACAATTTTAAAAAAATGTAGGCTTTCGCAACTCTTTCCCTTGAATGAAATGATATGGAACCCTTAAAAAAGAAGCAAATTTCCCTCTATCTTAATATTTTAATTTCTTTAAGAACAGAACTAATTTGTGCAGGGTTTTCACTTAAAATTTATTAAATTTAAATTCCTTCAAATTCAACCTTTGGATATTCATGTAAAAAACATTTGGATTTCCGCTTTGTACCTTCAAAATCTAAGAATATAGAATTTAACTTTTAAAAATTAAAATTAATTTTTTAAATTGTTTTTGATATCTTAATTTGAATATGTAGTGTAAATGGTTGAATTTGATATGAATAACCTTGAAAATACAGGGTTTTAACTTCAAATTCAATCTTTTGCCCTTCAAATTTAACATATTATAAATCAAATTTAACTTATTTCTGTTTTCATTCAACTTTTTGCACAAATCCAACTCTTTGCATTTTAAATTCATCTTTTTACAAGTCAAAATATTAATTAAAACTTGAATTTGATTTGTAAAAATTTGAAAGTTAATTTGTTAAAGTTTGTTGAATTGTTTAATTATGCCCGTATGATGCTTAATTTTTTTTGTCCAATTTTAATATCTGAAAACAAGTGGCGCGTGGGCAGGACAGACATATTTTGTAAGAAAAGGATAAACGTTGTTTTTTTTTATTTCTGGTGTTTTGGAGAGCAGCTGCATTAAATAAATTAATATTAACTACACACATCACTTCCAATTCAGCATACATTTATATTAAATAGTTTTGTTTACTCTAAAAATTTTAAATTAATTATTTAGAGCACAGTAAATATTTGATCGGAACTTAACGAAGAACGAATTGAAAGAAACTGCAAAAAAAAATTCAAAGAAAATACAGTCCGTCCTACAAATTTTTTTCCAATTCGAACCATAGGCGTACTCACTCACACCAATTGAATCCATGCATTCGTGCTATTTGAACTGCTCTAGTTATAATTTTCAATGCTCAATTTAATTAAGTGTCATACAGGCATTAGTTTGTTAGTTTGAATTTAGAGTTAAAAACCTGTATGTTCGAATTTTGTCAGAAATTAAAGAATTACGCTGGCAATAAATGGCACAATAAGTGACACAAAACCAGAGCCTTCTAGTTCAGATTATATTCTGAAGTTTGGTTTTCTTTGTTCTGTTGTTTCAAATCATAAACATACACAAATTTTTAAATCAATAAAATACCGGTATAAAGAATAAACCGGTATTTCGTAATCCTCTTATAAAATACGCCTACATTTTTCAGAAAAATTGTATATAAATCCCCTTAAGGAGGCATATAGGTTACAAAATTTAAAAAAAATTTTTCTGGAATTTTCTGGAATTTGGAAAGTAGGAAAAGTTTCAGAATTTTTGAAGCGGTCTTAGACGTTATTTGATTTTTTAAAAAAATGCCAAAAATTTACGGTGTACAGAATATCACCAGTTTGGAACATCTGAGGGGGAAGGGGAGGAAGAGGGAGAGGGGGAGGGGGGAAACCAAATTAATCCTTGTTTAAGTGGCTATCGCCTGAACTTTTTTTTTGAAAAAAACTGAAGATAAAATTCAAAAATGGGCCAAATTGGATGAAAACCACGCATACCTCCCATACAAAGTGACTTTATTTAGGCGTAAATTGTCTTTAAAATCCACAAAAATTAAAGAAATGTCTTGAAATTTAAATTCTGGCTATTAAATTTGGGAAAATCCGATGAAATCCACGCCTACCTCCCATACAAAAGGCTTTTTTTTAAAAGCAAAATCTCTTAAAAATCTAATCAAATCAAAGAAATGTCTTGGAAATTTGCACATAGGCTTTGGTATTTATGACCTCATCACTATAATATTTGACAAAATCGGATGAAAACCACGCCTACCTTCTATACAAATTGGCTTTATATTATCCGTAAATCTCTTAAAAATCTCAAAAAAATTAAAGAAATGTTTTAAAATTTCGCACATATGTTTTGATATATAAAATAAACCATCTCTATGATACATGGCAAAATCGAATGAAAACAACGCCCACTTCCCATATAAAGTGGCTTTATTTTCAACGTAAAATCTCTTCAAAATCCACAAAAATTAAAGAAACGTCTTGAAATTTTGCACATTAGCTTTGATATATAATTATCAAGCTTATTATATATAAAGCCCATCAAAACCACGCCTACTTCCCATACAAAGTGACATCTTCGAAATAGCAAAACTTTCGTTAATATATAAAACTGAATGTCATGGTGTATGTCGTGGCGTAAAGACTTTAACTTTACCCTGCCGAAGCTCCACCCTTACTAGTATAGTAAGGGTGGAGCCACCTCCACCTTTGTTGCAATTTCGATGTCTTAGTAAAAAAAAAAAAATCTGTTTTCGCTTATAAAACTGGCAAATGTGCAATTTTGTTTATTTCTACGGCACATTGCAGCACGACTCGAACACATCACAGCACAATTTAAAAATAACTAAAAAAATTCAATGGCAGAGCTAACTTCACGTAAAAAAGCAACATGATATTAAAATAATACCGTATGAATATATTCTTATTTTGTAATGTGGCTAATATCTAAGTTGATATTTGGCTCTCGGCTTACTTAATTTTAACCCGCTAATATCTGATGAAGGATTGAAATAGAAAAAGCAAAACAAATTTCAGCTTCTCGTTAAAAAAAAAAAATCGACTACCTTAAATTTATAGTGACTCCTCAACCTAATTACCATAATAACTAACTTTATTGAGTATACGTATAAAATTTTAATTTCTCGAACCAACAACTGGATATCACATATTGACGAATGTCTTCCTTCGATTAAAATAATTAAATTCCAACAGAAATAAACGACAGCGACAGGATGGATGTTGAATGGATGGACAACCAGCTGGGTAATCGAATATGCCAGACATAAGCTCGATAATCCTCGAAAACAGTACTAAAGTCATGCCATAATATTGAGAAAATGCAAAAGGAAACCCAAATAGGATTAAAAGGTACAACGCAACACAACACAATACAATACAAACTCAGCGAACAAAAAAAAAAAAACATAAACTGAAATAGAATTTAAAAATTTTAAAAGAAATTAAATATGCATGCAATGAATGACAATAAATTGAACAAAAGTGAGGGTAACTTGATACACACACACGCATAAACACGCCCATACACAAGCCCAAACTGAAACTCTGCACGCTGCACAGGGCTGCCAATCAAACACATATTAAAATGGGTAGAAAATGAAACATAATAAAAACAACAGCGCAAGAAATGCGATGTTGAAATAATAATAATCGACAAATCAACCTTGTTGCTCTTCCACAACGAAGCCAGTACAAAAGTCAGAACAAGTGAACTGAACAGAAAACAGCAAAAACATGACGCGGTGCACCGAACAAAACTGGACACAAGTTCTGTCCACTAGTCGTCCACAAGGAACAAAAACTCGAACATGAACGACAACATTTATAGCTCTGACGACTGGTGGTGGCAACAATAAAACTAAGCGGGAAAAAACAAAACAAGTGCCCAGCATCGAATACATTTAAAATGTGCACCTGTCGTCGTCGTCATGACTATGTTGAATAATGATGATCATCATTATTATCGTCGTCATCAACATAAATATAACGACTTTATCATTGTTGCAGTCAACCCAACAACACCTATTTTGTTGTTTTTGCTGTCTACAAATTTGGTATTTCCTGAATTCCATAGTTTCGGAGACGCTGCATATTTGGAATGAATATCGTTAATGAGCTAGGTAATGTTGATTATGATGATGTTGTTGTTGTTGTTGTTAATGGTATTGCCAATTCTATAAATTATAAGTTAAAAACCAATGAAATGAAAACAGAGTTTGGAATTAAATTGTGCCAACTGGGATCCTGGCAGAACTTAAAAAAAAATTTTAATTTATTTACATTGAATAAAACTTTGTAGGCGGCGATGCACAGTGGATCGCCTCCATACAAACGATGGACAAAAATAGAAAGAGTGGTTGGAATTGAGTCGTAATTGTTTCTGACTAAATGACACCATATTAAATCCAAAACCGTAAAAAAAAATCATTGTTTTAAATTGTTTTAAAGTAAATGCTGTCTTAAACTGATTTTTTTTTGTGTTTTATGTTAACAATTAATGTGATAAAAAATTATATATTTTGGTAATAGTCGAAAGACAAAAGTTGTGATATCATGTATTTTATATAAAATATACCGTAAAGTATCTGAAATTTATACCTATAAATACCTTTTTTGAGCTAATTGGTCAGAAACTTGTTTTAAATAATTACTTTAAAAAGGTTTTGAAATTAAAATATAACTTCAAAAGTACTTGTCTTATGATTGCAGTTTTAGAAACATCAGCAATATTTATGTTTCTTACATATTAGTTTTTGTTACTATTTGATCAAATGCTATCACACCGAGTAAAAAAGCGATAGGTAAATCACCTAAGTCGGCTTGGGTAAAGAGAATTATATGGGAATTATAAACTTATGCTTATTCACCTAAGCGATTTATTGTTTAATACATTGCTTTGAAAGCACATACTTCGATACCTTGCAAAAAAAAAATATTTGATTCACCTAAGCCCAAAATCCAAAATTAAAAAACAACTAGCATGGATGGCTTAACCCTTCGTGGGACCCTAAGGTCCGTAAAGACTTTTTCGATTTTGAATCGCAAATTACTCCTATTTTGGCCACTACGACCCCCTCCCAAAGTTACCATGTATTCCTGGAACATTTAGTTCTGCGTCTTTAACGGGTTCGATCATTAAAATCGGACCAGTGGTTACCGAGATCTAAAGATTTACTTTTACTGCCTACGAGAAAGGTCCCTAAAGTCCCCTGGGACATGGTATGAAAATTAAGCAAATTAATTTTAAATTAAAATTGCAGCTGCGTTTAGTTTCAAGGTAAAATAAATATTTTTGCTAATTGGGTTTTCCAAGAAATGAGCAGGGGGAGGTATAAGTTTGCTTATTTTATTGCTTTGTTCATCCCTGATGCATTTGTCTTATACCTGCGTGCCTACCTGAATGTTGGGGGAAAAAAAGGTATATAAACCAGTTGCTTCAAGAATATTCAACAGTTGTGTACTAACTTTTGAATTGAATTGAGCTGAAGAAAAATGTGCGAAGCAAATATCAATATAAATGAAATACTAAATGAACAAAGTTGTGATTTCGATGATGAAATAAGTGATCCATCGTTCCAAATAAATGAAGAAGCCTCTGATTTCGAAAGTGGAGCCACTATTGAATACTGGGACGAAGATACAAGTGACGATGATGATGAAACGCCGCCAAATCAAGAAACAACTTCAGATGACTATTATGTTGGCAAAAATGGTATGAAATGGAAGAAAGCGCCGCCACCAACTTCACGTGTAAGATCGCACAATATCTTCACCATGAGAAGTAGAGGAATAGGACCAATAATGACTTCGGATGATCCATTGAGCATATTCAAAACAATTTTTACCAAGGAAATGTCACATATAATCGTAAGAGAAACTTACCGAAAAGCCAAACAAACTATTGAAGCGTGGAATGAAGCTAATCCAACACGACCCAAAGAATGGCAACCACTGACACCCAAGGAGTTTGATGCGTTCCTGGCAATGCTTATAGCTTCTGGCCTATATAAGTCAAAGGACAGGAGCGTGAAACCCAGCTGGGCTACAAAGTGACAATGAAGCTCGCGCAGAAATACTTATTTACTGGCCGCATTGTGTATGCAGACAACTTCTTTTCGTCTCTTGAATTGACTGAAAACTTGATTACCCAAAGAACAGCATATGGTGGTACCTTACGCACAAATAAAGCTTGTATTCCCAGTGAGTTTAGGAAGAATCGCAATCGCCCAATTGATAGTACATTGTTCGGCTACCATGACAACAACGTTGCGCTATGCTCATATGTGCCGAAGAAAAATAAAGCAGTGGTACTCATTTCAACAGCACATTATACAAACGCCGTCGAAGGAGCACATAAAAAACCAATGGCCATTGTGGATTACAACAAAAATAAAGCTGGAGTGGACACGATGGACCAAATGCTAGGTACATACACGTGTAAAAGAGGTACTAAACGCTGGCTACTGGCCATGTTTTATAATATTGTGAACGTTGGTGCATTGGCGTCATTTATCGCCTATAATGACCTCAATCCGAGCCAGAAAAGCGACAGGAGGCGGTCGTTCTTATACAAATTAGTTCAGCAGTTGGCTACTCCCGAAATCGAAGAAAGGGCGCTCAATAATCGTATAACCCGCTACCCCCACATCAAGAGAGCTATGATGGACTACAACGTCATACCACTAGAAGAGAGCATTACAAGCGAAGCACCACCAATCCAACACAGGGATCAACGGAAAACTTGCTATTTATGTCAACAACACAACAACAGGCAACGTAAAACAAGATTTGCATGCTGCGATTGCAGGAAGTTTGTTTGTATAGAGCATTCAGAGCAGATGCACCGTTGCATGCCGTGCAAAACGTCCAGGATTCAGCGAGCAGAACAATAAAATAATATTAGATTAAGACTATATCTCAATAAAAATAATTAATATTTAATTTAAAACCAAAATTTGCCCGTGTTCAATCATTTTTAGTGCATTTTATAGTCAATTTTCATATTATGTCCCAGCGGTCCTTAGGGACCTTTGACGTATAATTTACTTAGGGTCCCACGAAGGGTTAAGCATTGTTTTGAGCTATTTTCTGCAAAAAAAAAAAAATACAGCTGCGTCATCAGATACACAAGAGAAGGATAGATTTGATATTTTAATGGTTTTTTTTTGTAATAACACCACCTTTAAATTCAAAAATAACATAAAGTAAATTAAAAAACACACGTTAATATTCACACCAGTAAATTTTATTACATTTCATCAACAAAAAGAAAAGAAAAAAAAACTTCTTTGCTCGCCGTGCGGAATTGAACCTGGAACTTTTGGTGCAAGTCCATCGCTCTATCCTCTGATCCAAGCAGCCTTGTTACTACTTGCTGATATAACTGCAGCTATGTTAACAGATGCTGTATTAATAGATGCAGTATGTCGCAGTATTCTGTTGATAGCCATACAAAAAAAATCTTTTAATAGATTATTGTGTTATGCTGCAGCATAGCTTTAGTTGTAATTAATATTGAATAAATCAGTCCGCGTAACGAAGAAGTTTGGCTCAATGCGTAGTGTAGTGACTTCAAACACAGTGGCATCGATTGGTGTGGGTTCGAATCTCAATGGCTGCGAAGGTAAAATTTTTGTATTTGAGATTTAATTTAATTTAATTGTTTTTGTTATAAAATACGTTCAAGCAGCAAGAAAAGACGAGAAGTCATTAATTTAAAAGAAAATAACGGTGTTTATAAAAGAAAAATTTGTGTTGTTTGCCGATTTCAGTCAAGCAAGTCATAGAACGAGAGGCAGCGCTTCCAAAAAAAGGAAATTTAAAAAAACTAAAACCCGCAAAAAAGGTATATATTTTTAAAATAAATTTTTTTTTTTAAAATGTGATGTATAAAAAATTACCAAATACTTGGTTAATTTATCACCCAAATAAAAATTGGCAAGTACTTGGAAGGCTGAAAACTGCCAAATCCATCTTATAAATCATACTAGGTTTTTTTTCAATTTAACAAAAGCTTTTTTCTTGGTGCAGCACAATTTTATATTTCATTACCTGCTTTGTTCCCAAAGCCTTTAACTGTCAACCTTTCAATGTGCACAAAAAACTCCAAATCTTTATAAAAACTTATTTCGATAAAACTTGAGAAGCTTTTTTAAATATTAAAATAAATAATATTTAAAAAAATAGCATAAATAGTATAAATAAGAACTAAAACTTCGTAATTTTAACAATATATTTACTCTGAAATTGAACTTTCTTCAGAAGAGCTTTCATCTGAATATGATAACATATTTGCAAAATTGTCTATGTCTTCTGTCCCTTCATTATCACTTTTATGTAAATATTCAAATGTTTATTTATCATTTTGTATTTTAATTTGTGATATTAAATTTCTTTTTGATACAATTGCTGGATCAGATGATAGAAGTTTAAATCGCATAAGATCTTCATATGTGTAGTTTTTCTAGTGTGAGAAAGTCTTGCACGTTTTATAAATTTGTGAGTTTTCTCCAAAGCTTCTTCAGAAAGGAAACATGCAAAATTTATTTTGTATTAATTTCAAACAATTTTGATATTTTTTGTCATGCTAAAATTACCTATAGGCAAATCAAAGTGCCTGATGACTTCAGTTACGTGTATGGACACCTTATGCATTGAACTGGGCATGTAGTATAAACTGTAGGTACAAGTCTATCGTTTCGAGCAATAGCAAATCAAATTCTTCAATATTGATAGCATAACCGCAAGATAATATTTTTTGTATTATGGAAAAGTTATACAATAAGTCTTCATCCAACTTTGTTATATTTGCAAGCTTTCCAGTTGGTCTTTAATTTTAATAAAGGTCTAAAATCTATATATTTATTCCAGCAAATCTACAAATGCTACAGTGACACTTGATATATCATTACAAAGGTCTTGAGGTGAAGGAGGTGAAGCAGAAAATGATTAGATTTTTGAAATGTGATAGCGTTTAGCAGATATGAACGTTTAAAGTTGAGAAAATGGTATAAAGGCTTAAGACACGAACTCGCTCCAATGTGAATGAGAAAGTGTGATTTCCAAAGCGAAGTAGGGAAGTATTCCAAAGCGAAGTAGGGAAGTACACCCGATTTTTGGGTCGTTATTACTAGTTCCATTTGTTGTGACGTGCATGAGAGATTGCTAATCTACTTCTGCTGAAATTTCTGTTACTTTGATTTTGGTGTCACAATTTTCATGCATTACTTACATTATTACTTACATTATCGGAATTATGTTCATTTAAAAATGATCACTTTAACCAAGCAGAATATTTTGCATATAATCTCTCTCTTTTATATTGACTATTGGCGCCTGAAATTGACTTTGACACTGAAAGATGTCAGATGTTAGATTTCCTGAGTTTTGACACACAAAACGAATGAAGATCTGATAATTTGTTTTTAAAATCAGTAGATATCCACAAATCTATTAAATATTCATTAATTATAACTTAAGACATCTTTTTCCACTGAAAATTGCACTTTTACTTTTTGTTTCCACACGATTTGTAAAAAGAAATGTAAACAAAATTGACCCTTTAATGCATATTTTCGATATTAATTATTAATCTAACAGTCAAAGCGAATTTTAAACAATATACACAAAAAAGTAATATTAAAAGAATTTTTAATAAAGAACTTTTAACAAAATAAAACAAAAACACATTAAAAAAAAAATTACTAACTTCAAAATTATATTTAGATTTAATTAATATTTTTAAAAGATTTTACACGCCATGAAATAAGGGCTATTTTTTGATCTTGTTTTTGAGTTTCTTTTATGTAACGGTTTCGCTTATGTGTTGACAAAGAAAGTGTAAACAATTAGAATTTTAGACCCAATTAGCACTTGCAATTTGGATTTTAGGCGTTTAGACAAAAAGTACTTTATTCAAAAATTTGGTAAAGAGCGGAGAAGATTTTAATTGTTCTGAGTAGTTGAAAGTCAAGAATTACGGCATTTGAAAAAAATTTCACTAATTCTTACCATGTTTTTTAGTTTTTTTCCTTGCAAATTTACCATTTTATGTATTATTTCAGAAAAAACTCGTGTTTTGAAGTTACACAAAATTTGTAATTTTTTTTTTTTTTTTAAAAAATTTAAATAACAAAAAAATTAAATAACAATAAATTTAAATAACATTTAAATACTAAATTAAATTTAGTACTGTAACAATTGTATTTGTGGCATTTGTTTTCTTACTCCTTTGCCATGACGCGAAAAGACATAAAATCCATAAGAAACTTCCAAGTTTTGAAAGCTGTAGCGGTCATAAATTTCGATATTTTTAAAAAATTGTTACTGATCTATTTTAGTGCATGCTTTATCTTTAAAATGATACCCATATTACTCTATTTGTATTTGCAATCAAAAAATTTTTTGATTTTTGTCTTTGGAACGATTCACTGTGCAATGTGTCGATTATTTTTGAGGGAAAAATAACAAAAAAGTGAATGTTTTTTTTAAAGTTGTTTATAAACATTTAAAAAAAAAAGTGGGAGTAAGAAGAGAGAAAAGTAAGAGAGACATTGTGATTGCCAGTTTAGGGCATCGCTAGTTTCGAATATAATGTCAGGAAATAAAATGTCTTTTAAGAAATATTTTTAAATGTTTACACGATTTTTTCGGCCTTAACCCTTTAGGTCTCTACAATTTTAGACATCATAAAAATTTACTTTAGCTTTTATGGTAAGTTTTTTTTTACTAAAAAATCTTTTAAATAAAAAAAATAAATTCTGTCGCAAGTTGCTTTGAATATTCTGTAATCGCATAATGTTTGTCTAAAACTCTCCCTTTCACTCTATATTTCACTCCCTCTCTCTTGATCTATCTTTCTCTCTCTCCTTTTATTTTTCTCTTTTTCTCTCTCTATTTATCTCTCCCTCTTTCTCCTTCTCTTACTGGAAATATGAAAGATTTTGAGGAAGCATAATCATTTCCCTCATAATCCTCAGGTGTAAATAAAAATTTATTCTACATAAATATATTCTGTTTGCAAGCAAAATGTTTCTGGCTGCATCAAGCTATTTCCTTAACAGGAAATTATTTCACAAAAGAGAATTTACTAACGTACAAATAAATATTTATTTCACATCAATAAAATAGTTTCGGATGTAACACATTTCAATTTGCATCAAGCTCACTCCTTAACTTAGAGTTTTTACATTCAACAAAAGTTAACTGACGTTAAAATTAATTTTTTTTCACAACTATAATATAAAATATTTTTTAAATAAATAAAATTATTAATTGAATTATTATTTTGTAAGTTGACGTAAATTTTGAAGTAAAAAGTTTTATATAGTGATTGATGAAAACAAAATTTAAATAAAATATTTTTGTTTTGCAGTAGCATTCACGAAATAAAAAGCAATGGATAAAGCTGTGAAATCGCTTAATGTTTGTCTAAAACTCTCTCTTTCTCTATATCTCTGTCTCTCTCTCTCTCCCTATATATATATATATCTATCTTTCTCTCTCTCTATATCTCTCTTTCTCTCTGTCTCTATCTTTCTCTCTGTATAAACATTCACAAAATTAAAAGCAATGGGATCAAGCTTTGAATGTAAAAACACAGCAAAAAATTCGAATTTAAGAATATTGTTTTGTTTTCAAATTTCAACTCTTCTTTTTGCTTTGGTCTAGTTATACACTCTAAATTTTTAGCTCATTAAGTAACAGGTATGGCAACATTCTTTGTGCTCATTACAGCTCTTCATTCATTAGCTGTACATAACAGTCAGGTTGGAGAATATTTTTGAAATATTTTCTACTTATATTGCATTTTTCCACAATTTTTTTTTTCATTCAACATTTTGTCGGCATGATTTACGCTCTGAGATATTAAGTTTCTTTCAGGGCAATGCTAGGGCTTCGTGTTTATCCAGAGCTTATCTATAATTTTGAGTTATTCAGTTTTTTTGTGCTGTTTTTCTTTCTCTGTTTTATATTTTTTGTTACCCGCCTTAGTACGCTGCTGTTCGGTACAGAGTCGACGAGTGGCGCTGGACAACGTGTGCAACACTGTTCAGGTACAATGTATAATATTGCTGCATTATTTACCTGAAACTGCTGCATAAACAATTTCATTCTCACCAACGTCATCATCATCATCATCATCATTATCACATAATGATCAAGTTGCAGTTGTCGTTGATCTACCATCTTCTTCCTTAGCTATTAAGATGCATGTTTATTTAAGTGTCTTTTCACTTGGTTGCTTCTTGTTGGTTATCAACAACTTGAGTTTCAAGTTGAAGGCATATTTGAAATTCTATTTTATAATAACTAAAACAGCTCTAACAAAGTCCTAGTCGATGTTTGTTGTTGATGTTGGTAACTCTTTTCATCGGTTTAGAACTCTTATCGGGGTAGCTTTAGAAATATTTTAATTTGCTTTAGACGTTTGTTTGCAGTACTAAAAATAAAGAATTTTAGGCACTTGATGCTTTGTTTAGAGTAGGAAAAAAGAAAAAAAAAAAAAATAAAACAGAACACTTGTGTGATCTGCTGGTTTTATGAGTACCTTTTGAGGTTTTTTTCGTGAATAACTTGGTTTAAATTAAGTTTTATTGAAAAAATGGGTTTCGACATAATGTACAGTAGTTATAGGAAAGTGTTTTTGTTTTTGAAATTTTGTCCCAATTCCATCATGATTTTTAGATTAACAAAAAAAATTTTAATACATTTCTATACTTCCTTTCCCATTTTTTCTTTTTGCATTGAACTATCCTGCCATTTTGGAACCAAGCCACTGGCTTTGGCTGTGGTTTGACCCAATTTTTGGCAGCTAGACTTTTTCACTTAAAATTGGTTTTTTTTTGACCTAGTTCGGTCGAATTTACAGCCCAAAAGACTTTTTGGATTATATTTAAGCTATGCTCTGCTCTTGTACGGTTCATATTCGACATGTGTTCGCTCCCTAATATTTTTACTCGGGATTTTCGGAATAGTCACTTTGATGCTCTTTTGACATAGCAAATTTGTACAGTCAATACAAAATTTGGCATATATAGTATATACTGATCCTTTATATTATTTATACCTTAAAATTAAATTTAATACCAAATCAATCTGAAATATTTTTTTTGCTTTTATACGTTTTTTTCGAAAGTTTCTTCTGCTCCTGAAGCAATATGCAAATATTGTCTTATTTAAGCAATTTTTATTCACCATATTATTGACAATTTCACTATTCTCTATTCAGTTAAAACAAAAACAAAAGTTTTAGATGTTTTAAAAATGGATATTTGCCTAGGGTAGGAAAAAAAATGCAAAAAATCAGTTATATGCATTTTTAATTAAGAAAATATTGCCCTATAGGTTAAATATATGGCATACACATAAAGAAAAAAATCTTAACAAACATTTTGTTAACTCTATACTGATAAAAAAAATGTATCAACTCTTACTAGGCATTTGTCAAAACGATTCCCACTGAACCATAAGCGAAGGTTTTGAGTAAGGTGAGAGTTTTGCGAACGTTTTTGGTTAGAATTTTTTTTTTTTTATTTTTTCTTTTTTATTTTGTCGCTTAAAAGTGCTTGTTATAAAAGATTAAATTCGTGAAAGATTTTCCAATTAAGAAAAATTGTGCATATTTTGCGAAATTCATTAAAAACTTATTTTGAGTCGAAAATGAATCATTTTTGTATCATTTCAGTAGGTAAGACTTCCTTGTAAATGAACCATTTTTTGTTCATAAATGAGTTCGGGAATGAATCATTTATGTTTCTTTTTTGCATTCTGAAATGAGTTCAAAAAATAATAATTTTTTTTATCATATCAGTAGAAACAATTTCTCATAAACGAACCATTTTTTGTTCATAAATGAGTTCACAAATGACTCATAAATGTTACTTTTTATATTCTAAAATCAGGTAAATAAAGGAACTTAAAATGAAAATGTTAACCTTCGTACAAACGTCATATGAACTTTTTTACCAGTGCGAGATGGATGTACTGCTACACGTATGCATTTCAACATTTAATTAATTTTCAACATTTCAACATTTCTATCAAAAATTAAAATCAAGCCAAAATAGAATGGAAACCACGAAAACATTCCATGCAAAAATGTAATCAAATAAATTCCCTAATTAATAACTTAACTATTTTGATATTTCATATATAATTTGGAAGTTTGTCAAATTGGAAAACAATCACACCTTTTCCCCTTTGAAACATCAATGCGTGAATTCCACCCCAGGTATATTAATCTTATTAACCCAATGATGAACACAATCTCTAATTTTAGTAATAATCATTTCTTCTTTAACAAAATATCGATATGTAATTATAAATAGTATTATGCAATAATAAAATTTATAATTCAAAAAGGTTCTTTTTTTTTTAACTCATTATTGAACAAAAAAAGGTTTGTTTTTGAGAGGCAATTCAGTCCAAAGATTGATACAAAAAGGGTTCAATTTCGTTTCAGTTTTTTACAAAAGAACTTTTGTATGGTTAATTTTTGAACTCATTTCCGAAGAAAAAACAGTTTGTTTCTGAGAGGCATTTTCGTCCGGCGATTGATTAAAAAATGGTTAATTTCCGAGTGCCGAAAAGGAACTTTTATGGTTCTTTTTTTTAGTCATTTCCGAACAAAAAAGAGGATAATTTATGGTTCTTTTTTTAACTCATTTGCGAACAAAATAAGCTTCGTTTTTGAGAGGCATTTTAGTCCGACGAATGATATAAAAAGGGTTCATTTATGAGTGCCGAAAATGAACGTTCCTACCCGAAAAGGTTCATAAATGAATTCAAAAACGGTAGTTTTGGTTCACTGGGTTGTCAAATGATTTTCGAATTGACGAATTCCTAGGTTGAGTTGATAATTATTGTTTTTTATAGCGTCAACAAAAGTTTCTGTCAAGGTTTTACTTTGAAATAATTTGACTACTAAAGTAATCTGAAATAGTTATTTGTAAAGTTTTTCGGATTTTCTGTTAATGTATGAGTTACTCCTGGCCCTCCTGGCAACATGAAGAAGATTTTAACTCAAAACTACATTAACATAGTATCCATCATTTGTGCCGCTTACTGAAATGAATTTGTTTCTTAAGGCGGGACATGACATTCGCGGCAGAGAAAACAGACATTTTTTAAAAATTCATAACTCAGTCAAAAACAAACATTTTTCCAACATTTTTTTTTTATTATTGTAGAGAATTCAACAAATTACAAGAAAAAAAATTCAAAAAAATATATTTTTCATTCCAACATGGTTTTATAGAGCTCCAAACTGGCGGCAAAGAAAAAAACGGGGCCTCGTGGTTGCAGCGCTGGGAGTTGCAAAAATTGTCCGATCTGGAAAAAAATGACTTTTTTAAATCTTAACAAAATTGGTTATCGTATGACACGAGCTTTTTTTTTTTAATTTTTGTTCAATTTTTGGTGATGTTCCAAATTTGAAAGTGTGTTTTTTCGAAAAAAATATTGACTTTAAAAATTCATAAGAAATCGAAAAAAAAATTTTTAAAAAAAAGCTCGTGTCATACGATAGTGAGTCAAGTTTAAAAAAATACAAAAAAAAAAAAAATTTCGTCAAAAAATGAACCCGCTAGTGCCGCAACCAGTACGTAAAACATAGTTTCGAGATAAACGCGTTCAAAGTTTGTGAACAAAGAAAAAAGGTTACCTTCAATCTGCCATGCCTGCTTCGTATTGTATGCCTTCGTTATTTTGTGTTGTGCTGTTTCTTATAGTTTTTTTCAATCGTTTAGCAATTCGGGCTTCACCCTTCACCCTTCAAGTAGGTACGCAATAACAACCACCAAAAGTCAGGTAGCAAGTAAAACAAGTATATACCAGCTGCCGTACGTAGGTAGCGCAAAAATTAAAAATGCGGTCTCACTAATCCGGCTATAACTTTTGAACCCATAAGAATTTTTCCATTCTTAGAATCTTAAGAATATTTACTAAAATACAAAATTATTAAAAAAAAAAAAGATTTCGATTTCAAAAAACTGCCAATGTCATGTAACCCCTTAATACTTCTTTTAACTATTTCTTAAATTTGACTTATATTTTTTTTAGCCTTTTTTTGACATCTTATAGCTTATTCTCAATAGCATATTTGTATGATTTTCAAACGCTGACGCAATTCTCAAGTAGAAGAACACTTGATGTAAATCGAATTTTCAAAATATTGCTATAAATAATAAAAACATAAAGAATTTATTTCTATTATTTTCTATAAAATTTTGATATTGATCTTTGTACGAAGCTGAAAATCTTAAACTTTGCCGCGCCCACTCATATCATTAAGCTATTCAGTTTAGTTTTCATTTGAATTCCATTGTTGGCACGCGTTAATTTTTTCCCTGAAATAAAAGTAGAAAAATTTTACATATTTTTTGAACAGCGAGCAAATTTTAAAAATATCTCCTGCTGTTTCTGTTTGCTAAAACAAATTTGCAGTTTCCATCATATTTAACGATAATTAGTTGGCTTACTGTACTAAACAGTTTTATTTTAAATATTTACATTAGAGAAAAGTTTATTATATGTTTTTTGTTTAGTTCTTGGCTTAAATGAATCGCTGTTTCGCTGTTGTGGTAATTAATAAAAGTTTTACCTCGTGTCTGACAAAAGATATTTCAAAATATTTTCTTAAGCCATACAAATTGTGGTCTAAGTGGTTGGGCATGTTTATTTGTTGAGTGGAATGTAATATGTGTCCGTGAAACTATTTTTAATTTTAATTTAAGAAGGAAAGCCCTTGGGCTTGATTTTGGTTTTAAGAAAAATAAACAAAAAATATAGGTAAATATGTCATAATTGAGCGGTTTGCTTATAATCATAAAGGAAAAGAGAGGTGATACTTTTGCAGATCAAGAGTAAATGCATTTTTTAACAACACTCTAAAAACGGATTAAATGTTGTGAAATTAAACACATACATTATCGATTTTAAAAAAATAGCACACTACTCAGCGGAGAGAGGAAGAAAGGGGGGCGGGTGGGTTTAATGCAGCCAAAGTACTTTTTTAAATACTCTAATATTTCTCTTTTTCCCGCTCGTTCAGCGTTTTTACTCTCAGAGAGTCAATCAAACGCTTCTGTAGCGATATTTTAGGCTATTTCAGATGATTTTTTCTAAGATTGTTCTTACAGTGATGCTATTGAGCGTATTTTTTAAAAGAAATATAACTTTCGTCCGTTATTTTAAGCATCACATGGAATAGCATCAATGGTCTTAAAAATAAATTAACAAAAATTCTTATCTGTTGAAAATTATCTTTTAAAGAACTTTATTGAGTATCAATTAATTAATAAATATTAAAATATTTCACGTTGCAAGTGTTAAACTCTCTCATACAAGTTTTAGTTTCGCGTTGTTTTTAGCTAAATACATTAAAAAAAAGGATAAAAACATACGCATTTGTAGCATTTTTTTTAATGCATTCAACTCAAAAGAGTGCGAGAAAAATAATTGTTAGAGAGAAAGTAGAGACGCCTTTCTAGCGTGAAATATTTTTTGCGTTGTTTGATTTTAATACAATAATTGTAGGAAATATGTTGCCAGCAATTATTGTTGTTAATTGTCGTTACTTTTTTTTAGAGTAAATGTCATATATAACGGTTATACTAGGTGAATTAAAGTGTTTGGAATTATTCTAAGAGACTCCTCCTTCATGAGGAGTCTATCAAAATTTCATCCATTTACGTTTATGCATTAACAGCTGTAAACAGTGAGAAACAACCAACCTCCGTGTTTTTTTAAAAATGGAAAAACATGAATTTTGTGTTCAAATTAAACACTATTATTTACGCAAGAAAACAATAACCGAGACCAAAGCAAAGCTAGATATGTATTATCCAGGAGGATGAAGGAGCTAGCTGGGTCCATGAAGAGGTTGTATGGCAGCAAGATCAATATCATGGTATTAAGAAGTATGAAGAAGAAGCACTGCCGCGCTGACATACAGTAGACCAAAAACGAATCCATTAATGATAGATGAAACATGGATTAATTTCTACACATTAGAATCCACGCAACAGGCAAAATAATGGGTTTCTCCGGGTGAAAGTGCTTTGAAGCGTTCTAAAACGCAATATTGGGCGGGAAAGGTTATGGCCTTCGTATTTTGTGATATGCATGGAATAATATTCATCGACTATTATTATTATATTATTATTTTATTTATTTAGTATATTAAGAACAAGTTTTTTTACTATACAAAGAAATATAATTTAGAGTTAAATATTACATATTATACAAAGTTAAAAATAAATATGAATAATTAAAAGAAATATAGGTACTATTATTATTGTTACTATTATTATTATTATTATTATATTTATTATTTTTATTATTTATATTATTATTATTATTGTCATTATTATTATTATTATTATTATTATTGTTATTGTTATTGTTATTGTTATTGTTATTGTTATTGTTATTGTTATTGTTATTGTTATTGTTATTGTTATTGTTATTGTTATTGTTATTGTTATTGTTATTGTTATTGTTATTGTTATTGTTATTGTTATTGTTATTGTTATTGTTATTGTTATTGTTATTGTTATTGTTATTGTTATTGTTATTGTTATTGTTATTGTTATTGTTATTGTTATTGTTATTGTTATTGTTATTGTTATTGTTATTGTTATTGTTATTGTTATTGTTATTGTTATTGTTATTGTTATTGTTATTGTTATTGTTATTGTTATTGTTATTGTTATTGTTATTGTTATTGTTATTGTTATTGTTATTGTTATTGTTATTGTTATTGTTATTGTTATTGTTATTGTTATTGTTATTGTTATTGTTATTGTTATTGTTATTGTTATTGTTATTGTTATTGTTATTGTTATTGTTATTGTTATTGTTATTGTTATTGTTATTGTTATTGTTTATTGTTATTGTTATTGTTATTGTTATTGTTATTGTTATTGTTATTGTTATTGTTATTGTTATTGTTATTGTTATTGTTATTGTTATTGTTATTGTTATTGTTATTGTTATTGTTATTGTTATTGTTATTGTTATTGTTATTGTTATTGTTATTGTTATTGTTATTGTTATTGTTATTGTTATTGTTATTGTTATTGTTATTGTTATTGTTATTGTTATTGTTATTGTTATTGTTATTGTTATTGTTATTGTTATTGTTATTGTTATTGTTATTGTTATTGTTATTGTTATTGTTATTGTTATTGTTATTGTTATTGTTATTGTTATTGTTATTGTTATTGTTATTGTTATTGTTATTGTTATTGTTATTGCTATTGTTATTGTTATTGTTATTGTTATTGTTATTGTTATTGTTATTGTTATTGTTATTGTTATTGTTATTGTTATTGTTATTGTTATTGTTATTGTTATTGTTATTGTTATTGTTATTGTTATTGTTATTGTTATTGTTATTGTTATTGTTATTGTTATTGTTATTGTTATTGTTATTGTTATTGTTATTGTTATTGTTATTGTTATTGTTATTGTTATTGTTATTGTTATTGTTATTGTTATTGTTATTGTTATTGTTATTGTTATTGTTATTGTTATTGTTATTGTTATTGTTATTGTTATTGTTATTGTTATTGTTATTGTTATTGTTATTGTTATTGTTATTGTTATTGTTATTGTTATTGTTATTGTTATTGTTATTGTTATTGTTATTGTTATTGTTATTGTTATTGTTATTGTTATTGTTATTGTTATTGTTATTGTTATTGTTATTGTTATTGTTATTGTTATTGTTATTGTTATTGTTATTGTTATTGTTATTGTTATTGTTATTGTTATTGTTATTGTTATTGTTATTGTTATTGTTATTGTTATTGTTATTGTTATTGTTATTGTTATTGTTATTGTTATTGTTATTGTTATTGTTATTGTTATTGTTATTGTTATTGTTATTGTTATTGTTATTGTTATTGTTATTGTTATTGTTATTGTTATTGTTATTGTTATTGTTATTGTTATTGTTATTGTTATTGTTATTGTTATTGTTATTGTTTTTGTATTGTTATTGTTATTGTTATTGTTATTGTTATTGTTATTGTTATTGTTATTGTTATTGTTATTGTTATTGTTATTGTTATTGTTATTGTTATTGTTATTGTTATTGTTATTGTTATTGTTATTGTTATTGTTATTGTTATTGTATTGTTATTGTTATTGTTATTGTTATTGTTATTGTTATTGTTATTGTTATTGTTATTGTTATTGTTATTGTTATTGTTATTGTTATTGTTATTGTTATTGTTATTGTTATTGTTATTGTTATTGTTATTGTTATTGTTATTGTTATTGTTATTGTTATTGTTATTGTTATTGTTATTGTTATTGTTATTGTTTTTGTTATTGTTATTGTTATTGTTATTGTTATTGTTATTGTTATTGTTATTGTTATTGTTATTGTTATTGTTATTGTTATTGTTATTGTTATTGTTATTGTTATTGTTATTGTTATTGTTATTGTTATTGTTATTGTTATTGTTATTGTTATTGTTATTGTTATTGTTATTGTTATTGTTATTGTTATTGTTATTGTTATTGTTATTGTTATTGTTATTGTTATTGTTATTGTTATTGTTATTGTTATTGTTATTGTTATTGTTATTGTTATTGTTATTGTTATTGTTATTGTTATTGTTATTGTTATTGTTATTGTTATTGTTATTGTTATTGTTATTGTTATTGTATTGTTATTGTTATTGTTATTGTTATTGTTATTGTTATTGTTATTGTTATTGTTATTGTTATTGTTATTGTTATTGTTATTGTTATTGTTATTGTTATTGTTATTGTTATTGTTATTGTTATTGTTATTGTTATTGTTATTGTATTGGTATTGTTATTGTTATTGTTATTGTTATTGTTATTGTTATTGTTATTGTTATTGTTATTGTTATTGTTATTGTTATTGTTATTGTTATTGTTATTGTTATTGTTATTGTTATTGTTATTGTTATTGTTATTGTTATTGTTATTGTTATTGTTATTGTTATTGTTATTGTTATTGTTATTGTTATTGTTATTGTTATTGTTATTGTTATTGTTATTGTTATTGTTATTGTTATTGTTATTGTTATTGTTATTGTTATTGTTATTGTTATTGTTATTGTTATTGTTATTGTTATTGTTATTGTTATTGTTATTGTTATTGTTATTGTTATTGTTTTGTTATTGTTATTGTTATTGTTATTGTTATTGTTATTGTTATTGTTATTGTTATTGTTATTGTTATTGTTATTGTTATTGTTATTGTTATTGTTATTGTTATTGTTATTGTTATTGTTATTGTTATTGTTATTGTTATTGTTATTGTTATTGTTATTGTTATTGTTATTGTTATTGTTATTGTTATTGTTATTGTTATTGTTATTGTTATTATTAATATTATTTAATATTGCTTTTAAGTATATAAACTGTAAAGGTTAAAGAAAGACAGATTTATAAAGAAAACAGAAAAAGAATCTTAAATGGTTTGGTAAATAATTCCATAGCCTAATGGTGTTAATCAAATATAATCTCGATAAATTAAGGAATTTAAAATTAAGCAGCATATAAGTTCAGAGTACGTTCTTATAGGTAGTACCTAGTGTGACCATCTCTCTTTTGCAGCATTCGGGGACATTCGGCCAAAAATTCGGGGACATTTTTTGTTGAAAATGGGGATAGTTCGGAAAGAATTTTTAAAAACAAAAATCGCAAAAACTAACGCAAATAATGGTATTCTCCTTTTTTGTATATATATAAAAAAATAAAAATCAGGACAAGAGATAATTAATTAAAATTTTTTTTAAATAAAAATTAACGATATCTTGGACTTGGTTCTTTTTCGTCCAATTTTTCATATGCATTCCTTGTTTTTTCTTGATATCTATGGCTGCTGGCAACCTTTTTCTCATTTCTGGGTTTTTTTTTGCGCATGCGCATTCATCGTTAGTTGCACGAGCAAAATTGCACGATTTCTACCGTATTCGCCAGACCAGACCCTCAGTGACTTCTACCTGTTTCTGAAAAACCTGAAGTGATGGTTCACTGGTAAGCGATTTAACTGGATAAAATGGGAAACTCATAGCTAAAACTGAGGCCTAGCTTGTAGAGCTTTTGAAGGCTACTTTACGCACGGGATAATAAAGTTTATGTTGGACTAGCTGTATCGACTTTAGTCAAAAAAATGTTTTCTTGTTTCACTTATTTCAAAATTTTTAATCCACCTAGTATGAAACCGTGAATAAATCATCAATTAATTATGTGTAAACTGCAAACATGTTTGTTTCAATATTTGCACGGGAAACCATTTTTACTAGTTTAATTCTTTAAACTACATAGTTATCGTTTTACTACTAAATAGTTGCTACAAAAGCTAATGGCTGCATTTACAAACATGCACTTGCCAACCACTAACCTCAAATACGTGTAAATTCCTTTGAAACACATCCGTCCACAACCTGCTGCCCACGAACAAACCTACGAACGAGCAATGTTACCCACCATAAAATGGTTTACCTGGAAAAAGAGTACGTGTCACTTGCTACTAAATAAGTAGCAAAATAGCAGTTGGCTGCACTTCATTAAAAAACCTAAATGCAACAACATGGTATTAAAAATTTAATTTAGACCAACAAAGCTGGTAATGCGCTGCAAAAGTGTAAAGTTGAGCGGGAGAGAGATAACAGAAAGTGAATAAAACCAAACAAAAAACCAGGGCTTATACAGGGTTGAAAGAAAAACTTCTACATGGTTAAAACTAGCTTCTTAAGCAAAATAAAATTCTATATAGAATAACATATACGTTATACATATACATATGGAAAGCAGGCCCGGTATGCAGTCACCTACGCATGAAGACTCCAGACAGCTTTAGACCAGTTAAAAATCCCTAATTGTAAGTTGCGCCTCTAGTGTGTTGTCGTCAGCCATTAACTTGCCACTCTTGACCATTTATTATTTACCACTTCTTTTCAAGCTTTTAATTTTCTAGAGTTCAGAGACTTTTTAAAAGGTTTTTGCACTTTTAATGTGCTCAATACTTGGTTTTTTTTTGTTCGTCGATGTCTTTTTCTCGATAACAATGCTTCGTTTGTTGAATTTTGTAATTTGATCGCTATGGCAACACTAATGCATGCCAGTTTTAATTCTTGCTTTTCGATGTAGCTAGTGATCAAATGGACGGAGTAAATTTCAATAAAGTTTTAGTTTTATGAATTTGCAAGAACTAAACATAAATAACTCAGAACATTGTGAGATCATAAAGAAAAATTTTAATGTTTCAAAAAGATAACTTTTAATGGTCAGTCACGATAGTTGGAAAGGAATTTCGAAATGTTTTGATATTAAAGGTCTTAAATGGTCAGTGATAAAAACGAGGAAAATTTAGAGCTAGTAATAATCCAATTTTTAAATTTTTTAAAACAATCTTGTCCAACCAAAATATATTAGTCTTTATTCTTTTAAGTAGATTTAATTTCCTAAATGATAAAATTTTAATTTTATGCATGTAGAATGAATTTCTTTGAAAACGACAAATTCGACAAATGATAGGACTAAACTGCGTCTTGAACCTTAAAACTGTAGTTTTCGAAAAAGTCTAGTGTAACTAAAAATTCTCTCGCTTCTAAATTATTTTTCGAAGTTGACAAATATTGAGCCTGAAATTTAACGATGTAGTCATGTTTAAGGTACAACGGCAATTCCTTTCCTAAATTCTTCAAAAACATGTCAAATTTGGTGACTTTTTCAACAAGTTCGTACCTAAAAAGAATTTAATTTCCATGTTTTATTGATCAACCTGTATATGAGAATTTCACTGCAAAAAACTTCACCTGTCAGTACATGTCCATTCCTTGAAATGAAATTCAATAATATTTCTCGCCTTTAAACGATTAGTTAGAGAATTTTTTGATAGTGATAAAAAACCTGGACACTGGTTACTGGTTTACACAAACCAAGTGTAAATTTGAGATGAGGCGAAGCGCTGTTTTCGCCATAATTTGTAAAATATGTGCTGCTCTATACTTTTCTCGAAGGATTTTGATTCTACATGAATGAGTTGTATAATTTTTATTATATTACGATTTTTTAAAGGCGCAGAATAATAAAAATTTTAATTTTTTCCAAAAAATGTTTTGCAGAACTAGGCAAAAATAGTTTTTTTATTGATTTCCTAACAATTAACTAAAGACCATTCCACTATCTTTGATATACCAAAGTTTTGTTGTAATTGGTTGAATCGTTTGCAAACTGCGGGACTTTGTTTAAAAAGTGACGAGAAATTTCACTTTGCAATAATTTTGTTGAAAAATTTTTTTTAAATTTTTCTTAGGTCAAGCGAAGATAATAGGTATCCAATAAATCAACATTAAAAAAAAAAAAATAAGGATGAACACTTTTTTCGTGGCGATTTCACAAATTCTGACCCTATAGTGAAATTAAGCCGGTCAACTTGTTTTATTAAGCCTGTTTTTCAGTAGATTAGTTTTCAATTAAAAGTGTTGGCATTTTGTGTCTTAAATTTTTATTTCGTTTCATTGGTGACGAAATTTATAAAATATTTTAAAAATTGTTGATAAAAAAGCACAACTGTCAAACGATGACATTTCACAAATGACATCGAAAGTGAAAATAGCAAGGCAATAAACAGACATATAATTTCAAAGTAAGTCTTTGCCATTCGATTTTATGTCAGTTTTTGGGTTGTAATGAGAACGAATTTGGAGTCATGTGATCAAGATGACTACTGACATCAGGGATTGTTGTCATTGAAATTGACCTCATAGAAATCAGGCCTTAAAAGAGCTATTTTTACTAAGAACTTTTGTGTACAAATTCAAAAACGGGAAGAAAACGGGGAAAATAAAAGTTGCAATCGGGGAAAGTAATTATTTTGTATGTAAAAAAGGGGAATTTTTTCATCGACGTCTGGCAGGACTGGTTTCAACAAACAACACGATGTTTGTGATTTTGGCACGAACCATACATAACAACTATAACAACAACGTAACTAGCTATTGAAATAATTTTATGCATGATTTTTCTCATACGAAAATGTGAATTTTTCTTCTTCGATTTTGTTATTTTGTGACTTTCTTAAAAAAGTGAGATATTCAAGATAATCCAAAGCTGCATATTAGTTTCATTCGCCATGCAACTGATATTTTGGTGTATATTTTATTTTTATTTGCTGAATATTAAAGGCTCTAGGTACATACCAAAAAGTGAACCAAACGTTGCATGTGTTTGAAAAGATCTGCAAAAAATATCCCCATACAAACCGCGCTGTAAGACGTCATTCTGCATCAAAATTCAATGAACCGTGATGTGATTTATTTATAAAAAAAGGCATATTCAAGCATAATTTTAAAAGTAAATGATCTTACTTGGGGAAAATACCTTAATTTATATTTTTGACTAGTAACTTCTTACAGATTTTTTTATCGAAACCCATTCGATAGAAAATCCTGACTATGGGCCAGAATTATCCGGATTTTTATACCTTACAATTGAATTGGCTATCAAAGCACTTTGAAATATATTTATACCCCAACGCGTACTGCGTATGGGGTATATTAACTTTTTCATTCCGTTTGTAACGCCGAGAAAGAGGCGTGGCAGGTATAGAAAAATATATATGTTTTTGATCAGCATTACCTCCTGAGTCGATTTCCGTGTGTCCGTCTGTCTGTCGACACGATTACAGCCGTAATTTTAAAGCTACTGCGATGAAATTCAAAATTTAAAATTATTTTTAAATAAGCAAGATCAAAGTTCGGAAATGGGCCAAATCGGATGAAAATCACGCCTACCTCCTATACAAAGTGACTTTATTTTAACCGTAAAATGTTTTTAAGCCCAAAAAAAGTTAAAGAAGTGCCTTGAAGTTTAGCACGTAAGCTTTGATCTTCAATCTAAATCCTGGCTATGAAATTTGGAAAAATCGGATGATAACCACGCCTACAAAGTGATTTTATTTTAACCGTAAAATTTCTTAAAAATCCACAAACATTAATGAAATGCCTTGAATATGACACGTATGCTTTAATATTCAATATAAATCCTTACTATAAAATTTTGAAAAATCGAACGAAAGCCACGCCTACCTCCCATACAAAGTGACTTTATTTTAACCGTAAAATCTCTTGAAAATTCACAAACATTAATGAAATGCCTTGCAATATGACACGTATGCTTTGATATTCAATATAAATCCTCACTATGAAATTTGGAAAAATCGAATGAAAACCACACCTACCTCCCATACAAAGAGACTTTATTTTATCAGTAAAATCTCTTAAAAATCCAGAAAAATTAATGAAATGCCTCGAAATTTTGCATGTAAAAGTTGATCTTCAATATAAATCATAGCAATGAAATTTGAAAAATTCTGGTGAAAACCACGCCTACCTCCCATGCAAAGTGACTTTTTTTTAACGGTAACATCTCTTCAGAATCCACTAACATTAATGAAATGCCTTGAAATTTAGCATATAAGCTTTGGTCTTCAATATAAATCCTGACAATAAAATTTGGAAAGATCGGATAAAAACCACGCCTACCTCCCATACAAAGTAGCTCTATATTAACCGTAAAATCCCTTAAAAATCTGCTCAAATTGCAGAAATGTCTTGGAATTTCGCACCTAGGCTTTTATATATAATATAGACTATCACTATGATATTTGGCGAAATCGGTTGAAAACCACGCCTACCTCCCATACAAAGTGGCTTCATTGAAAACGTTAAATCGCTTAAAAATCTGCAAAAATTACAGAAATGTCTTGAAATTTTGCATACAAACTTTGATATTTAACATAAGCCACTCTTTGATATTTGGCAAAATCGGATGTAAACCACGCCTACTTTCAATACAAAGTGACGTCATCAAAATTGAAAAACTTTCGTAAATATATAAAAATGAATGACATCGTGTCTGTATGTACCCAAGTTCCGCCCACGTCGTTTATTTAACCCATACATATATTATTCGGTAAAATGTGGATTCCTTATACTAGAAAACTGGGTGTGGCATTTTACTTTGTTTACAAATTACTCTATGTGGCAGCTAAGCGTAAAATTAATTTAGGCGTTGACACAAATATGTTTGCAGATTATACATAAATATTTTGCAGACGTCTAAAGACTTCGAATATACTTTAATTCGGCCGCGAAGGGGTATTTTAGCTTCGGTACCTCGCCGAAGCTCCATTTCTTAAAATTTTTTCTTAAATTTTTTTTCGCTTTTTCTTCATTTTTAAGTTACTCTTTACACTAAAGCAACATAAAAATTACATATATTAAATTAACATGAGTTTTACTCAGCACTTCTTCAATAACATCGTAAAAGTAATAAATTGTAAACTTGTTAATCATTTTTACTACTCTTCAACTTTGGCTAACATATTTTGACTCTTCAACTTTGACTAATATTTCCGGATACTTAAGCAATACAAAAATTACATGTGCCTAATTAACACTATTTTCACTCAACACTTCTTCAATAACACAATAAAATTAATAAATTTTAAACTTGATACTCATTTTAAATAATCTTTAACTTTGACAAATATTTTTGTGTATTATAGCATAATTATACGACAGCCGTGCTTAGACGTATCGCTTGATTTTTGTAGTGCTTGAAATAATATAAAAACAAAATATTCACTTTTTAAAAAATAAACATTTTTTTTCTCACCTTCTGATATGCCTACAAACTGTTAATTTACGCTCGATTGCAAAATTTAAAATCTCTTAATCTAGCAACAACAACTAATAAATTTTTATCACAACAGCTTTGCTTTTTTTTTTTTTTTTTGTTGCCAAGAGCAATATTCTGATGTTTTTTTTTTCTTCTAAGCATGACATACGAACTTAACACAGTCTATAATTTTGATTCATGTTCTATTCTCGCTATATCAATATAACCTCAGACAAGCATAACGAACATTTATTCATCGTCCAGTTTTGTTTACATTAAAACTTTGTTCCACCATCCGCGTTTATTCATTAAAAAATATTTTAAATGTTCTTCATTATAAGTTATATGTTATGCCTCTACTTATGTTTTTTTATTTGCTTATTTTTCTTTTTGCTTCACTTCTCTTAATCAAACAACAACATTATCATTATTTGTTCTCACATAAAAATGTCTGCATCTCGTATAATTTTGGAATTTTTTTCTTACAATTTTATGTTGAATTTTCTTTAGATTTCTCTAGATTTCTCAACTTTTTTTATATCTCGAACTTATAAAATATATATTAAATAAAACGTTGTTGAGAAAAGAAAGAGCTATTGCCTCTGTTGTATGTTCTGAATTGTTGTTTTTGTTGTTGTTGTTGTTGTTGTTGCTGATGTTGCTATTTCCTGCATTATTTAGTAAGAATGTCTATTCAGACTGGTCCTTCGGTCTTCACAGCTATATATTTGTTTGTTCATTCGTTTGTTTGTCCGTCTTTAAGAAGTTAGAATTCTCAATAACTAGATACTTGGCCTCACAGCAGGTAGTTAGCTTGAACGACGCGACGCGGTGGTGACTGACTATAATGTGTGAAAAGTCTTTCATGCGAAAAGTTTTCCACTATAATTTTGTGCGCCAGCCAGGCAGTTTTTTTCAAAACTAAAACGCCTCCTTTTATTATGAGAAATATTTATATATTTATAAGTTAAACTTACACTGCATTTAGAATTATCAAATTATAATTGTTCTGTAGCATGATTTTAATTAAACTGCAGTCATTAAATAAATTTTCCAGTGCCAGGTAGTCATTTTTTGCTAGTGAATTTTTAAATGTGAGAAATTCTTAAGAAAATGCATTTTATTTGGTATAGAGAAAGGAAAAAGTTCTTAGTTCCCAAAGTTTTTGAACTTTTTGTTCTCTTCAGGCATAATTCTAAATCTGGTCAAGAAATATTTTCTAACATTTTCAACAAAAAATGATTCAATATTGGCATTCCTGGAATCAGCAAAATGAAGGTGCTAGAGGCATGACCAGCTTACATTCATCTTGATATGAAAAAATTTAAAGTTTCAAGCACAACTTTTACAATTATTTTAATGTCTCTAATTTGCAAAAAATTTGCCCTCATACTATAAAGCATTTTGGGGAAAACTTTTGAGGAATTAAGAATTTGATCTATTAAAAAATAAAAAATAAAAAAAAAATTGATATTGCCTCATTAGCTGTTTAAGTTATTTAGAACTGTCTTCTGTACTTAGTATTAAGCAGGGACTTGTTGGATTTACTGTAGTCCTTATAAAACAAACTTAGAGAAATTTGAATTCGAGTCTTACATTGTGATTTATTTTTTAGTTTTAATGATTAACACACATTCCTTTATAAATTAATGCAATTCGTTAAAACATTTTTTTAACTGTCTTGTCACATCCGTTTCTTAATTAATTGCAAAGTTTTCAAAATCATTACGTGTCAGTTAACAATAATTGCTTATTTGAGTTTTTGAACCTTTTGAAATTTGAACTATAGCATTGATATGAATAATTATGGTCATAAACGTCACATCCGTTACTAGAGCGCTTAAATTTCTTGACAAGTATTGTTCATTTGAGTTTTAAAACCTTATAAATTTAACTATCGCATTGAAATGAATAATTATGGCCATGAGTCACATCCATTTAAGTCTTTATTATGCTTTTCGCAAACATTTCCTGAAATATTGTTGCGCCTATCAATGATTTTATCAGTGTCACACGCGTTATACCCGTCTATATGTAAGTACAAATAAAGGGTTTTTCAATAAGAGCGCTACAAAAGTTTTTTTAAATAAAACAAAAACGGTTTTGGATATCAATGAAATTCTTTATTCGTACGAAGTTCATCAATCGTCGCTGGCTTGTTGGCATAGACCATAGACTTGACGTAGCCCCACAGGAAATAGTCTAACGGAGTTAAATCGCACGACCGTGGCGGCCAATCGACTGGGCAATTTCGTGAGATAACACGTTCACCAAACTTGGTTTTCAATAAATTGATTGTGACATTCGCTGTGTGACTTGTGGCGCCGTCCTGTTGAACCCACATATTGTCCAAGTCCATATCATCCAATTCGGGATGTATCATCCAAAAATATTCGGTTATCATTGAACGGTAGCTATTCCCATTCACAGTAACGTGCCGGTCTTGATCATCACGGAAGAAGTACGGCCCAATGTCGCCACCGATCCATAAACCGCAATGGTGACTCATGGAGTACGTGTGGATTGTTGCCTGACCAATAACGCATATTTTGCTTATTGACGAAGCCATTCAGATGATTCAGATGAGCCTAAGATGATTTTTTGATGAAAATCCGAATCATCCGAATCCGATCATTTCCAAGTTGTTGTTCAGCCCAATTCACGAACATACGACTCTTCTGGTGGTCAAGCGGCTTCAGTTCTTGCGTCAATTTGATCTTGTAAGGATGTAGGCGAAAATCTTTTCGCAAAATTCGCCACAACGACGTCACAGAGATGCCCAACGCTTGAGAACGACGTGTGAGAGACACATTTGGGCTTTCTTGAACTGAAGCCTCAGCGGCAGCAATATTCTCGACACTATGGGCACTTCTTTGTCTCACTGGCACGGGAACATTTTGTACTGTGCCTGTGGATTCAAATTTTTCCACTAGACACTAATTGTTGATCTGGTAGGACGATTAAGACGACCATAAATTGGACGTAGCGCTCTTAAAGTTGAAGCCACTGACTCCGAATTTCGGTAGTAAATTTTAATAATTTCGACTCGTTGTTGGCTCGTATATCTTTTCATGATGAAATGGCAAATCTTACTGAAGAGAAATGTCAAGAAAGCGGGGAAAAATATGGCGTCGTTTGCTGTCCCTATCGGTCTACTTTTGTAGATACATAAAGTGTATTTACCATAACATGTGTAAAAAGAGTTCAAAAATACCTACTCAAACTGTTCTATTCATTTATTTTTATTTTTCATAAAAACTACTAATTGAAAATTATTATACAATTATTTTTACATTATACTTAGATTATTTAAGTTCAGCTTATATAAAGTGTTTCAATAATACTTGATATAGTTTTGTATTCGTTTAAATGTTGGCTGTATTCGTTACAATCGTTTTGGTGGCCGTGGCATACTGGTTGAGGGGCTTGGCTTGTATGCTATAGAACCCAGGCTCAAATCCCATCTGGCACAGAATGTTTTTTCAATTCAATTAATTTTTCTGTTCAGCCGTCACCTCTCTGGAGACAATGGAAAACCTCAGAGAATGAAAACTGCAATGTAATGATTTTTGGCAACATAAGCCATCAGAAGTTGGCATAAAGCTTGTAGGTTCTGTTCTCGATCATTTGTGTTAAAATATTTCTCAATACGCACAACACCTCGCACAACCTCGGTTAAAGTCCTTTCAAAGGCTGTAATGGCCATTTTCGTTTTTTTTTTTTTTTTTTTTTTGGTCTAAGTTCATTCAATTCAAGGACAATACCTCTTTAAAGTAACTATTCCGTTTTATATTATTAATTCTTTACTTCCTTATTTATTAATTATCAACTTTCGCTTATACGGTTTGTTCAAGAATATAGAAGAAAATATCCAGACCATGATCGCAGACTCTATCCCATTATCCCAGAATTAAGACAAGGCAAATATTAAATGCAAGTGTTTAAAATATTGGGTATAGTGTGTGGCTCATACGCCAGAGAACCAGGTTCGAATCCCCCATCTGACACAGAAAGTTTTTTCAATTGAACTAATTCCGCCGTCACCTCTCTGCAGACAATGGCAAACCTCAGAGAGTAAAAAACGGCCATGAAAAGCTTCTTGAGAACATAAGCCGTTCGGAGTCGGCATATAGCTGGTAGGTCCAAGGTATATTTAACAAAGTGGTGTCGTCTCGAAGCGGTGGGTAACGCAGCTGTCAAAAACATTCAATATCAAAATTTGCAAATTTGGTTATTTGTTTTGCTTTTATTCGTTAAAACCTGGATTTTACGGTGCCGTACCCAGCACAAGAAAGAATTTTAGCTACTAACCACTACCTTGTCTTATTCTACTATGGGTAGGTCCAGTCCTCGATCATTTGTGTTCAAACATTTCACAACACACACAACACAATTGATCATAAGAAGCTTGGTCAAAGTCCTTTCAAGGGCTGAAATGGCCATTTCGTTTTTTTTTTTTATATAAAGGGCGGATCTTCCATTTAATGCTGATGTCAGAACAAAACAAGTATCTCATTTCACGAAATGTTTCTAGTTGAGTTGAAAATTTATGCACCTGTTTAAAAGAACGTAGTTTTTCTGCACTTCTGTATTATTTTTCTACCATCGTGTGTGTCTATGTGCAAGTGGCGGACACGCGGTATTGCACGCCCAACGACGATATATCTGTTTAATCCATATCATATTTGTTACATATAAAAATAGACCAATTTAAAGCTTTTGTTCAAATATCTAAATCTAATTGTGTCATGAATTTAATGAATATCAGTTATTTTAAAGACTTAAATGAAAATAACGTAAATATGAATTCTTATATTGAAAAACTAATTTTAGTGTCACACACGTTACGAGGAAGATCTTGTTACTATAACTCTTATATTTTAAATGAGTACTTAATTGATTTCTCAGTATATAACATCAATATTATCACATCCGTTACATAGGAATATTTGAATAGAACAAAACTCCACAAAAAGCTGTCACGTCCATTACAATGAAGATACTTTCAAGTCAATTTTTCATTATTTAACTATAATTACACAATTTTTAGAAAAAACCTTATTAGAAAACAATCATAAATTTCATCAATTAAATTTAAAGTATTAATGTTTCTTTTTTTTTTCTTATTTCAGGTAAGGAACAACAATAAAAATATATAAATAATACGCAAGTGGTCAATGAAGTGATTTATAAGAATTCGATAATAACAACCTTTTTCAGAAGAAAATGGAGCGAGTAAGGCTTCTTTCAGAAACAGTCCGAGTTCTGTGTAGAAAATAATCATTTTAGAGATAAAAAAAAAGAAATTACTTTCTATTCCCTAATAAAAAAAGCCATTGAAAAGAAGGGTGAAAAAATGAAAATAATTAAAAACTGGTCGTTGAATGTTAATTATCTATATACAACCATAAATAGCAAGTTCTACCAAAAGTTATGCAATTAAACACAGAGAACTGCACCCAACAAAAGACAAAGTTTTACGTAATGCGTATGAGTTACACTTAACATCAATACTTCATTAGTTCAAACAAACGAACAAATAAACTTCGAATCGAAAAGAACAAACAAATGAGCTAAACATATGAACACATGCAAAATTAGAGCAAACAAACAATAATCTAAATAAATTATGAGCATACACTAAAAATAAAAAAGAAGAAGCTACATCGGTCTGTGTGTGTGTGAGAGAGAGAGAGAGAGATAAAGAGGTTGAGAAAGCAAATAACACTCTAAACAAATTGATTACAATTCAAAAAAATTATTTTAAATTCAGTTTTATTTACTACTTGAACCGGCTGTAATAGCACTTTCAAAACATACTCGAAATATACTAATTAGAAATTGGAATTCTTTAGATGGGTGGTTTTGTTGTATGTAATATAAATAATGTGCTACTCGCTAAAGCTCTGAACAGAGTTTCAAACAAAAGTTTTTGCTATCAAATGTAATAAAAAACTAAATATAATTATAATAAAGTTGAGGTAGAAGCAAAGATTACAATAGTTCCAGTTGAATTATATGAAATTAGCAATTCAGTTGTATATTTTTATTAGCATTGATTCACATTACAACAATACAATGAAGGTTATTAAACTTGGATGTAAAGTATGATATGGGCTTGTAGTCAATATTGTTGCTTTATGAATTTTAATACAATTACACACGAGGTGGTTTGTAATTATATGAATTCATTTTTGACGTAGAATTACGTCTTACAACGTGGTTTGTATGGGGGTTTTTTTTTCTCGTTCTAATAAATTAAATGTTAATAGATTTTATGTGTTTTTATCTGTGAGTTTCAAAAAAGAGATAATATCCCAACCAACAATTATTATCTTTATTTTATCCTAAAGACTTCTTGAAGAGAAATTATTAAGATTGATACACTTACGATTAACTCTAAACGATATCTGTAAGATACTTGTAAAACTCTTCTAAGCTCATTTTGGCACTATATAAGTGTGAGTTGCAATTTTCAGAACGCCCTTATATACGTATCGGCCTCTTAGAGCTCTGAAACAAGATCAACACTCTAAAAAACATTGTCTTAGACAAGACTTACAGATCTCTTGCACATATATACTTTTAAGAAAATTAAGATGTATATACTCATAAGAGAGTTTTATAAGATTTATATTTATAAGAAGAATATATGTATATGTATATACAATACTACCAACACTATTTTAATATAACAAAATTTGATGTACCATTTTTTATTATGTTTGTAGGAAATTATTATATCTATAATATTGTATATGCGTGGTGTAATATTTTATCATATAAACGAATAAATTTTATTGCGGTGAAAACTTTATCGTAAACATCTCATATTGCACCTCGGTTAGAAGCTGTCCCCTTTCGCAAAAACCAATATTTAAAGTTTTATTTAATTAACAAATTATACTATACTCTCAATAAATGCACTAAAAGGCAGTTTTAAGAATTGATGTCTCCATACAAGAGTACAGCACATAGAAGAGTTGTATACTCTACGAGATGAGTGAAGGCGAAATTTTGTAGGGCCACCATTTT
This sequence comes from Coremacera marginata, assembly GCA_914767935.1. Classification (NCBI taxonomy): domain Eukaryota; kingdom Metazoa; phylum Arthropoda; class Insecta; order Diptera; family Sciomyzidae; genus Coremacera; species Coremacera marginata. Next base: position 175,761,572 of record OU612044.1, on the reverse strand, counting down.
TAAAAAGCATTCATTTATGCCAAGCAGAATTAAACCTTTCATTACATTAGTGCAAGGTTTACCGAACTAATTTCATTACTTTGCGTTTGAGAGCTATCAATAAATTTGCGCTATAAAGAATATGAAAAATCTTCCTCAAAAGGTTGATTTATGTAACAAAAAATAGTTGTGTCTCGGTTTTGACTGTATGTCGACTCGATTCAGAATTCTAGTGGGCTAAGCTCGCCCTAGAATTCCTAGTAAAATTTATAAATTTCACATATCAATTTTTATTTTATTTATCCATTTATAAAATTCGTCAATGACCATCGCATTTATCAAGAATTATAGTATTTCTAAACTTCCCGCATTACATTCACAAACAAGAAATTAAACTCTTTGTATTGTAAATAAAATCTCTTCTACTCCCAGTTTAGGCTTACTTGATATTAGTACATGAGTAAAAACAACAACAATTTTCAAAATGCACAATTCTGAAGACACAGAGCCACACAATTTAAACAATAAACTATCCTATTGGTATGAATTTTACATCACAGGCTGGGCTAACTTGAAATTAGTCCATGAGAACAAATTCCATGACGTATTTCTTATTAGACTATTCTAAATACGTCACAGGGCATAAACAATTTCAGTGATATAGATGAACACATTGTTTGAGTGCGTACGTGTATTCTAAACACATATTCTTAATGGGATTGGTAATTTTTTACCAAGAAAATTTAGCACATTTTCTTCCTGGAAAGTATAACATCTTATGAAAGGAAGTGAATACGTAAATTGCAGTTAGAAATTGTTGTGTTCTTTCGGAATATTTTTCTTATGAATGAACCAAATTCATTGAACATAATTTGTACATAATTCTGTTCGTTTATTATATAGATACCATGAAATTTAAGCTTCTTAAATAAAAACCCATTTCTTTTGATATGATACATTTACAAGAAAGGGTTAAGAACATGAATACAGTTAAATATTTTGTTTAGGGCAATTGCCCGATTATAAGAATCAACATCTTATCATCAGATTAACACTCTTCTAGTCAGACTGTTTCTCTTATAATCAGAGTGATACTCTTCTAGTCAGACCATTGCTCAGATCAGATCAGACATCTTTAAATAAAAGCCTTTAAGATATCTATAAGACTTAATCTATAAAGCTAAAACTCTTCAGAGTTTGGCTCTGATAGTTGAAGTGTTGTAGAAGTCTGTAAGAAATGACTTGTAAGATGCAGCGTCTTCGCAGTAATGCTCTTATAACACAACTCTTTTAAGCTACTATGAGATAATGTGAAAGAGAACAGAACACTAGACAATAGACAACAAGTTTTGCTGTAAATAATCTTTAAGCGTATTGCTCTTGCTGAAGATAGTTATAGGACGTAATTAAAAACTAAAATTTTCCCGTCCAGTACTCAACTCTTAAGAACTGTTGCTTGGGATGTAGTATTTCCTAAGATATATTAATATTCCTAAATATTAATTAGATTCTCTCTATTTTAAGTTTAAAAATGTCAAGTACATAATCGTCATCTGGCCCAATTTGCATCACACAAATTAAACTTTAACTTTGTAATTTCATTCAAACATAAAAAAATTTTTTTCTCTCTATAGAGCTAATCATGACCTATTTTTAGAGCATGTTGATCTTTGCTGAGTGTTCTTGGATCGAAGGCTCTAAACGTTCTAAAAACTAGCTTTATTTGTCATATTCTGTAAGAAAATATTTGGTTTCAAAGTGTCCCATATTCATATGAAATTGTCATGACCATTAAAATCATTTGACCCAATTTGCACCAACTGAATATTATTGTACTTTAACTTTGGTATTTGATTCAATCCTCAAATATCTGATGGTTTGTAAGCAAATTCAGTCCCAAATTGCCCCATTATAAAGCATTAAGATGTTTTTTTTTCTTCAAATAATTTATTTTTTTCTCTACAGTGCTAATCATGACCTTGTATAAGAACATGTTGGTCTTTTCCGTGTGTTTTTGGGTCGACGGTTCTTAGTTTTCTAAAAACTAGCTGTATTTGTCCTATTCTGTTAGAAAATGTTCCGTTAAAAATGTCCCATTTTCATATTAGCTCAAAACACATTTTGGCCCTTCGCACAATTTTATTATAACTAGAACTATTTATGGCTTTTAATGTCAAAATATATCATATTGTGGCAGCCCAAAATTAGCCTAAATAGCTTCTGTAAAGGTTTTAAGAGTTATGATAGAATACTTTATTATTTTGTTTTGCATTTTAAAAATGTGAGTTTAAATATTTATTTTTGTTTTCTTTCGGAAATCTTGCATTTTTACTATTTTTCTGAATTGATATCCATTTTCAGTTTCTTCTTATTCTTGAGAAAAAATGCTAACCCAAATTGCCTCATGAGCAAAATTTTGATTTTACTAAATAATTTATGCTCCTAACTTACGCCACCGTTACGAAACAAGCCGTTTGATTTAAAAATTTGGTATCCCAATTTGCCCCATATGCATGAACTAAATCTATTAAAAAATAAGCGTTTTAAAGCTCAAAAATGCCATTACAGCATAAAATAATTCCATTTCATTCTGTCCCATGTTTCAAATCTATTATAATAATTTTTAGTTGAGTTTAAAAGCCCAGAATATTTCGCAATAAATTATCACACTGTCAAATAGAAAAAAAAATGTTTTTGAACAATTTATGCTCTTTTCTGAGTTTCATTCGAAACTTTTATAAAACAACGCTTTAAGCAACGTAAAAACTTATGTAACCTTACTTCAGCTAGCTTTTTAGACATGTTTAAACAAGCTGTTATGCTGTCTCATACAAATTGACAAAAAAAAAAGTGTTAACATTTTTTATCAACACTCTCCCTTCCAGTCACTTTCATTTTAGTTACTGCAAAACATGCTTTCATTGGTGAACTCAACTGAAAACTCTTTGACCTACTCTAAAAAAAAAAAAAAAAAAATAAATAAAACACCATATAATATAATAAATAAACACCAGAAAAAATCAGTTGCAACAAATATTTACAAACTATCCTTCATTGCTACGGTATAGAAAAAACTTTTTAAAACACAAAAATAGTGAAGAAAAAAATTCGATCAAATAAAAGTCGTAAATCAAAAAAGATATAAAACGGAAAACCAATAAATGCAACAACAACAAAGCGAACAGAAAAAAAAATGAAGAGCGGAATAAGTCAATAAAAAAGTGAAACCGAAGTGCTATTAAAACAAGGCATGCAAGTGCAAGCTTGAGTCAATATGGGTTAAAAAATCGTGCTAAAACGATGCTATTGGCTGTTTCAACCAACAACTTTTTGAAAACAACCCGCAATGAAAAGTTAGTCAACACGCATAAAAACTAAGCACGTATGTGGTATGCGAGCGTGTGTGTGTGGAATGCAATTTTCCACAGTGTGTTCGTTGTGTGTGTTTGTTTGGAAACTTAACTAGGGCGCGTTAAAATGTGCGCCTACATCAGGCCAACTATTCGTTACTTTTATGTGTAGTGTTTTGCTTTTAACCTGCCAATGTTGTCTGTGACATGTTGTCTTGCTTTATAATTTTTGCACAGGGTGGCAGCACCATTAGTTTTAGCTGCTCTTAGACGCGCATTGTTTGCAAATTTTTTAGCCAGTAGTTTTTTTACCCCTCCGAACTTAAATTGGTTTCTGCGGAAGTCGCCATGAACTTGAGCGTGGGCTAGAGTGTGTGTGTTCGTTTTGAATTTTGCGCTATCATGCTAGAAAAGAGGTTTGGCCCTCAATTATAGCAACTCTTATATTATTGCTTCTATCTTTTTTAGTTTTTTTTTCCAGTTACTTAAAGTTTCTTAATTGCTTCATGCTGCTTCTTTAATAAAGTATGTAAATATGTATTTGCTGGCTTGCTCAAAGACTGTGTGTGGACATTTTTTGCCTTTAATTTTCCTTTTTCTATTTTGATTTTTAATGTTTTTTTCGTCTTAATAATACCCACTTAAGACTGCCCTTTAATTGTTTCAAAATTTCTTTGTGGCTTTTTTTCATAAATTAAGTGAAATTAGCTTTTTTTCTAGTAAGCAGCAGCAGCAGCAATTTGAAGAAAACCTGGAAAGTATGCAGACATTAGAATAATTGTTGGGCTGCAGGGTGTGTGAAAGTGCCATTAATTTTTTTTTTAATTCACTTTGTACCTCTTCTGCACCCTTATTCTGCTAAATGTTGTAATTTTTGTAATAGCTTTTAATGATAGCTGCATTCGCACGTTTAGGCGACGAAGAAGAAGCAAGTTTTGTGTGATGTTTTGTAATTAAATAAATAGCCACTTTGGAAGCACACAGAGGTAGATAACTCTCATTAATATGAATGTTTACTTTTGCGCTATGCTCGATTTATTTTTAGTTAATTTTCATCTAAAAATATATGTAAAATATACTGTATCATTGCTCCTTGACACACTAAAAAAATTTCTTAGATTTAATAAACAAGTTACAAATATCGAACGAAATAACAAAATATTTCTTTTCCAAATAAAAAACGAAGGAGAACTGAATGTAAAATAGCTGTAAAAAAGAGGGAAAGAGAGAGAGAAAGAGAGAGAGAGAAAGAGAAAAAGAGAGAGAGGGAAGAGAGATAAAGATCGAGAGAGAAAGAGAGAGACAAGTAGAGAGACAGAGAGAGAAAGAGAGAGACACAGGGAGACACGTAGAGAGACAGAAAGAGAGACAAAATAGAAGGATAGAGAGTAAGAGGCAGAGTGAAAGAGGAAGACAGAGAGGGCTAGAGAGAGATAGAGAGAGAGTTATAGAGGGACAGAGAGAGAAAAAGAGGCAGAAAGAGACAGAGGAAAAGAGAGAAACAGAGAGAGGGACATAGAAAGATAGTAGGATAGGAGGCAGAGTGAGAGAGGAAGACAGATAGGGACAGAGAGAGATAGAGAGAGACATAGATGGACAGAGAGAGAAACAGATTGAGAGAGGGAAAAAGAGTACGGCAAGAAAGAGATAGAGAGACAACGAGGGACAGTGAGGGAGGGAGATATAGAGGGACAGAGAGAGAGACTGAAAGGAACAGAGAGGGAGGCAGAGAAAGTGATAGATAGTAGAATAGAGAGTAAGAGACAAAGTGAGAGAGGAAGACAGAGAGAAATAGAGAGAGGCATAGAGGGACAGAGAGAGAGAGAGACAGAGTAAAAGGGGAACAAGAGTACGGCAAGAAAAAGATAGAGATACAACGAGGGACAGTGAAGGAGGGAGATTTAGAGGAACAGAGAGAGATTAAAAGGGGTAGTTAGGGAGACAGAGAAGGACAAAGAAAGAAAGAGGCACAGAGGGACAGAGAAATAGAGAGAGAGAGAGAGAGAGAGAGAGACACACACACACAAAGTGAGGGAAAAAGAAGGAGAGACAGAGTGAGATTTTGAGAGACAGAGATGGACAGAGAGAGAGAGAAAGAGAATGATAGAGTAAGAGAGAAGGTTATGAAAAAATAGACAGAGAGAAGGGGACAGAAAGGGGCAGAGAGAAACAGAGCAAGAGAGGGCGCGGAGAGGGAAAGAGAGAGAAATGGCGACAGAGAGGGGCAGAGAGAGGCGGAGAGAAAGAAGAGCGAATCATTGAAACATGTTTATTTATTTTTTTATTATTCTCTATATTTTTTGTTTATTCTTTTTATCTGAACAATAAAAACTATAATTCCTTTGGAATTCGAACCCAAGACCTTTGGGCTGTCTCACTAAGTAATCATAATAAGTCAAATAAAGATAGATAAACCAAAAGCAGCAGTTTACGTTTTTTTTCCAGGTCAAAGTTTTTGAGTTAGCTTTTCTTTATTAAGTTAGATATTGATCTTTTTAAATTTTGAGTTTTTGTTTTTTTCTATTCTACCATTTTAAATTCTTATATTGCGTTATTTAGCTATCCAAAAAATAAAAACAAAAATGTTTTTCCGTTTTCCGGAATTAAAAATATGCCGTAAGCAAGCATGTCTTATTGGTCGCCCATTGGTCGGCGGAGAGCTTTCACACGCATTCATTGACACAAAACTGAAAAAGCTTTCAATAGCTGTCCAAAATTAAAGCATGTAGGTCACGGTTGCTTGCTGCTAAATATGTTCTTGTTAAAATAAAAGTTAGTAATGTCTTTTTAATGGAAAATATAATAAAAGTTATTTTGTGACTTTTATTTTTCTAGCATATCGCACACTAAATAGAAAACAGTCACAACTCAAAATTTACAAATTTTTGATTTTTTAATGTAAAACTATTCGTTGTGATCATATACTTTGACTCAAACACATCAAATACATTTTGTACACATCTTCTTTCGAAAAAAAAAACGAAATGGCCATTTCAGCCCTTGAAAGGACTTTGACCGAGCTTCTTATGATCAATTGTGTTGTGATGTGAAATGTTTGCACACAAATGATCGAGAACTGGACCTACATGTTTCACGCCGACTCCGAACGGCTTATGTTCTCAAGAAGCTTTTCATGGCAGTTTTTACTCTCTGAGGTTTGCCATTGTCTGCAGAGAGGTGACGGCCGAACAGAAAAATTAATTCAATTGAAAAAACTTTCTGTGTCGGATGGAGGATTCGAACCTGGGTTCTCTGGCGTAAGAGTCACACACACTACCCACTACGCCACGGCCGACACATCTTCTTTCTCTATAGTTAAAAAAATTTTTTTGTGTCAGTGCTTTGTATGGAGTTTCTTCAAAAATAAAATTGTTTTTGCTTCACCTAGAAATTTCAAAATGTTGAGTTGTGCTGTTTTGTATTAAGTGTGTGATATATTATTGAAATTGACATAAAGTAAAAAATTGCCATAAATGTATTAAATTAACTTTATTAACCATAATTGTTAGGGCTGAAAAACACAAAAATAGGAACTCCCAATGCTGTTGCCATTAAATGCAACAATAAAAGTAATACAAAATAAACAAACAAAACAGGATTCGAACACAACCTACTAGAAACTTAACTTTTACAAAAAAATTTTTTCGGTGTAAAAATCAAAAATATTAAATGAATTTTTGAAAATTATAAAACAAGACTCAATTTGCAATATATACGTTTCTTTTTTTTAATTTTTTAGTCCAACCAGTTCGGTGTTATTTTAAAATAAGCAAAGTGTTACAAAAATCTTTGACGTACTGTAAAATCTACGAGGGTGGATTCAAATATTTACATTTGTGAATTTTGTATTGCTCATACTAGTCTATCATGCCTCAAAATACTAAATCAAATCAGAGATATGTTCCGCCGGTTGAGTCCGATATGGCATGGAACTGCCCATATACAATAGACAGTATCACCTTACAGGCGAAAAAAGTGCATCGACGATAACTTTCAATTGTTGTACTAAATATAAAATATTATTTTGAAATTTACGACATACGACGAGTAAAACGTTCATAACTTCTACATAAATAATGGTATTTTCCAAATCGATGACTTAAAATTAGTGTAAAGCGTCCAGCTTTGGCACATATTTTTTAAGGATGGGTCCTTTTCGGATACTTCACTTCTATGAAAAATCAGTGAAAAAATTTATCAGTGTAAAAATCAAAAATAGTAAATTTATTTTTAAAAACTATACAACTAGACTCAATTTGCAATATATGTGCGTTTTTTTTTATAATTTTTTAGTCCAACTACTTTCGTGTAATTGTAAAACAAAGAAAGTGTTACAAAATTCTCTAACGTACTGTTAAATAGACGGAGAAGGATGAATTAAAAAATGTACATTTGGGTATTTTTATTTTTTATAATTTTACATCTGTCATCAATCTGAACCAAATCAGAGAAATGTCCCACCGGTCAAAGCTGATCTGGCATTTTACTTCCCATTTATATTTAAAATGGAACCGTGCATGATTTCTTTTGAAATTTCAGAAAAATTTATTTAATATGTAAAGTTTTGAATTGTTTTAATTGTTTTCAATCGCTCTTTTTATTCAAAACAATATGTATTGTGGTTGAAATATAGCATATTTATACACATTTTAGTAAATGTTTGAGGAAATCTTTTTTTAAAAAAACCATCACAAACACTTTTTGCATATTTGTTACTGTATTCCATATTCCCAATACAAATAAAGCTGTTTCTATATTAAATGTCCCTTGCATAATTAAAATATTTTTTTGTAGTGTTAGTAAAGTGGTAAATTTTTTGTTCCCATGACTTGGCACATGTTTTGTTTTCGATGTTGCATTTTTTTTTATGGTCATTGATGATATGTTTTTGCTTATTGTATTATGCATTCGTAATTCCAGTGTATGTATGTGCTAGTGTATTTTAGTGTACTTGTATGCCAGACAAAATAGTGCGGAACTTTTAATGGATAATGCTTGCGAACAACAACTACAACAAATAGAAAAAAAAGTTTCAACACTATGCAAACAACAGCGAAAAAATGAAACAACAAAATAAAACAGAACATAAGACTCAACATGTTTTTTGCCCGCATAGAATTTGTAACTTGATTGTTCGGCAGATGGCCAAATAAAAAAAAAAAAAAAATATAAAAAAATTCCATAACACATGCATTAAACAAATTTATTTTTTTAAACTTCCATAAATTTTAATGGAGTTGAATTAAGTGCAAACTATTTAGTGCACTTTTATTTATATTAGATTTTTTCAAAAGCTGTCTGTAAAAACATATTTTGACGTGTGAAAAAAAAAAACGCATGTTTCCCTGTTATTGGCCAGGTTTTTAAATATTCTTTTTTCCCACTCGACATTTAACTGCAGTTGTGTTGTGTCGTCAGTTGGCGAAGCTTGAAAAATTTATGGCTTCAAATGCATGCAATGTTTGCAAAATTTCAAGAGCGCTGATAACTCTAAAATATGCCGCCCGCCCTCCTGCTTCTTCTGTACACATTTCAAGGCTGTGCCGACTGTCTTAGTTTTGTTAAGTTTTACAATTTTTGACATATCACCAAGTTGACAGCTTTATAGCTCTGCTAGTTGCTGTTGTTGTTGTTGAACTTTTATCTCTACTTATGTGCCAGTCACTTGTATTACTTGAAATTTCTTGAAGTTGCGTCAAATGCTCGGTAGGCGTGGATTCGGTAGGCAATTTCAACAGTTCATATGCTGCTTCTCTTATCGCTTCATTGAGTATCTTTCGGATGTACTAATGGAGACATTGACTTCAAAATATGCAGTAAGGAGCAGAGTTTCGTCTACTTGGCTATATGTCAAATATATATGTAGTGTTGCATAAGCATGTGAAATGAGACCGAAATGAAAAGCTGAAGCTATGAAATAAGTGTTAATTTTTTTTACTTATCATCAACAAAGTTAATATTGATGTTTTCACTAAATATTATAGGTACATGTCAAATTTTTTTGAATAAATCATTAAATTTTCGAATAAAAAAATCTCTCTCGAATTGACCCCTAGAGGATATATGAGCTTTTTCTGAGCACATCTAAATCCTACCTGTCAGCCTTCTAGGGGTACCCATACAAAAAAACACAAAAACTGTCGGTTATAGTTCATATATACGCCGAATAGACCCCTAGAGAGGTCAAATATATGAGCTGGTCATATTCTTGTTTGCCCTTCAACCTTTCTCCTTAACACATCTACCCCCTATCAGTCATCCTTCTGGGAATCCCCATACGAAAAACACAAGAACTGTCTATTTTATTTCTTATCTCCTTTGAACTGACCCCTAGAGGGGTGAAATATATGAGCTCGTCGTACTATTTTTTGCCCCTCACCATTTCTTCTGAACACACCAAACTACACAGAAAAAAATTTTTCCATAGATTTTATCAATTTGTTCCTGAAGATTATGAATTTTTCATAATATTTCACCAGAGAACATATTCATACTAGCAGTGAACAGCATTCCTAACACTTCATGTTATGAACGAAATCATAATATTTGTGAATATTTACCTTTATTTTAAGTATTTATTCGCAGTATTAATGAACGATATACTAATATCTGTGAATATTTATCTACATCTTAGAACTAGCTCATAATATTTATGAACACTGTCATAATTTCTGTGAATCTTTACCTATATTTAAAGAATTTATTCATAATATTATTGAATGAAATCATAATAAATGTAAAAATGTACCTAAATGTAACAATTAATTCATAATATTTCAGAACAAGTTCGAAATCTGTATTTATTTTTTTTCACAGAGGCTTAAAACTTCTCATTATACTAAAGAATATGTGTACACAATTTGGTTGAAATCGGAGGAACAGTGTAGATGGAAAAAGATTAAAAATAAAGTGTCACGCCCCCTGTCTAGTACCGCCTACTTTTATAAACTACAGACTGATCCTTATGTCAAATAATATGTGTGAAAAATTTGGTTAAAGTCGACAAACAGTGTGGAGAAAGTTCGATTAGAATTAAATTGACACGCCCCTTGTTCAATCCTACCCACTTTTGTACGCTTTAAACTTCTCATTATACTTAAGCAAATATGCATGAACTTTGGTTGAAATTGGATAAATGGTTTAAATGGAGCTAGTTTTAAAATAAAGTGCCACGCCCCCTGTCTAATACCGCCTAATTTTATATACTCAAGACAGCTGAAATTACCAAGGATAATATGTGCAAAATTTGGTTGATACCAGACACACGTTGTTGAAGAAGTTTGATTAGAAGTAAAATACCACGCCCACTTTCCAAATCTAAAGACTTCACATTACACCATATGTGTATATAGAATATATGTGGAAAATTTGGTATGGGTTGGATAAACGATGTGGGTGAAATTCGGAAAATGAAATTTTTCTATTTTGATGACGTTACTTTGTATGGGAGGTAGGCGTGGTTTTCATCCGATTTTGTCAAATATCATAGAGATGGTTCATACTATACATCAATGCTCAAAGGTACGGAATTTCATTTAACGTTTTTTTCGACATTTTACGTTTAAAAAAAAGCCAATTTGTATGGGAGTTAGGCGTGGTTTTCATCCGATTTTGTCAAATATCATAGTGATGGTCTATATTATATATCAAAGCCAATGTGAAAATTTGAGCAGATTTTTAAGAGATTTTACGGTTCATGTAGAGCCACTTTGTAAGTGAGGTAGGCGTGGTTTTCCTCCATTTTTTCAAATTTCATAGTTAGGATTAATATTGAAGATCAAAGCTTACATGCAAAATTTGAAGGCATTTCTTTAATGGATGGAATGGATTTTGAATGAATTTTACTGTAAAAATAAAGACCCTGTGAATGGGAAGTAGGCGTGGTCATCGTCCGGTTTGGAGGATTTTCGAACTTTATCATGATTTTTTTAAAAAGTAGCTTATATTTTGAATTTCTTGAAAATTACAGCTGTAATCGTGTCGATAGACGGACGGACAGACGGACACACGGAAATCGATTCAGGAAGTGATGCTAATCAAAAATATATATGCTTTTCTTTACCTGCCACTCCTCCTTATTGGCGTTACAAAAGGAATGACAAAGTTAATATTCCCCTTACGCAGCACTCGTTGGGGTATAAAAATGTTACATGTAATATAAAAAGTAGTTAAAAGATTATATTTATCGTGTCTACGTAGGTAATGTGTTATAGGACTGAATGTAGCAGAAAGACATTGCAAATTTCTATGAAATTTTCGCTAGGTAGTTGAAAGCAGAGGTCATGGCTTGAAAGTCATTTTTACAGTGCTTGTGCAGCTCCTTAGTATGTATATCAAGCTGTACTTGAAATCGCGAGGATGTGAATTCGACTAAGAAATTGGGCCAGTTTCTAAGCGAGTATTATTAAAAATTTGAAAAATTTTAAAATGATAAAAAAATTATAATTAACTTAAGGATATATTAAGTATCATGTAACACTTGTAATAATAAGTATCATGTAATAAGTATCATAAGTATCAAGTATGTACTTAATATTTAGGGTCCGCCAAATAACTTTTTTTTTTTTGATGTTTGGCGCAAAACATCGAGTGTAGCTTCGGCTGTGTGGCACGTAGCGCCGTCCTGTTGAAACCAAATGTTGCCAATATCCTCCTCTTCAATTTTTGTGAACAAAAATTCGTTCAACATGGCCCGATAACGATGGCCATTGACTGTAACGGCCACTCCTTGCTCATTTTCGAAGAAAAATGGCCCAATTATGCCTCTGGACCAAAATCCGCACCAAACAGTGACTCGTTTTGGGTGCATCGGCTTTTCAATGCATGCGTGCGGGTTTTCTGTGTCCCAAATGTGACAATTTTGCATGTTTACATACCCGCCAAGATCAAAATGAGCTTCATCTGAAAAGATGATTTTTTTTGGCAAAATCGGCATTTTCTGTAAGTCGATCGCAGTCGATATTTCCCAGCGTTGTTCAAGCGTATACACAACCATATTCGTTCAGCGGAAGGATAAAACTAATTATCTGTCAAATCAGACATGTGCTAAGTGTTACCATTCACGAAATAAGCACTAGTTGAAAAAAAAACGTTAGATGGCGGACCCATACAACAAAAAAAAAAAAAAAGAAAAAAAAATAAAAAAAAAATTCTTTCAATTTTGATGCAAAAAAATTATACAAGTTACTTGTTTGAATATGTAAATGTATCGTCAATTAATCATTCACATTAAATGCGATGTGTCAACAATTAAAATTTTGTTGTCTTAACCAAAAACTTAACAGGCTTAAAACGGTCGAAGTTAGTCGATAGGCTTAAGTTTCTTGCTAATTTCTCTTTAGTAATCTTCTCGATTTAGCTTTAGAAAATTTTTAATCTGTCTGAATAAAATTTACGCCTTCCAAACTGTTTACAAACTGCAATGAATTTTATTGTTATTAATTGAATCTCTTTTGGAGTAATGCCAAATCTTTTAAGACTTACACAGCTATCAAGATTTAGTTTAAAATCTCAAAATTTGCCTTTATATTCAAGAGTTGGTGCTACGAAGAAGATCACATCACTCACAACATTCTTACTGCCGCAAGTCAATTATGTGATTTATTCTAATGATTATGCACCGTTCTGGTGGAGTGCACTGTACACTGACAGGGTTGCCATTTTGCCGTGACAACCAATGAAATCATAAAGCTTAGCGAAACTCATCCTGTATGCGGTCAAATTAATTGGAGCAAAACGATGTTTGTTCTACACAAACAGTTAGCGTTCTAAATAAAATAAAAGGAAAAAAAAAAATTTATTAGACAATAAAAACGATTTGTTAACACTAAACTTCAGAGAGGAAGACCTAGTTTTGCAGTTGAAGACAAAGTTTTTTTATGCCATTGTTTTTATTGTTTTTTGTTTGCAGAAAATGTGTCCACAAAAAGTTGACACAAATTGTGCCGAAAAGCAATTCTAAAAATCTAGAACAAAACTTATGTGCTTATAACATATATTTTGAAAATATTAAAGAGTTCATATTTTTAGCGATGACAGAAATAAACTCTTTGTCTTTGGCCACAAACAAAAGCTAACTTAACCCATTAAAGGCAAGATAAATTTAGAAAAAAAAAAAAAAAAATAGGAGAAAATGATATCGTTATTCTATAATTCTAGCTTTTTCATCTACCTATAAAATGAAACAGATATTTGACATAATTTTCTGAACATAATGAGGGTATTCACAAAGTGTGCTAAAGTTGTATGTTGTAAGTGAAATGTTTTTATCACTATGCGATGTTTTTTTAAAATTTTTCTTGTATGTTTTGTTTATCGTTTTTTTGTAAGATGTGTGCCTCATATGTGTATAAGGGAGAATTAGCAACAGCGAAAATGTGTAAAAAAAAAAACAATTACAACACACATTAAAATATTGAAGTTGTTCTAAATATTTGCATGTATGGTATGGACACATAGACAAAAGACACTTATGATATATGATTTTTGTAAAATTTTTTGAGTTGATTAAAAACGTCACGACCTAATTTTAGAAGCAACCCAGTAGGCAATATAACTAGACTCTTCTAACAAAGGCGTGCATTTACGGGTACTTTTGGCGGTAAGACACACGACATCCTCTCTGCTTCTGCGAGCGCTTCTATAAGGCCTAATTTTTCGCTAACCAAGGCAGTACAACAATCATATTTTTCCTACAAAAACTGGTTCTGCTTATATTTCAGAGTTACTTTTTCGTTAAAAGTTTAAATATATATTCATTCAAAAATATTGAATAATAATCAACATGATGTTATGATAAATTAAAAATATTCTTATCTAACAAAAATATGCAAAATAAAATAAAATAAAATCACAGAATATTTATTACGTAGTTATACACAAAAAGAAATAAAAAAAAAAATTGTTTTACTCCTTCTTTTACCCCTTCTTGAAGCCATTCTAAAGGCGTGCTTCTCAGCACGCCTCTTTAAAGCATTGAGAGCGGAGGGCATGGAAAATTTGGCCATTACATATAAAAAAGTATATGGGCTTAGCTACGAGCAGGGTAGACCTCCGAAATCTATTTCAAGGCCTGCTAGTAGCCCTTCGAATACCTGACAATACCTACTGGGAAAGACCTGTTCAGTAAAAAAAATTTTAAAATCGGCCAACCTATTGCAGAGATGCGATTGTTGAAACATTCCCCAAACAAATTACACCATTGGCAACTTCGCTCCAACAATAATAAGGTCTGTTCCAGAAAAAGGAGTCCTTATGTATTTTCTCATAGCACAAAAACCAATGATTTTTTTCCAAAATTGAATTCTTACTGTTTATTATTAAAGGAATATTGTAAAATAAACTTACATTAAAGTTGCACACAAAAACAAAATACACTTAAAAAAATTTGTAAGCTTTGTGGTTAAAGTCCTCTATTAGGTTCTTATCGTCTTGTCGAAATATTTCGATGTTTTTCGCAGCTTGTTTAGTCTTCTTAAAGAGAGGAGGGGGTAAGGGGGTTTTTTAACTTCTTTGTTGGCCATTTTTTATATGTAAGCACAATATCGCAAGAATATTGTGTCCAAATTTGAAGTCGATCCGAGTAAAATTAACGGAGTTATGAATAATTAAGTAAGTGTACCTCGAACACAACAAAAAATCCCGAACAGTGTACAAAACTTTGAAGCGATTTTCCCACAAGTCGTGTTTACAAAATCGGTGAACACTCTCCAGCCAAAACCGATCGTCTTGAAATTTGGTATACCCATTCGCAACTAATTTCATCAGATATCAGCTGTCGAGTTTTTATTTTTTCTTTGCTTGTTTTTCATTTTACAGTAAGAAATATGTCCTTCTTTTTGGTCAAAGATCGATTTTTTGACTTTCAAGTGCTGCCAAAATTCTAAAAAAATTTAAAAAATAACTAGACAGAGTTACCTTGGAAATTTTATTAGCTTCTCAAAACATCTTCATTTTTTGATTTCAGTTGATGCGCTGATGGGCTATGATGTTCACCGCAAAACCACTTTTTTTTAGTGGTGCTTCCGAAAAACGGCCACCATTTTGTTATTTCTTAACATTTTTCAATATAATTTCTACTAGATATTCTTCAAATGTTACTTTGTTATACCTACATCATATCAAGTTACTTCCACTAACAGTAGTGCGTCAAAAAGTTCTTAAAAATGGGTAATTTTTAGGCCGAATTAACCTTACCTCCCCCCGTCCTCCCTCAAGACTTCTTTTCATTAAAGCCCAATATCTTTCAATTCGAAACAGAATTCACACTTTTTGGTACCACGATGACATTGTTGGTTTGTTACCAATCCATCATTCTATGGACGCAGTGAGCTGTTTTTAGGTCTGACCAAAATAGTACTGAACCTTGGTGCTGGTGTATAAAAGGCAGTAAACGCCGCTCCATACACTCTCTGATGTAAATTTCGGTGTTGATGCTGATCTGTCACAAATTCCTACTTCGAAAGCCACATTTGTAAATGACCTGCCAAACCATGTATT
This sequence comes from Coremacera marginata, assembly GCA_914767935.1. Classification (NCBI taxonomy): domain Eukaryota; kingdom Metazoa; phylum Arthropoda; class Insecta; order Diptera; family Sciomyzidae; genus Coremacera; species Coremacera marginata. Next base: position 175,745,745 of record OU612044.1, on the reverse strand, counting down.
TTTTTGAAAATTTGGTATGCTTTTGTGTTGTAAATTTCAAGGAAACTACACCCTTTTTAACCGCAGTAAAAAGCAATATTCATTTAGAGGTAACTGCTTGAAATTCGCTTTGCAGAACGTTTCACGCAATAAAATTTGGTCAAGTACTCACCATACAGTTTTCGAGCCCTCTTTTTATCTTCAGCGTCTTTTTCGTTTGACCTATCAGGTACTTTTTACACTTTATAACTACACAGGTCTTAAAATTTTTTAATCCGTGGAACAGTTGATTATGATGTTCCCGCCGCATCACCTACTAAATTGCCTGTATTCTTCAAAACCAGTCGCTTAATTTTTTGAGCCACACCTTAGTTCGCTGAACCGTTTTTTCTACCTGACCCTGGCCTCTTTGTATCGCTTTATGGACCTTCGTACAGTTTTTATGCACACTGTAGGAATGAAGTATTTGGATGAAGTATTTGCAAATAATTGCTTTGCGCTTCTGTTCTTGTTAGGAAGATATATTCTCACTTGCAGAACTAATTTATTAATGATTATTAGTGTCAGCACCTGCAATGTCTATACTTTATTTATGTACCAAATATGTTGGTAAAGAGTTAATACTTTTTATAAATAGACTAAAAACTGAAGGACTTTTTTCTGTGACATACCTTAATTATCACAGAAAACATGATGTAGCTACACAGACGATTAAAGTTCAAAGCTTGCGTTAACCTAGGGGGCATTTTGGTATCATGAATGGCCCTACACCAATTTTAAAATAATCCTGTTTAAGTAAAAGGCGCAATATGGAATATGTGGCGTGACTTAATACTATTTTGATATTATAGAAATCCTCTTCACCATGTCACATGATCTTTTGTACGCAGCTAAAAGCATTTAGAATTTGTAAAAAAAACGGATTTTTTCCTATTTTCACTTCAGTTTTTTGTCCGAATAAATAGGGCTTTTATATGAAATAATATGATATAATAGATAGATATATATGAATACTATCTATCTATCGAGTTTAAATCAAAACTTGAGAGCCTTTTATGGGCAATTAGAAAAAACATTTTTTTCTTCCTAAATTAACACATTTTTCGAGTACATGGATGTATTGTAAATTTCCATCTGCCAACAAAAATTTATTGAATGTCTCTGAAAATAAATAAATTTATCATTGAATAGAATAATTATCGTACAACGTATAAACACATTCGAGTATGTATAGCTTTAATACTTAGAAATTCAAAATTCACATTTTATAACGAAATTTTTGATGTGGGTCGTGAAAGATCCCAAATTGCAGTGGGTCCACCTAGGACTAGCAATGAAAAGAATCTTGCAACCCTTAATAACACAACGCAAAGTAATCCGTGTCACATGCCACTTACACTTCTGCATTACAATAGGATCACCGACAAACTCTTACTACTGAGAGGCTCGCAGAATAGTTATATATTTAGCCCTATCATGAACAATTTTCTCCCGGGAGTCGAAAAAAGTAGTTTTCGTTCTTAAGAAAAGGCTCCGAAACTTTTTGGAAATTGTTAATGCAAATTTGTTCATTAACCGTCAATGTTCATCACACCGAGTATAAAAAATGTCATGGCATTATTTGGTATCCTAAAAATCCAATCCAAAATCCAAAAAAACTCCTTTTCCCGATTCCCGGGAGAAAATTGTTCATGATAGGGCTGATTGTAAGGCTGGCTTAAAAGAAGCAAAAAAAAAAAAGAAAAAGTAGTCATTAATTCGTAGAAGTTGTTAATAACTAAATTTCGTGTTTATACATTTGATTTCGAGTTTCAATTGGTGCGGTGTGCTCCATTTTCTTTAAATTGCATTTTCAAAATAGATAGAAATGTGTTCTATTTTTTTTGTATGCGTCGTATGCATCATACCCACTCCAATGCCCGCTTATTGTGTAAGATAGATGTCATCAGTGTTTAAGCGGCCATGTCTGAAAAAATGTAAGTACCCATCAAACAGTATAACTCTTAAAAGAGTATTTTAATGAGTATTTAAATGATTATTTATTGTCATAATGCGCTCAAGGAATACTCTTTTATGAGTACATTTTCGTAGGTTGTACACCGAGAAAAAAAGCAATAGGTACATCACTTAAGTCAGCTTGGGTAAAGAGAATTGTATCGGAATTATAAACTTATGCTTATTCACCTAAGCAATTTGTTGTTTAATAAATTGCTTTGAAAGCGCATACTTCGATACCTTGCCAAAAAAAATATTTGATTCACCTAAGCCCAAAATCCAAAAATACAAAATTAAAAAACAACTTGCATGGATGGCTTAAGCATAGTTTTGAGCTATTTTCTGCAGAAAAAAAAAACACAGCTGCGTCATTAGACACACGAGAGAAGGATAGATTTGATAATTTAATGGTTTTTTTTTTTTAATAAAACCACTTTTAAATACAAAAATAACATTAAGTAAATGAAAAAACACATGTTAATATTCACACCAGTAAATTTTATTACATTTTATCAACAAAAAGAAAAAAAAAAAAATTCTTTGCCCGCCGCGCGGAATCGATCCTGGAACTTTTGGTGCCAGTCCATAGCTCTACCCACTGATCCAAGCAGCCTTGCCACAACCTGCTGACATAACTGCAGCTATGTTAACAGATGCAGTCTGTCGCAATATTCTGTTGATAGCCATACAACAAAAATATTTCAATAGATTATTGTGTTATGCTGCCGCATAGCTTCAGTTGTAATTAGTATTGAATAAATCACTCCGATCAGTGGTATCGGTTGGTGTGGGTTCAAATCTCAACGGATCTTAAAGAAAAATTTGTGTTGTTGCTGATTTCAGCCAAGCAAATCATAGAACGAGAGGGCGGCAGCTTCAAAAAAACAAGGAAAATAAAAAAAACCAAAACCCGAAAAAAAGTTATGTATTTGAAATTCAATTTTTTTTTTAAAAGTAGTGTATACAAAATTACCAAATACTTGGTTAATTTATCACCCAAATATAAATTGTCAAGTCAACATGTAAAACTTAGGCGTTTTGATGAAGTACTTGGGAGGCTGAAAACTGCCAAAGCCGTCTTATAAATTATACTAGGTTTTTTTTAATTTAACATAAGCTTTTTTTTCGGTGTAGGCTCCAAAATATGATTCATAATAATTACTGTTTTCTGTCTCTTTTTGGATTCAAATTTGAAATGCTTTTAAGACTTAGCAATCAGTTAACAGTCACATCAAAGACTCCTTCATGAGTCCTTTTATTGCGTACTCATAAAATATGCATAAAACATACTATTTTTAGAGTAATTTTTTTGAGGCACTCAGAAAATGTTTGCAGGGTAACGGAGAATTCTATGCAGGTGCTGAAGGCCTCGCAGCTACATTGTATTTAAAAAATAGTCGGTTTTGTTATGCTTCCATTTACTACCGGGTATATGTTCCGCTGCATACTCTTGGTGTGCTCTCCATGAACTCTATGAAACCATGATATAAATATTAAGAATTTATTTAATTTAAAACTTGTTCTATTCGATTAACTCATCATTTTTAATGTAATCTTCCCCCAACTTCCAATGAATCATATTAAAATTGATATTTTTTTTTCGCATAGCTACTATCATGACATCGAATCTAATTGAATTCTGCAATCAACCGTCAGTCAGATGATGTGATGATTTGATGATGTGATTGCTGAATGCATAGTGGTGGCGCGTAGTGCCAACCCTTTTTGTTGTTGTTCTAGTAATATTTTTTTTGCGTCGCTGCTGTTGGGATTGTCATCAATCCTATTTGAGAAGCATTGTGCTGAGTAAAGAGCGTGTTACGTGTTTAAATTTGCATTTGTGCAATTTTGTGTTTAAATATTTTTTCTTTTTCACGAACTAACCGCAGCGAGAGATGGTCGGGATATAAACTTTATATAAATTGCTACTGAAGCTGCTGGTTGCTGCTGGTTGCTGGCTGGTTGACCATATATGTGATGATATTTAATATTGCTGCTACACAACGTTCAGACAGTGTTCAGCGTGAGTGGCACTAAATAAATTAAAATCATTTGTTTGGTTTTATTTGATAATGATTGGCATTTGGCAACAATTGGCGCATGTGAGAAGCTGTTGTTGTTGTTGTTGTTGTGATTTGTGTTGATTACTGTGTCCGCATGTTTTTAGATACATGGCACTTTATTTCAGTATTTTAATTAACTTTGATTGAAATAAAATTTCATTTGTGTAAAAAAGATTTCAAATTTTTGTTTATATTTTAAGGATATTTTTTTTTTGTATCAAATGTTTATCAAACGTTTTTCCCATTATTTCAACTGCATTTTCGATTCCTCTCACACTTAAATACTGCACTTTTATCAAACCAACACGAAAATGTTTTTCTCACGTTTCAATATGGCTCCAGTTCCGGTTTTCTTAACATGCGCGCGCCAATCGGTTTAGTTAAAACAAAGAAAACAAAAAAACAGCATAAACCAAAACTGGCGCCACTGCACAGCAATAGTTTAAATAAAAAGTAGCAACAGAGAAAGGCATGCGGCGAAAATTCTTGAACACAGTCCAGCAACTACAGAAAATGCAGCAATTAGTTATCTTTACATTGTACTTGCATGAACATTGTTGCCAATTTCAACAAAAGCTGCTCACACGCCATAAAAAAGTACGAGTAAATATGTATTGGCATATTTTTATTACAAATTCTTACAAATACACACGCATAACTTTATTTGATGGACAATTTTCCTAGTGAGATTGATATAATTTACTTCAAATCTTTTAGATTTGTATGAATTGTATTGCGGATATTTTTTCTTAGAAAAAAAAGCCGTTTAGTTTTGAAATGGTACAAATCCATTATAAAAGAGAAAATAGTCAACTTATAATTAAAGTCAGTAAAGTAAAAAGTTAAAAAGTTTTATTCTTTAATAATTTTATTGACTTTTGAACAGGAAAATTAAATGTAAGATCATTAATGAATGACAAAGAAAAGTAGAAATAAGTGACTAAGAAGAAATTCAATGAGAGCGAAAAAAAAAATCAAAAACATTTTATTAAGTTTTGAAGAAAAGACATTTATTACAATTTAATGAAGTAAAAATAATAAAAAAATAAATTAATCGCATAAAATCAATAATCTAATTGATCAAGATAAATATATAATATAATGGAGATAGGATGTACAGAAATAACAAAATATGAGGAGAGAGAGAGAGAGAGATAGAGAGATAGAGAGATAGAGAGATAGAGAGATAGAGAGATAGAGAGATAGAGAGATAGAGAGATAGAGAGATAGAGAGATAGAGAGATAGAGAGATAGAGAGATAGAGAGATAGAGAGATAGAGAGAGAGAGAGAGAGAGAGAGAGAGAGAGAAAGAGAGAGAGAGAGATATAGATAGATAGAGAGAGAGAGAGAGAGCGAGCGAGAGAGAGAGAAAGGGAGAGAGAGAGAGAGAGAGGGAGAGAGAGAGTTGGAGACAACAGCTTGTTATAAGAGAGAGAGAGAGAGAGAGAGAGAAAGGGAGAGAGAGAGAGAGAGAGAGAGAGAGAGAGAGAGAGAGAGAGAGAGAGAGAGAGAGAGAGAGAGAGAGAGAGTTGGAGACAACAGCTTGTTATAAGAGAATTAATAGAAATACAAAAGAAAATTTCATGAGAAAGTAATGAAAAGACAATAAAGAGAAAAAGGATACAATTCTTGCTTCAAATCAAACTTGATTAATATAGGTTCAGTCACTTGAGAGAAGCTCGGTCGAACTGTCAGAATGGATGAAAAGAAATCAAGAAAAAAAACCTGAATCTGGACAATCTGTGAAATTTTTAGATAACAGCTAGCTTTGACATTTCGAACTAAGGCGAAAAAGAGAGTTTTTCTCTCAAGTGACCTTTATTAATCAATTTTGCTTCAAATGAGGAAATGCTATAATTTAAATAGAGTAAATAAAATTATGCTAAAATAAATAAATTAAAAAAGAGAAAGAAAAGTAATGGAAAGATATCAAAGAAAAGAAAAGGAAAAAGCAGTGAAAAGTAGATAAAAGCATTTTAAAAATGAAAAAGGAGATGGCAGATATAGGAAAAAAATTATTAAAGTGCAAAGAGGGATGAAAAGTGAAGAAAAGGAATAGACAGAGACGAAAATAGGGAATGTTACAACAAAAGATCTTATAGTACAAATATGCGCCACAGCCATACAAAGTAACAACACAGAAAAATGCAAGGTAAACTGAACCTAAACTTACACTGAAATTTAATTCAGTATGAGTAAGAGTGAGACAAAAAGCTTTTTAAGAGCTAAAAAATATCGGAAATTTGTGACATTTATTTGTTTCGCTTGAAACATATTTGCTATAAACATACTATACTAAAGAACAGAGTAAAAAGAATGCAAGAAAAATGCTTTAAATTAAAAAGGCAAAGAACTAAAAATAAAAGAGAAGGATTCAAGCACAAAAAAAAAAAAAATGGGAAAAAACATAAAATGTAAAAAGAAAAACATTAAAAAATGTAAGGAAAAATAAAGAAAATTGAAGGAGCAAAAAAATGAATTAGAAGAAAAGTATTGAGGGAACAGAAAACAAATTAGAAGAAAAAACAGTGCGGAAAACGAAAGATATAAGATGAAAAAAAAAAAATGGATGCAATGCAAAAGAAAAAAAAAAAAAAAAAAAATAAGTGAGAGAAAATTATAAGATGAAATTTAACAAGAAAAGACAGAAAAAAAAGATTTATACAAAAAATTGGAAAATTATTAGAGTTATATAAACACATAACATAAAAGACTTATGAAATGAGCTCGTAATTAATTTACAAAAATTAAAAAATAATTAAAAAGTAAAAAATAAAGAGAAAATATATAGGAACGAACAAATAATAAGACTAAGAAGAAAGAGAAATCAGACGAGAAAAGCGTTAGATATTAGACAATAGATATAAGACAAAAACAGAAACGATAGAATTACTATAGAGAAAAACGAGGGAGCAAAAATTAAGAGAAAAGATAAAATAGAGAGAGATAAAATAACAGACAAAGAAAGTGTTAAAATAGGGAAAGGGATGAGTGAAAGAGAACTATTGAAAGAGGGAATTCAACGAAACAATAACGAAAAAAATTCGAAAAATTCATGTAAAGTTGTATAAAAGACAGTAATGAGGCTCAATGTAAAAGGAGAGTTGAAAATGAGAAAAACGGAAGAAGTTAGAAAAAACACGGTTTTAGTAGATAAAAGTAGAGAAATAAAAAAGAAGTAAAAAACAAAATAAATAAAAAAAAAAAATAATTATAAATTAAAACAAATTTAAAAATAAAACAATGGGAAATAAAAAAATATAAGAACGAAAGTACGAAAAAGAAGAAATTTTAATAAAATTGAAAAACGAACAAAAATACAAGAAGGCACAGTAAAAAGGTTAAGGATAAATTTTTTAAAAGAAATACTTAGAAGTAACATTTTTTTTTTTAAGAAATTAATAAATATAAAAAAAGAACAAACTAAAATTTAGCGAAACAAATAAAGAAAAATTATAATAATTACAAAAAAAAAAAAAAAATACAAGACGAAATACAAGACAAGACAATTAATGAAAAAAGTATAAAGAATTAAAAGAATAAAAAAGAAACGAAAAAAAAGCTAGAGAGAGGGATAAAAAAGGGGAGTAGAGAGTGAGAGAGAGAGTGAGAGTGAGATATAGAGAGAGGGAAATAGAGGGCGAAAGAGAGATAAAGAAGAAAAAAGCTTCTAGCTCAGAACCACTGTTTTTGTTATGGTCTAATTGGATTTAAATTTATAGTTTTGTTTTGTTCATTAGGTAAGTTTTATACAAAAAAAACTCGCTCAATTAGCAGAGTTTGCAAATTTTGCATTCCAAGTAGAATTTTTTTTTTCGTACAAATTTTTCGCACAAATCGTACGTAACGCCAGTTTGGAAATGCTCATATATGAATTCAGTTAACATTAGTGGTTTTAATGTGTCTGTAGAAAGTTTTTTGGGTTGTCAGTCTGCTTCGGCTTTCCAAAACTATTGCACTAGCTTTAGAAAATAGACGTTCCGCTTGATGTATCAATAATGCTCGTATCTTGATTTGGTCAAAATACAGTATATTTGCCTCAAAAATTCGAATAATACAGTATTTCAATTTTCAAAAAACAGTATTTTTTACAGTATTCATTTTATTCAATGAAAATTACAGAAAAGAGCTAATTAGTAACTTTCAACTTTTGTATTTATCCTTTATAGAAATTTGACGAAGCAAGTCCGGCTTTGTTTTAAAGTATTTGTAGAAATCAACGCATTCATACTTCAAGTTACATTTTACGATCATAATCGCCTTCAACGTTTCCACATCCAATCGAGTTTTGTCTGATGTCCATGTTTTGTTTACCGCAGCAAAGATTCGCTCGACCGATTCTGAAGTGGCTGGCAAGCATAGAATGTATTCAACAATCGTAGCCATTTCTTTGTATTCACAATCAACGTTTTCGAAATGAGTAAATATTTCGACCCAACAATTCACAATCGAAACGTTGCCATCCTTCCACTGCGAGATTTTCTCACTCGTACAGTAGTTTTTAACATATCGGAATTGCGAGTGCAAACTTGCGGCATTTTCGTTGGATTGTTTTCGCTCAACTTGTTCATAACCTCTTGTACATCACTCCATTTTGGTGTTTCTTTCAATGAAGCCCACGCAAAAAGTTTCAGCGGCTCAAATGGTGCTGCCCAAAGGAGGAAATAGGAGAGTGCAGAGTCTGCAAATTAGTAGAAAAAATTAGTATCAAATCATTGAAGAGCTGTACAAAAGCAGGCAAAATATTACCGAAAAATTCGTTGCAGATAGCAGCCATCTCTTCTGAATTGTATCCATCGTCAGTAAGTCTTTTTTTCTCAGCTGCTGTTGCTGGTGACAAAAAATCATCTTCTTTCCGCATTTTTAGTGTTTCTTCAAGGTCATTCAAAGATTGTGCTACTTCAATTGCCGTGACATCATCACCTTCAATCTTTAGCACGTATTTAACGAACAATTCAGCCTAAAAAAATAGAGGAAAATGTTAAGTTAAGTGAAGTTGTCAGAATTACATAACAAAAAAGTTTTTTACCTGTTCTTGCACGAACATCAACCAAAATTTCGATGATTCGTTTCTCAAAAACTCCTTCAGCTGCTTTTCTCCTCTTTCATGTGCAAGGAAATACGATTGGAGAGCATCATAGAGTTTCAAAATACGTTTGATAGCTGGTGCAAGAGCCAAGAATCGTGTTTTTGCATATCCGAGCAATTTGTCATATTCCACATCTGCATCTTGACAAAATTCCTTCAGTGCCGTCACGCGTACAGTATTACGGTAAAAATGGGAATATATTTTAACAACAACCCATTCTACGTCGAATGGTATCTTGTCACATGCAAATTTTAATGCATTGTGTGTAATGTGAGCGACACAGCCGATGCCAATCAAATGCTGGAGCCACTGCTTTAATCGGTAAAAAACATTATTCTGGCCGCCACGAGTGTCTCCACCAAAATTAACTTTTGCATTGTCGCCGCAGAAGCAAACGATTTTCAACTTCAGATCGAATTTACTGGCGGCCGATTCTATGAGCTCGGATATAATAGTAGAAGTTTCACCAGCTTCTTCGGTTAGATTCAAAACTCTAACACGTACACCGACAGTCGGAATGAAATATCGAACGAGCACGGGAAAAAGTTTAATATTTCCATGGTTCGATGCATCAGTGTAGATTGATACAAAACTACATTCTTTCAAATCTTGTTCAAGCAATTTTTGGGCGTGCGATGCGAAAACGTTGACGACTATTGATTGACATTTCTTCTGAGAACACGAAAACTTTTTGATATGAAAACACGATTTAAATATTTTCGTGGCACAATCCGACGACTTGAAACTGTGATTGGAATTTACCACATGATAGGCCCACACTCCTTCCATTGCCGCTATATGTGCATCCAAATCCGACGTAAAATGTGATTTTATGGACGTGCTGGCAGAAGCAGCATTTAAAGCATGTCTATGTTTTTTTGCCGTAACATGTCGCGCAATATCCGCGTTACCACCAGATGCAATTGAAAATGTACTTCTACACACTCTGCAAAAAACATCACTTTCACTTTTTGCTGCTTTTTCGAGAAAGGAATACTTTTCACGAAGTTTTTCGGTCCATATATTTTTAGCTTTTGTTTTCGACATTTTTCATTCTTTTAAATTAGTAATCGAGAGCACACTCCAAGTGACGCGCGTTGAATATAAAATAATAATGACAAGACAACAATTAAAAGGGAAAGAAAGATACAGCTATATATGATATGTTGCTATGTACGCTTCGATTTTCGCCGTTTACATGTGTCAATATTCGCAACGTTTGAATTCGCTTTGACTGTGTTGCCATTGTTGTGTCTGATATTTTGAATTTAAGTTGAATTTCGGAGCGTTAAAAAAATTAAAATTTCATTTTTTTCTCCAGCGACAAAACAGTATAGTAAAATACAGTATTTTGGGGAAAAATGCAGTATGCAGTATTTGGATTGAAATAACAGTATAATACTGCGAAATACAGTATAGATACGAGCATTATGTATCAATCAAATAAGAATTTTTGTTAGACAGCAAGTAGAGTCGGATAAGCCGCCTTCATTTCTTCCCATGCTTCAACGATGTTCTCTTCTTTAGAACATGATCCGTTCAGAGCCGACATAAAGCTCCATCATTAGTGTGTACGTTTAATAAATACGAACTAAACAATTGGTCATGAAAACCTTGGTCAAAGTGTTTTCTGGGGTTGAAATGGCCAATTCGTTTTTTTAATTCTTTATACCAATTTTGTGGCGACCGTGGCGTAGTGGGTAAAGTGTGTGACTCTTACGCCAAAGAACCCAGGTTCGAATCCTCCATCTGACACAGAAAATTTTTTCAATTGAATTCATTTTTCTGTTCGGCCGTCACCTCTCTGCAGACAAACCTCAAGAGAGGCAAACCTCAGAGAGTAAAAACTGCCATGAAAAGCTTCTTGAGAACATAAGCCGTTCGGAGTCGGCGTAAAACATGTAGGTCCAGTTCTCGATCATTTGTGTGCAAACATTTCACATCACACACAAACAAATGATCATAAGAAGCTCGGTCAAAATCCTTTCAAGGGCTGAGATGGCCATTTCGTTTTTTTTTTTTATACCAATTTTGTAAAAATTTCTTATAATATTTATCTTCTGAATATCTGTATTATCAGCACATCATGTACTTGGCTTTTATATTTAATTTTGTATTATTCGGCTAATTACCTCTTAAAAAAAATGTGCTTCTTTTCTAGTTTTGCTTTAGTAATTTATAAACATTCACATTTTTTGCAGTCTTACTTTTTTCACCTTTCTTTTATATTGTGAAATTTTTTCCGCTTTCAGAGTGGTCTGGAAAAAGTTTCTGCCAACAAAATTATAGCTTATCAGTTTGGCAAAGTGTAATAAATTTAGTCGAAAATTTATTATATCAGCAGTTAATAATGGCCATAGTTTCTGAGTATTTTTCGAGCTGCATTTATGATTGATATTTGATTATTTGATTTATATTATTGTTGATTATTTGAAAATAATCAAAAGTACAATTTTAATTTTGTATATAATTACTAAATTGTTTCTATGCTGGCTGTGCAAATAAATGGCAAAGTAAGCCAAGTAAAAGAATCAATTAAATGAACCGCACAGTTGCAAAAAGTTACTTCATTATGATGCTTTTAAAGATTTTCGAAGTGTCTTGTTTCATTGTTGATTTTTCCAACTTAAATCCATAGTTTTTCACCATAAAATTAAGTGTGTGTGTTGTTAAACTTTCTTAAACATAAAGACTTTGCACTTAATTATTTTGTGAGTTTCTTTTTGCGTTTTAAATTAAAGTCAACGCAGCGTTGTTAGATTGCAAAATTTTGTTAGATTGCACAAACATTCAATTTGCAAGCTGGCATAGAAAACAACAACAAAAATTCTGTGGCACATCATTTAAGCACAATAGAGAAGACAGGCAGAATGTACGGACGAGAGCTGCATTGCACTGACGATGGTTCTACAAATTGTTTATGACCACAAGAATTAAGCGGGAAATGAACTGTGGTTAGACCGACTGCATTAAAGCTCGCAACTTTGTTGCCTACTCACTATGTGGCCACCAACACACTGTGTCGATTAAGCGTTTCCTTCATAATAAATAGAGAATAGTTTTGAGAAAGTTTCTGTGTAAACGAGAAAAAAAAAAAAATTGCTCTAATTTTTGTTTATCTAGCAATTTAGTCGTGTTGTAAACAAGAATGTTATTTTTATAACTTTTATTAAATTATGTACGAAAATTATATTGATTACACACAGCTTTTCCAAAGATAGCAACATATTTTATAAGAGTTGCATACTCATACAAGAGTATTTTAGTAAAAAAATCTTTAATAATTTGGTCATCAATAAGAGTTTTGTGTAAAGAAAACTTTGATATAAATCTTTGTTTGTCAGTTTGATTAAAAAATTCAATTCAATTTCAGTGATTGTCACCTTCGAAACGACTAAATATTAAAAAATGGTTAAATAATCCATATTTGTGAATTATAAATTTAAAAATATGGTATGTATTTATAAAGTTTATTTAGAATAGAGCTTGATTTTATTTGTTTTTGAGAACAAAGTACAAAATTCAAACCAACTCATAAAAAAACAAATTTGCACAGAGTTAAGTTTGAGTTACCAGCACAAATCCATTTAACTGGTTGTAAAATCTAGAGATATCTGCAAAAATTACATGATTTAACTTAATTTAACCAAAAAATTTGATAAGTTTTTACAGATTCTATAAAAAAATTGCCTAAGACTATGCACATTTTCATATAAACAGAGATATGCATTCAACTCTATTTTGCTGACTCATTTTGATTAAATCTTGTAGTTAAGAAAATGTTCTCATCAAGAGATCGAAAAACACGGTGATGTTTTTGATTTTTTTTTTTGTTTAATAAGGCAATAAATGAACACCTTGAGTTTTTTGGCAGTTATATAGTGATTCTTAAAGTGTAGGAAAACATTTGTTTTGGTGAATAAAAGTAAAATGTGAAGTGTCAATACGGCGTCAAACATCACGTTGAAAAAAGATAAACAAGCGGTTTCCATGTCATCAGAAATAAAAAATCATCAAATTTTATAAATTACATTACATTTTTAGGAGCTTATACCTATAATAACAACAAATAGTTAGAAATTACAAAAATAGCGGACATGTGCATTTAGTACCGTTTTCTTCAACATTTTTCACACTATGAAGTGCTCAAAAAATTAAAGAAAACCGACCAATATTGTCCGAATTTATGTTTAGGATCCAATAAATTTTATTTACTTTAAAATAATAAAAGAAAACCCAGTCAACCCATAAAGTAGTTCTTGAGTAGTTCTTGAATTGTAGTTCTTGAGTGGAGAACAATTTAGAAAACATAGTTTTTCAGTAAACTAGTTTTAATATTTGGTAAACGATTTTTTCGAGTTATTAGCTTCCCGTTACTTGAGGTAACTATTCTTACCACAGTATGGTGGGAGGGAACACACGCAAACTAATTTTATTTAATTTTTGTGAGATGGATGGGGTCCCTTCTTATGCGATAATTTTTTTATGCAATCGTTATCGCCCAAGCCGCTTTGGATATATATGCTACATGTCATGAACTATCGAGAAATGGAAAAACAAAGAATTGAGTTTTTTGGTCGAGCATCATGAGAACCTCCCCTTAATTAACTTAACTCTCCATGTAGATATGCTATAATAAAACTGATGTTTTTGTTTGTGTAATGAAGCATAGAAACATGCATCATCATCATCATCATCATCATCATAATCATAATCAAATGATCAAATCTAAAACTTTTGTGTCGTACTAAGATACTCTGGTTTCTGTTTTTGCTTCATGTTATTTCGTAAATATTTGGATCCTTAAATTGTTTTTCGAATAATTTAAAAAGTAGTTGTGATCCCGGAATTGATCCCCAGTAACCGTTTCATGAGATTTAAGCAGTTATAATACTGCCATTCCCATTCCAATACACTGCATAATTTTCTTTCAATGGATATTGCGTACTGATTCCGAGAATGATGGTTAATGTCCCGGTTCTAGATCCACTTTTTATCGCCAGTAACAGTTGCTTTTTTTCATAGCAGTCCTCGACAGCGTCCTCAAGAAAACAAACAGCGACGCTTCCGGTGGTATACAATGGCGGCAGCACCCAAAACTTAACGATCTTGACTATGCGGACGATATCTGCTTCTGCGCTCACAGACTGTCAAAGCTCAATTCCAAACTTAAAGCTCTCGTCATAAGCGCGAAGCAGGTAGGACTTCGCATCAACTGTAAAAAACGAAACTCATACGTGTAGAGACCCCAAACCAAGATGCCCTCTCAGTAACCATTGATAGAACTTAAGAAATTATCGAGGATGTTGATAAGTTTTGCTATCTGGGTTGCGTTCTCACCAAAGACGACGGCGCCGGATGTAAATTCGCGCATCAACAAGGCCCGATAAGCCTTTCACAAACTCAACCGTATTTGGACAGCGCGTAATATAAACAACAAAACCAAACTACGCATTTTCAACACCAGCATTCAGTACTAACTATACGCTTGTGAATCGTGGAAGGTTACCGACATCATCTGCAACAAGCTACAAGCCTTTGTAAACAAGTGTTTGCGTATTGTACACCGGTTCTTTTGGCCAAAAACAAACCCAATAGCTGTTGAAATCAAAAACCGCAAATGGCGTTGTAATGGTCACATTCTACGCAAACGAATTGCAAAGATGGCCCTTGAATGAAATCCCCAAGGTTCCAGGCGAAAAGAACGCCCACGCATGACTTAAATGCGCTCGACACATGCGGAATAACAATCCCGATGCACTTGGCAGGAAGTTCGCAGAATGGCTCAAGATCGTTTACGCTGGGCCGAGTTTGTCTCTGCCCTAAGGTCTAATTAAGGCCGATATTTAATAATCAAAATTGTTATTGATTTTATCAAGGAATTTTATCAAAAATTTCCTTTTTTTAATTGAAAAATTTCTTTAAAAACATTTTGCGCCGAATACCCGCAAATTCTTCCTTATCTGCAGAACTGGGTCGAAAAGTACCCAATACAATTCAATTCAAATTCCTTGAAAGTAGGCACTCAAAAAGATTTTTTCTCAAGTACTCAAGTATATGAAATAAAATAGATAAAGCTTGTCTGTGTTCGGCGTCGAACTACGAAACTTTGACTGATAATCTGTTTTACTTAGACCACAGGGCTACGGAAATTCAAAGAAAATAGCAATAGTATTTTATAAATAGTAATAGTAATTAGCCTTTTCTTCTTGCATAGACCTTGTATAAAATTTGTTCCAAGAACTCTCAAGCATTCTTGTTTGAAGTTGGTTTAAATTCTCCTCCCTACATACATTCTTTATATAAAGCTTTACTCAAGGCTTATTTAGGTGAAATTGTTAGTTGGGTTTGGAGGTTGAAATTCATTTCATTGACTCAAAACTCCTTTATTATTTATTAGAAGACTATATTCCACTCGCTTTGATAGAATGTTATTGAAATTTTGTACATGGGTGCGTGCGTAGGTGTTGTGTTAAGCGCCTTACAATGAAATTAACATAAAAGTTAGAAAATAATTTTATAGTTTTTTTATAACAGTTTTACAAACTTGAGTCTTAATAAAGTTCAATATTCTATTTATATTTCTAAGTCTTGGAGAGTAGAACTTACTGTTACTCACAAGTTGTCACCAATTTTATTTTGTTTTATGAAAGCTACATTTTTACTCTTTTTTTTTAATAACATTACTTTTTTGCACACTTTCTCGCACTTATATTTTTTTTGCGTATTTTACAAATAAATGGTAAAACTATCTGCAATCGATCCAGTATTCAATTTTAATCATTTCTGAAAAAGTGAGCGTATATATATTGAAACCACGCCCAATTCTGGTCCATTTGCCGACATTAATTGTATGAACTAAATTACCAAAATTAAATCTATTACGACCAACACCGTCTGAAATATAGCTTTTTTATTGCTTTATAAAAATTTAAATTTGTGTCTTAAAGAGGGACTGTAAAAGGTTTGCTAGCTGGTAAACAGTGCATATCCGACCCCCCTCTCTAGAACAATTTTTTTATTGTTTTGATCCTATAATTACAAAAAAATCAAAAAATAATTTTGTCCAGGTAGGTTGTTATATATTAGGGCTGCCATACGTCCCGGTTTTCCCGGTGTCCTGGAGTTCCGGAACACAGTAAAAAATGTCCCAGTTAAAAACTAAACAAATTTCTCACAAATGCGAGTAAATGTACAGCACATCTGTAGTTGGTATTTACGTTATTGTTCGTCGTTTTGTCTATTCTCGTTCTGGAAATCCTTTTTTTTTTAAATAATTTATTGTTTTCGTATTGAAGTTTTGTTTCAACTATATTTGTTCAGTAAATTGTGTGTAAATTTTCAGACAAAATATAAGACAAAAATTAGGTAATATAGATTGTATGGTTACTATCGGCAGCTGTATTAAAAATGAGTTTCTACGCCCCCCTTTTACCGCCCACAAGTATCAATGAAAATGCTATATTTCAAAAGATTTTTATCGCATTAGACTTTGATTTTGTAGTTTAGTTTGTATAGTTGTTGTCGGAAATTGTTTTAAAAAATGGGCGTGGTCAAACTATAGATACACTCACTTTTTTAGAAATCATTAAATCGACTGCTGGGCCGATTGTCCTGAACTACTGTGCACAAGTTTAGTAGCCTGAACACATTGGACGTTACAGCAACCTGACGACACGTGGTCAAAAAAGTGCATTAATGTATGAGCAAATTTGCCAAATATTTTTTGGTTTTTGGTCTGATTTAAATTTTTTCCAAAATGTCCAATGTATCAAGAAAAATATAAACTTTGAAAATATTCCTTTGGAAGCTATCGCCATGCACCCCATTAATCACGATTTTTTTTTTATTTTTTCTCATAATACTCAGATGTTGAAGCTACAATCTTGCTTATTCCACTGAAGTTACTGATTTGATAGATGTTTTATTTCTTCTAAAGTTTGTGAAAAGTTTTTTCAAATCGATGAATAAGTTCAAAAATGCTTTTACCAACTCCCGAGTAAGGCCGGGTATTCAACTAGTATTTTTAAAAAGAAATTTTTGGATTCATAATTCAAAAATTTCAATTGAAATCTTTAAATAACTTTAAATTAATTTGTCAAAAATTTTACAAATAGAATAAACCAACAGTTTCTTTTTATTCTGGGCGTTCACTTTATATGCATATAAAATTCTATTTTAAACAAAAGCAAATTGTCTGAATTGTAAAAATTTGGCACAGATTTTTATTTTTAGTTTGCCATTTTAGAGAAAATTGGTTCAGTAATTCGTCAGCTATATTTGTTTAATTTCCTGGTTGAAGTTTCTTTTAAATAAAGCAATTTTTTTTTTAATTAATTTTTTTAATTAACTTATGCTGCTTGATTTTAAAAAATATTTTCTCCTATAAAGGGTTAATCTTTATATAACTACTCCATTGATATTAGAAAAAAAAATTAAAAAACTCATCGTATGAAAGAAATTTCATAATCAAAGGAATATTAAATGTCACTAACATGCCATAAATGTGCTTATAAATCATTATCATGAAGCCGAAGGATATAACATTTCAATATCAATTTCATTTCAACGACATGCTTCAAGATAATGATGTACTAGGTATATTATAAGAAGCGAAATAAAATCTGAAAATAGAGAGAGAAAAAATAAAAATAGAAAATAAAATCTCCGGAAACCATGTGTAGCGGAAGCACACAGCTTTCATATTGAAATGTGAATAAAAGACAGAAACTATGAGACAGATATATAGAGGTCAAGGTTATGCAGAACAAAACTTAGGACATGTGTTTATTTGCTTGTTCTGCTGGACAACACAAAAAAAAAAACAACGATGAAATGAAAACAAAATGAAGAAATCAATGGTAGAATGGTTTTTTTCTATCGTTTCAATGGTACTATTAATGAAATGGTTCATCAATGTTAATAATGACTTAACAGCCGGAAGATATTTCCTGAACGATGAAATGAATATTTATGCTTATTCATTATGTAAAATACTCGGCACGACACGGATAGCTTAAATAAAGATGAACCAAAAACGTACTTAATATATAAAACAAAGTTATTTAAGGAATTGGTCCCAGGTACGAGTTCATTGGTTCAATGAAACTTTGTTCTTTAATTTTATGAACTTTTTCTTACAGCCAAAATATCGATTCTTTAAAAAAAAAAATTTAATAAACTATAAAAACCTTGAAATCAATAAACTCATTCAAAGAATGCGTTCTCTGGGAGTAAGAGTAAGTTAATTAAATCAAAGAACTTATTCTTTGAATTAATATACAGAGATTTATTAAATCAGAGAATCATTCCTTGGACTAATTCTTTAATTTTTTGGTTCAGTGTACTACTCTAACATGCAGTAAAGTCACTTCACTTCACGATAACACTGAAAAAAATAATAATGAGGAAACAAAAAAATATTTTAATTTTGGAACTCTTACTCTTTTAAAAAAGTATTATAAAAGTTATATGAGAACATCTCAAAATTTACTCACCTCAGCATCGAATCGAGTTTTAGCTATAAATATCTTAAAATAAAATAACAAACCCTCGTTAAATACTTGTCATACACTTTATCTATTTATAATATTGATTGTATGCTTTAATTTATGTATAAATAATAATTCAGCATCATCATTTGTTCAGACTCCAAGTTTTCTGAAAGACGTGCTTGCTTGCTTGCAATCCAAATGCTTTAAAGGCTGCAGGTCAATTAGTTTCAATTACTTTCAACTGCTTTTGGGTGCTTTAATAAAAATAACAAAAGCGAAATAAAAAGAGAAAAAATAAATAAAAATAAAAATAAAAACACACTTAACACATGTTGTTGTATTTCAAGTGGTGTGTTTTTTTTTTGTTTTTCTTCAATGTTATTACAAACTTCAGATTCGAAACTTGAACATATCAATTTTTAGCGAAATGCGTTCTACTTAGCAGTATTGAAATAACACACTTACCAGCAACAAGAAGAAAACCATATGTTTTTCAATTATCGTTGTTGTGGCAAATTGACCCAAAAAAAAAAACGTCGGTAGAACTTTAATCATGTTTTTTTTCTATTTATTTCTCTAGTAGTACAAGAACAAGTTTAGGCACTATAAAAAATCACCCAAAAGAAAAGTCGCACAAAGAAAAAAAAAAAAAAAATTAAAAATCACCCAACGAAATATGATCAAAAATTAATGAAAAATGGCCCAATGAAATTTCAACTAACAAAAACTCCTAAATATTTTTTCATATTTTGGTTATTTTGTAAAAGGGGGCATAGTAAAAAAAGCGCCGCAGTTGGATTATCAATAAAAAAAAATTAAAATCGCTGCTTTTACTTTTAATACCGTTATCTCTAAGGACTGAATCACCTTTTTTTGTCAAATATTTGAAACGAAGTGAAATATTTGAAGTGTGCTGAGATTCTGGTGACGGCACTTCTCCAATTTACTTACTGGCGACGATTCCACCAATGCCGCCCATGGAGAGCGCAGTTCAGAGCTACCAATCAACAATGACGGAGTGGAAGTACCACCACCTAGCCATGAAGAGGTTCGAGTTGCTATCCAACGACTCAAAAACAACAAAGCAGCGGGTGCTGACGGCCTGTCAGCGGAATTGTTTAAAACCGGCGGCGATGAATTGATAAGGCGCATGCATCAGCTCATCAGCAAAATATGGCTAGAAGAAAGCATGCCCGACGATTGGAACCTCAGCGTACTGTGCCCTATACTTAAGAAAGGAGACCCAACAATCTGCGCATGTTATAGAGGTATCAGTCTTATTTCCATCGCATATAAGGTTCTCTCAAGGGTACTGTGTGAAAGATTAAAGTCGATTACAAAAACACTGATTGGACCTTATCAGTGTGGCTTTCGACCTGGTAAGCCCACCATAGACCAGATTTTCACGCTACGACAAATCCTGGAGAAAACCCACGAAAATCAAATTGACACACACCATCTCTTTGTCGATTTTAAAGCTGCGTTCGATAGCCCGAGAAGGGATTGCCTATACGCAACAATGTCTGAGTTCGGTATACCTGCAAAGTTGATTAGACTTTGCAGAATGACGTTGAGCAACACACGCAGCTCCGTCAAGGTAGGAAATGACCTCTCCGAAACCTTCAATACCGAAAGAGGTTTCAGGCAAGGCGATCCACTGTCTTGCGATCTCTTTAACATCATCATGGAGGGGATCGTACGAAAGGCCGGTGTGCATCGTAATGGCAGCATTTTCTACAAAGGCGTCCAGCTCCTTGCGTACGCTGATGATATTGATATTGTCGGCAGAACCAAGAGAGATGTTACCGCTGCTTTCGCCGCTATCGAAAAGGAATCAGCAAAAGTGGGTTTGACGATAAATGAGGGCAAAACAAAGTATATGCTGTCTACAAACAAGGGAGCTCAGCGTTTAGACTCCCACGTTTCATCCGGCAGCTATAACTTTGAAGTAGTCAAGGAGTTCGTTTACCTTGGCACCGTCATTAATACCAAAAACGAAATCAGCCTGGAGATAAAGCGAAGAACAATAATTCCTAATAGGTGCTACTACGGGCTCAGTAAACAACTAAGTTCCAGAGCCCTCTCTCGATCGACAAAACTAACACTCTACAAGACGCTCGTTCTACCTGTGCTGCTTTATGGCGCTGAGGCATGGGTAGTTTCGCAAACTGACGCAGCCGCTCTGGGGGTGTTCGAGAGAAAAGTTCTTCGCAAAATCTTCGGTCCTGTTCGAGTCGGCGATGACTATCGCATCCGAATGAACCACGAGCTGTATGAGCTCTACGGAGACATTGACGTAGTTCGGCGTATAACTGTGCAGCGACTACGCTGGCTGGGTCATGTCCATCGTATGAACGACGAAGCTCCAGCGAAAAAGGTGCTCGAGGCGAGGGTCGCTGGTCAACGACGACGAGGGAGACCATGCCTCCGATGGATGGACCAGGCTGAGGAAGCCGTAACCGCACTTGGTGTATCCGATTGGAGAAGGTGCGCGCAAAGCAGAGGCGCCTGGCGAGAGCTGATGAGGTCGGCTGAAACCCGGACACGGGTTGTTACGACCACCTAAGTAAGTATTTGAAACGAAAAATCACAAAAAAAAAAAAAAATTTAAAAATCATCCAAAAATAAAAAGTGCAATTTCGCAACAAAATATTTGGGTGATTTTTCATATGAAAAATAAAATTTCACCCAACAAACTTTAAAATCGCTTTGCAAATATATACATTCAATTTGTATGAAAAATTATTGGGTGATTTTTCATTTGTTTTTTTTTGGCGCTTTTTCTGTTGGGCGATTTTTCATAGCTCCACAAGTTTATACAACGCGTTTAAAAAACTTTTTGATTTTCCACTAATATCGCCCAAAAGCAAAATCGCAAAAAAAATTATTAAATATTACCCAATATTTTTCCATACAAATTTGTGTGATTTTTCATATTAAAAAATATTTTCAATTTAAAAATGAGATTTTTCAATTTAAAAATAATTTTACAAGTTGAATATGAATATTTCGCTAAGCAATACACCTCACTGAAAAAAGCAGTAGTTAAATCACCGGCTTTGGTAGAAAGAATTGTATAGCAATTATAAACTTATGCTTATTCACCCAAGCAATTTATTGTTTAATATATTGCTTTGAAAGCACATACTTTAATACCCTGCCAAAAAAAATATTTAATTCATCTAAGCCCAAAATCTAAAAATTCAAAATTTAAGAAAAACAATGGAATGAATAGCTTAAGCATAGTTTTGAGCTGTTTTCTGAAAAAAAACACAGGTGCGTCATTGGACACACGAGAGAAGCGAAGCTTTTTTGCAGTTCATAGATTTGATAATTTAATGGCTTTTTTTTTAATAAAATAACTTTTAAATTCAAAAATTTTAAATACCATAAAGTAAATATAAAAGCACATTAATATGCACACCAGTAAATTTTATTACATTTTATTATATTATTTATTTTATTAAATGTTACATTCATTATTATTTCAACGCACTTCTAGGCAATTGTTAGTTTTTCCTTTGCACTATGCATAAAACAAAACAAATGCATGTACCAACAACAAAACAAACGTGTTCACATTAACAAAAAAAAAAAAAACAAGAAAAAAAAAAATATATCTTTGCCCGCGTTAGGAATCCATCTTGGACGCTTTGATTCATAGTTTATCGCTTTACACACCGATCGAAACAGCTTGTTACGCACGGTCATTGATTTAATATTACATATAACAGCAGCTATATCAACAAATGCTATATTAACAAATGCAGTGTATCACAATAATCTGTTCATAGCCATACAACAAAAATCTATTTATATATTATTGTGTTGTGCTGCAGCATTGCTTCAGTTGTAATTAATATTGAATCAATGACTCTGAGTAACGAAGGAGCTTGGTTCGATTGCGTGGTGTAGTGAACTCATAATCGGTGGATAGTGAGTTCGATCCCCACAGCGAGCGAAGGAATGAGTTTTATATTTGATATTAAATGTTTTTGTTATAATAAATGCAAGCAACATAGAAGCCATCAATTTCTAAGAAAAACGGTGTCAAAAAAAGAAAAGTGTCGTATCGATTTTACTCAAGCAAATCACAGAACGAGACGAAAAAAGCTTCGCTTAAAAAAAAAAAAGACCAAAACTCGGAAAAAAAAGTTATATTACCAAAATTTAGTTAATTTATCACCCAAATAAAAACTGGCAAGTTAACATATAAAGGCGTTTTAATGAAGAACTTGGGATACTAAAAACTGCCAAAGCCAACTTATAACTTATACTAGGTTTTTTGTTAATTTAACATAACCTCTTTTCTCGGTGTGTGTATAAAATTTGATTGAAACTAGGCTAAGCGTCTAGGAAGAAGTTCGATATTTACAGAAATACAGAGAACTGTGATATATATTCGGTTAATTTAAAACGCTTATAGAGCAAATAGAGGAAAAATTAACAGTTATGAAAGAATTCACAATACATGACCTAAATTTGAGTTTTTGTTATAAAATTATTTATAATAAGTGTTTTAATGGGATTTGTATGGGGGTCTTTTTCACAAATTTTTTTCAAGCACATGAAACGTTTTTGTTCACTTTTTGGAGTATAGCTACAGCCTTTAATATTCATCCCAAATATTCAGCCAAAATATCAGTTATATGTCGGATGAAAGGAGTATTTAACTTTGGATTTTGTCACTTCTTTAATAAAGTCACAAAATAGCAAATTCTAAGAAGAAAAATTCACACTTTCGTATGATAAAAAACATGCATAAAATGTTTTAAAAGCTGCTTATGTTTTTGTTAGGGTTGTTGGTTGGGTTCGTGCTAAAATCACGAACGCAACATGGTGTCGTTTATTGAAACGAATCGTCTTACGAATATACCTCAGTAACTGCTATGTACCTTCAAGTGAGCAAAAATGAAATTTACTGTGCATCTATGTCACGTGTGCTTGCCAACCCATGTTTTTGTTTGTGTTCTCTTTGAGTTTGACTATCACAGTTGACATCGCAACAATGGCTACCATGCGCAATTGTTTGCGCATTGTTGTCGTTATTAAGTGGCTATTCATTAATTAAGTAAAATGTTTTTGGCCCACAACAATAATTCGATGCATTCGGCAGTATAAAAATGACAAAATATGCACTGCGACTCGAACCCACTACCTCTCGATCTTCAGATGAATTTTCAACCATCTAGGCAATGTTCTCATGCCAAGTGAAGTTTCTGATTAACTATTAGTTAATCTTTTCTTTCTTATCTGATGGCCTTGCATTGGGTCTTGGCTATATTAACCCTAGAATACTAATCTTCTGTTCACTATACGTTATATTACTCATAAGGAGTGAGTAAATTTTACGTAGATTAGTATTCTAGGGTTAATAGTGATGCAAAAACCACAAAGTCTACACAAAATTTGTGAAAATGCACTAAAACGTATTGTCATTGAATAAATATAATATTGAACGAACATTTACCGCTACGCTGTTCTAATACGAGTAGCGTGGCATTCGACTTGCATATCATTGATGTTTTAAATTATGTACATGGACAGAGTTAAAAATAATACCAAATGATCCTCGAATTTTTCAAGATTAGTTAGTGGCTTGGAACTAGATAAAATCCAAGAAAATGTTCTAAAATTTATTTCTTGCTAACCTTAAAAAAGCATACATAAGTCACTGACCGAGAAAAAGCTTATGTTAAATTAAAAAAAAAACCTAGTATAATTTATAAGATGGCTTTGGCAGTTTTCAGTCTTCCGAGTACTTCATCAAAACGCCTATGTTTTACATGTTGAGTTGCCAATTTTTATTGGGTGATAAATTAACCAAGTATTTGGTAGTTTTTTATACACTATTTAAAAAAAAATTGAATATAAAAAATTTCACATTTTTTCGGGTTTTGGTTTTTTTATTTTCCTTTTATTTGAAGCTGCCGCCGCCTCACGTTCGGTGATTTACTTGACTGAAATCGGCAACAACACAAATTTTTCTTTTATCAACACCGTTTTTTTTCTTAGAAATTAATGATTTCTCTGCTTTTTTTGCTGCTTGACGTCTATTACAACAAGAACATTAAATTAAATTAAATTATATATCAAATACAAAAGTTTTACGTACGCATATGCCGTTGAGATTCGAACCCACAACCAACCGACACCACTGTCTATGAAGTCACTACACTACGCATTGAGCCAAACTCCTTCGTTACGCGGAGTGATTTATTCAAAATTAATTACAACTGAAGCTATGCTGCAGCATAACACAATAATCTATTAAAATATTTTTGTTTTATAGCTATCAACAGAATACTGCGACATACTGGATCTGTTATTACAGCATCTGTTAACATAGCTGCAGTTATGTCAGCAAGTAGTAGCAAGGCTGATTGGATTAGTGGGTAGAGCGATGGACTGGCACTAAAAGTTCCAGGTTCGATTCCGCACGGCGGGCAAAGACATTTTTTTTTCTTTTCTTTTTGTTGATGAAATATTATAAAATTTACTGGTGTGAATATTAACGTGTGTTTTTTAATTTATTTTATGTTATTTTTAAATTTATTATCAAATCTATCCTTCTCTCGTGTGTCTAATGACGCGCAGTGTTTATTTTTTGCAGAAAATAGCTCAAAACTATGCTTAAGCCATCCATGCTAGTTTTTTTTAATTTTGTATTTTTGGATTTTGGGCTTAGGTAAATCAAATATGTTTTTTTTTGGCATGTGCTTTCAAAGCAATGTACTAAACAATAAATTACTTAGCTGAATAAGCATAACTTTATAATTCCCAAACAATTCTCTTTACCCAAGCCGGCTTAGGTGATTTACCTACTGCTTTTTTCTCGGTGTGTGCAGATCAATCACTGAGATTGTTTGTGAATATGACAAAAACTATTCTATGCAATTGGAAGGCGAAATGATTCTTCTGTGTTTTAATTGTTTTGTTTGTTTATTAATTGTTTTCGCAGTTTTGCAAGTTAATGAAATATTATTTAATATTTATTTTGCCTTTTACGATAATATAGGGTGTACTAGGCTGGGCCAAAAAACAATATTAATTGAATAAATTAGCAATTCCATAAATTCTGTTATTGTGTATAAGAACACACATACTTTTTTTTTATTAATTTTTTTGTGGACATGGCTGATGTATAGCATTATTATAAATTTAAGAATTTTTCATATTATTTTAACCAATATATATCTCTTTTTTCATTGCAGATAACAATCATCGAACGCCAAGTATTCGACTTTCTCGGATACATGTGGGCGCCCATATTTGTTAACTTTTTCCAAATATTATTTATTATATTTGGATTTTATGGAGCATATCATTTTAGAGTAAAATACATAATAACTGTAAGTATGAATACTTTAATACTATAGCTTTAATTAATTCAGTTAAAATTTTATACAAATATACCGACAACAAGTTGAATGCGAAAGAGTGTGAAGGAGTGTGTATTTACTAAAGCATATACCGTTATTTGCTTATCCTATTAGCGCGCTATATAAATTAAAAAAAAATAAATTGAAGCTATTAAATTTTTTTTTTTTTTTAATAGTACTTGTTTACACATAAGTTTAGTCAACGAGGCGTAGTGCATGCATGGGTTGCCTTTGCAATTGCAAAACAAGCAGTTCGTGCCAGACACAGTACAAAACACACACTGACTCCAAACGCTGTTAATTAATTTTATTGCAACAACCTAGAAAGCACGACAACTCATTGGGAAATCTTAAAAATGCGTCTCAATTTTCAAATCGTTAATCTATGACTGTTTATCGAAAAAAGTAATAAAAACATAGGCTTATTTATTAAGCTCTAATTTTGGTGGCTATGCATTACATTTTAAAAGCTTTTTTTGATTTTTTTTTTCTTTTTAATTTTTTTTGGCATTGCATAAATTCTTTTATTTTGCTTGATTTCTTTTTCATTTTTGTTTATTGCGTCAAAGCAATGTTGAAGTTTTACCTCTATATTTT
The DNA here is from genome assembly GCA_914767935.1 of Coremacera marginata. Classification (NCBI taxonomy): domain Eukaryota; kingdom Metazoa; phylum Arthropoda; class Insecta; order Diptera; family Sciomyzidae; genus Coremacera; species Coremacera marginata. Next base: position 175,719,145 of record OU612044.1, on the reverse strand, counting down.
TTATCAATATTTTCGTCACAAGCATACACGTATCTATGTATCTATCAGTAACCGATATGACAAACTTTAAGTTTTTTTTTTATGCCATCCATTTGTGATTTGTTTTTATTTATTTTTCTGCCAAGTTTTATTTGCATCATAAACAACGTCATCGCCAACATTAGATAACTCAAACATATCAATCATCAGCAACTGATGCCGATTCGCTTTACAAACGAGTTGATTGTTCGATAAAAGTACGTCTGGGGGGATTTTTTTTTTTTTGTTTTGTTGTAGTTCATATTTGGTTGGAGTTGTGAAGTTTTAGACCTGATTTCCTGCTGCGTGCTTAACTTAACTTTGGCTTAGTTAATTTTTCGATTGATATGTGAATTATTTTTATGTTGCTATTGATGACTTTTCGTAACAAATTTTGTATTGATTTTATTTGTCATAATGAAAGTTATCAAATAAAACATTTGTTTTATGAGCTATGTTTAGAAATTAGCTGAAATGTTGTTTTGGTGTTCCTTCGGAAAAAGTTCATTCAAATAATATTAAGTTAATTTTACTCCAAACCCCCCAGAAGGGTTATATGGGAGTGTTCAGAAAAAATGTTCAGGGGCAAAAAATAATAGGACCAGCTCAGATATTTTACCACTCTAAGGGTCAATTCGGGAGAGATATGAATTATAATCGACAATTCTAATGTTTTTTGTATGTGGACCCCAGAAGGGTGGCAGATAGAGGATAGATGTGCTAAAAAGAAATGTTGAAGGGAATACAGGTAAAAAATAATAGGACCAGCTGATAAATTTGATACCCTCTTTCGGTCAATTTGGGAGAATTTTCTTTTTTTATAACAAAATTTGATGATTTATTTTGAAAAAAGAAGGTTCTAAAATACTTTCGGGAAAAGATAAACCGAAAAAATTGTCGATGTTCCTATGATACACAATGGAGATTTCAGTATTATCTTCGCAGATGATAGTAATCTGCCACTAATTGAATTTTGAATGAATCATTAGATTTGACTTTGTCGAATGATCGAATACACAGTACTACTAAATGTCTTACCATTATCTTATTAGGTATGCGGTCCTTCATTTCCAATAAGATGAGAAGCATTAAACCAAAAAACCGCTCATGGTTTAATGAGACTTGCAGAATTGCAGTCAGGTCCAAAGAGGAATCCTTTCATAATTGGCGCGAAAAGACGAAAAAACTTCGCATTGAGTATAAGAATCGCTGTGATGCAATTTTCAAACGCGAAAAGTTTCTTCACGAAACTCTCATCCCAGAACAGGTTCTTCTCTGCTTTTGGTCATTTGTTAAAAAAGTAAAGAATCAGGCATTATCGACTTTTTCAGCTCTTTTAAAAGTTGATCAAATATTCACGGACTCGGCTGATAAAGCGAACCAGCAAGCAATCAGCCATTGCCTTTCGTTGAAGGTACGTCTTCTGTAATGCAGGAAATATATTTTCGTACGAGAGCAGTTAAAAAAGTCCTTGCAAACCTCCGGATGTCTGAATGGCATACCACCACCTGTGCTAAAAGCTTGTGCTTCTGGTCTAGCTCGGCCTTTGAACAGCCTGTCTTACAGGACAGGAGTATTTCCATCTTGTTGGAAGGTCGCATGTTCCAGTCGGTACCAAAAAAAGTGCGATACCACGAACTCTACAAACTACCGACCCATAGCGATCGCCAAAGTTATGGAGAGTGTTATTAACTTCCACCTTATACACTATCTGAACCGCAATGAACTGCTTAGTGACTGTCAGTACTAGCGAACTTATGGCGTTCCTAAGCGAAAAATGGAACCAAAGCGTTCACTTATTCGGTGAGAGCAGGTTTGTTGCTCTGGGAATTTGAAAGGCGTTTGACCAAGTGTGGCATAAAGCGCTCGTGTCAAAACTAATTGCATATGGTGTCGGTGGTAACTTTGCTCGGTAGATCATCAACGCAGGAGTACCGCAGGGCTCAGTCCTATCGCCAACTTTGTTTCTAGATTTTATCAACCACCATCTGTAGTTGAATCACTCAGCAATTTATTCGTTTGCAAATAACAGCAGCATTTGCCATTCATATTCTCCTTGGAGATTGAGAGAAAGAGGCAACATATGAATGACACACTCAAGACATGAGTGAGGTCTTGCTAATAGAGTAGAATTTAATGCTAGCAAGACCCAGTGTTATCTGTTAACTCACAAGCGAATCAATTGCCCCTTAGCTCCCCTTAATATGAACGGTGTAAACCTTTTGGAATCAGATGCTCTTGACGTTCTGTATACAGGGTGTGCCGCAATTGAGTGCAACTATTTACGGAGCTGAAAGGTTATGTCGAGCTGAGCAAAAAATTGTATAGAAGGGGGGGGGGGAAGTCTATTTTCACATTCTTAGGAGCTACAGGGCTAATTAATATTTCACGACTTTGATTCACGTTATTGTTTCTAGCAGAAAAACTAACTTACATAAAACTTATTTTGATAGCTCATTTTCAAGGCAATAAAATCACTTTTTCAACGGTATATCAACACACCCCACCAACTTAACCGTTACCGAGCTTTGATCGTGTGAAGATGAAATCAATCGGTTGAAGCTACCAAATTTCAACTTTGAGTGCAAATATCTCAGAATTTCGCGTAATAAATGAAAGTTTTTTTTAGATCAATTTTGTAGTTTATTCAATTTTCTTTTCAATGACATAAAAAACATTAACATATCTTAAAAAATAAAAAGTTGGCTGTACAAAAAAAATTATAGTTATTTGAAAATAATGATAAATAATGACATTACAATTAGTTATGCAGCAGATAATATTGTTTTCTAATAAGTATACTTTTTTTCTAGTACAGCCAATTTTTTTATTTTTTAAGATATGTTTATGTTTTTGGTGTCATTGCAAAGAAAATTGAATAAATTACAAAATTGATCTCAAAAAAAAATTTCATTTATTACGCGAAATTCGGAGAAATTTGCACACAAAGTTGAAACTATAACTTATAGTTTATAAGTATACTATAACTATACTTATAGCTATCAAAATAGGTTTTATCTAAGTTCGTTTTTCTGCTAGAAAGAATAACGTAAACCAAAGTCGTGAAATATTAATTAACCCTGTAGCTCCTAAGAATGTGAAAATAGACCCCCCCTCCGATACAATTTTTTGCTCAGCTCGACATAACCTTTCAGCTTCGTAAATAGTTGCACTCAGTTGCGGGACACCCTGTATATCATTACAATCGGTTATTCGTTTGAATGATTACATTTTTCATGTGTCAAAAGAAGCAGCCAAGTGTCTGGGTTTTTTAAAACAGTGTAAGAAATACTTCACTCCATCTGATCTTCATTTGATTTATACCTCATATATTAGGCCAAAAATGAAGTACAATTCGCACATTTGGTCAGAGGCTTCAATATCATATTTGGAGCTTCTGGACCGGATTCAACGACGTGCGATATATTTGATAGATGATGAAAATATTTCATCATCTCTCAACTCTCTTGGGCATTATCGCAAAGCTCGTTGCCTAAGCTTTCTATACAGGTATTACCAAGGAACGTGTTCAAGGGATATACATGGCCTGACACCACCGTGTGGTCCTTAGGTCCACTCGGGCAGCTCTCTAAGCCCATTCCTTTACCATTACCTCTTTGCCCAATAGAACATCGCATTACCGAGAATATCGCTCAGTAATGCGCTTGTCTTCGGGTGCTGAGTAAAATTGTGGAACAATCTCCCTGCTAGCGTGTTTCCCGGCAATTTCAATCTGTGTAAATTTTTAATTAGACCGACACTACTCCATTTTTTCACCCTCCAACTAACTATCACCGTCTTCCGAATCAACACACAATGCTTTCGCATTTATAGGGGTCATCCCCCTAAGTGTTGGCAAGTGTAAAAAAGAAAATATAAAACGACGATCGATACGATTTTAACACGATACTTACAAAAATTCCAATAAAACATTTTTGTTCTTACTTAAGTTACCATTAGGCGATATATTATATTATTTTTGGAACATAATAAAATGATTGATATATGAATGATTTGTTACTACAATTAATGTTAAAATTGAAAAAAAAAGAAATAAAAAACTTTGTACAATTTTTTGCAATGTATAAGGAAAACTACAAGAGCATATAAAAAATCACATACAAAACAGCGACAAGAATTATGTAAAATACGAGTATATAAACATATAGATGGTTATGGTATGCAATAGAAGGATATGTTTTACTTTTAATTATGCAAACAAGAACAGTCTGATGGTAGCTCAGTTGGTAATAGAAACACTTGTAACTGCGAGGTTACGCACTCGGATCCAAATCCGACAGCATGCAGTTTGTTTTTAGTTTGATATAAATGTGAGATTTAAACAACATGTGAATTATATGGAAATTTTGCCATTTAAATGGAAATTCACATATTTAAAAATAAAACAATGTTGATATTTCACATTGCATTCTTTAACCCTTAACTGATACACCTCAAAAAATGCAATTACAAGTTTATGTTTTTTTTTTTCAAAGAACGTCTTAAAAAACAACACGACTGATCAATGCGAAAGCATGAAAACACCTAAAAGCTTGAAATGTACTGTGCATAAGAGAACGAATGGTGAAATAATGAAAGATATAATCTTTTTTTTTTTTAGCTTGGTCCCACAGACCAGGTGTATCAGTTACGGGTTAATATTGCAGCATATCCCGTTTTCAAATCAATGCAATGCTTACTTCGAAAATGATAAAAAACTACTCTGCAGTCATATACTGACCAAATAGCATTTCATATAACAAAAATTTTCAAGTGTATGTCTTCTTAGCATGTTTTTAAATAAACTCTAAATAAAAGCTTGTTCTTGGTCCAATGTTTTTCACAATTATAAAATGGAAATGGTTAAATATTGCTTGTAATCTTACCTTTCTTTTTTGTAAATATTTTTTGGTTGGTAGGTGCGACTGGAGGAATTTTGTAAAATAACCAAGTCTCTTTCAAAATCAAAATATTGACATTTCGTTCAACGATATTATTTGCTTTGCTTTGTTTTGATGAATTTTTTGTTTTAATTTTTGGACAAAGTTGCAAATTTTTTCTTAGAATATTAGCTAGCAAAATGTTCTTCTGATAGGCTTTAATTTTTTTTTTTTTGCCAAAAATGCTTATAACTTTTTAAAATTTACTATCCCCCAAATTTCCATCTAATACCACCTATATATCGCCCTTAACATTTAGTTCCCCCAAAATTCGCCCGGATGGTAAAAATACCTTTAAATTTAGGGGGAAACCCTTAAATCCCTCTGATCCAATAATAACGAATACGCACACCAACGATAAGCAAGACATGAGTAACAATAGATTTTTGTAAGGAATAAAGTAGTGCTTCTCTTGTCTTGCTGATCGTTGGTGTGTTCATTCGTAATACAAAATGGAACAGTTAATTTATATGTAAAATTGCCCCGAATCATATATCGCTCAAATGCTATTAACCCACAAATGGCACTCTAAGTTTGACTGGTAGCTCAATGTCAATTATTGCCAATAAGCTGAAGCACTGACAAATGGAACCGTTAGAGAGTGGGCGAATAATGAAAAATAGATTTCTGTAGAAAGGTTATTTTTAATTTTTAACAAAACTTAAATTTAAAGTTAACTTAAATTCGTTATTATTTAAAATATATATTTTGTATGAGCATATGTCTGATCCTCAACATCATAACAAGAAAAAATTTCACAATATGCTGTCATCTGGTTTGAATTCTCTATTAACACAAACTGTACAAATCGTGATAAAAAGGTTTATTGCCTCTACAGCATACTGCAGGCGATATATACAAATAAACACAATTTTGAAATGAAAATTAAATTAATACATCACAAAACCCAATCTGCCAAAAATAGACCAACAGCTGTTGTGGCTTACATGACGCGCCTTATCATAACTTCCAACTGGCAAAATACGATTAACTAACTGATAAGCAAAAATCAACAGATAAATAAAACAAATACTTAATTGATAGCTTAGGAGAAGCTATGAAGCGTTATTGTGTCACCATTTTGTGTTCATTTGAGGCATAACGTAGTATTACTAATTTAATAATTTGGGGGAAGGCACAAAAAAGTGTTGACTGATAACATGTCATACACCATAAACAAATCTCACACCACAAACTGGGCAGGAATGAGTTAAAATCAACAAGCTAGTTGTAGACAGTGGTAATGTTTTAACTGCTGGGGGGAGTTGATGAATAAATATTTGAAATTTTAGGGTAGACGCCTGGCTAGACCACAAAATATATTAAATAAAACTGTTGATATTATTTGGTAAACTAACAGAAACTGGTATGATAACAAAGTGAGGTATAGAAATGGACGAGAAAAAGCTAACTTCTTTTCTAAGTGACATATAAACATAAAGATAAGACACAATTATGCATATTGATATGGTTAAGAATAATAAGTAAAATGTCAAGTTTTTTTTTTCATATTGACATAAGCTACTTTAACTTATTTGCCACAGATATATACTAGTTGCAAGACCCGTGCTGTTTCTGAAAATACGTAAAGGTTGATTTAAGTAAAGATCCAGTGTTCAGTCTTGTCATTAATTTTTTAATTTATCCTTATTTATGTCACATACATTTAATTTCCGTTCCTAATAATAAACATTTATGACGTTTGCTTTTTTCGAGAAAAAAATTCTGTTATCTGGACACTTTGACCTGCACTCTCAGAATGCTGACCTATCCTTAGCTGAGAAAAAAATCAGAAAAAATGCAACATTTTGCTATATACTGGCCGCCACTTGTACTCATAGCACCTACATACCAAGTTTCACCGTCAAAACAACTGTACAGCTCAGGAATTATAATGATTTCTGAAATATATTTTCTTTTTGAGATTTCCATACAGAAATACTTATTAAACCATCTATGAATACATACAAAAAAAAAAAACAAAAAAAATCAATCAAATCGATCTAGCCGTTCTCAACTGATGATCGGTTATATATGCGTCAATTGATTTTTATTTATATAAGATATACTATCTGGCCATAGTGGTCCGTGGCCTCACCACGAACGTTTTTTCTTATAACACAAAAATTTCATTTAAAAAAATCCTAAACACGCCAATCCAATCCAAGTCAAATGCCTTGCGTTCATAATTAAACAAATTTTGATCGATCTACAATATGTTTATCCGTTCCCACTCTCACTGATAGTTTCCATTGAAAACAACAACAAAAACTCTTGAACGCCGTTCAAGCGATTACCGTGCGACCTCAGCACTTAAGGCAATGCACGTCAAATGAAATAAAAAAATTGATGTTGTGCTGTGCTAGCTAAGCAGAAAAAGAGAAGAGTAAAGATAATAAAACTGAAGGGAAATGGAGTTTATTAAAACTCTCGCAACACAAACGCGTGAATGAAAACGATCAAGCAATTCGTGGCACCGGAAATGATTTCTTAAAAAACTTAAAACTTTAACTAAACATACTTCTTATTAAAATTTTGAAATAAAAATACCCCTTTATTGTGCTCAAATATGACATTTGAAAATCTATTTCATAAAAATCGACCCAGTACTTTTGGAGTTTAACTGAAAACAAAAATTTGCACTTCAATTTTTTAGAATAGTATATAAATAGATTAGTATAAATATATTTATACCTTGAACGTTAAACATAATTGAAGAAATTTTCTTTACTTTTCCTACGTAGTATTTGTTATGGAGTTTCCTCTGGATCGGTTGGAATGCATTTTTAATATGCTTCTACTTGGATGTGGGCGAGCTAGACAAGGTAATTCTTTGAAATCTATATTTTTATCAAAATACTTTTTTCCTTTTATATGGCTTTAATTTTTTCTTTCAATCCATCACAGGACAGCGATTTACTGAACTTGGGAACCGGTAGCGCCTCCTGGTTCGAGATCAATGGCTATGGCTGCAAGCCTACATACCCTACAAACATCACTTCCGATGATCCTTTTCGTCCCATACGTCCGGAACGTGTTGACGATTGTTTATTGGAATATCCTATGATTGAGGTTATACACTCGGGTGTACAATGTGCTTTAGCGGTAAGTTTTTGTGTCTAAATTTTTGATGAATTTTTAAAATAAACTTCTATTTATATGATTTCTTTTACAGTTTTTTGGTATCTTAGGCGCCATTTTTATTAGTTACATATTCCTCGATGAAGATGACAGATGTAAGTTAAATTTTTATTTCTTATTATCTTATTTATATTTTCGCTCGAATCTGTGTATTTCGATTATTTTTCTTTATCTTCAAATTTGGTATTAAATTCTTTCCAAGTAAAATTTAACTATTGGATTGATTGCCTTAAGAGGTTTTCCAATATTAAATTAAATATGCATCATACTTTAGTTTCAAATCAAATTTCCAGTACTTTTGGGACAATATATTGAGCTTAATCCTGGAATCGGCATTCTTTGTACCAATTCCTCGAAAAATCCGCAAATGAAATAACTTTCAGTCAGGTTTTAAAACTTGTCATTCTTTAAAAATACCTTTTAATACAACAGTCAAATCTTTTTTTCATGAGAATTATTTCCACTCTAGTAGCGTTTTGTATTGCTACTGGGCCGTGCACCATCTTATACATTAATTTGAATGGCACCTAAGTAAAATTAATGGGTATATTAATGGGCTTCTTATATATATCTTCAAAAATTTTTACTGGCAACAATGTTCAACGCTGATAACTCTGAACAGAATTTATTGACACGGCGCTAGAAATCATCTGTCTAGAATGATAATTAGTTGTTTTGTCTTTTTGGGTGCCGTTTTCGGTTTTAAGTTGGAGTTCATCTTAGCCGAGTCACACTTGTGTTTTTGCACAAACTGATTAAACTTCTTTTTGGCTTTTTTAGTATTTTGATTAAAGACAAATGCAGAAATTTCATTTTTGCATTCGACAAAGTTTCATAGATCTGGATCTACTTACTCTTAAAATCCTGAGTAGGATCTTGACAAAGTCAAACTTCACGAAATTCTAGAAGGAAGTAATACGTAGCAGGTAACATAGGTGTTTAGGAATGGTAAGTTCAAAGTTGATCCACAAATATGGACTGATGAGTCAAAACTTCAAAACGCCGAAACAGAAGTTGGAATTGAAGATATATCTATTGTCTATTATATCTATTATACTCTAAAACAATCAGTCAATCAAGTTATGACTAGATAAGCTTATAAAAAGATTAGCAGCGACTATGTTGAGTCTCTGAATGCAGTAGAACCAAATAAAAGCTAGAATTGGGTGAGGTTTTAGGACATTAAGAATTTGAATATAAATAAATACCCTGTCAAAAAAAGAGCAACCCGACCTGTACAAAGTCTTAAAGCTTAAAGCTAAAGGGTTACAGGAGAGAAAATTTGTTTGGATGTTCCCTGATCAGACCTGTAAATACATTTGACAAGTTACTTCACTATTAAATAAATCTATTTCAATTAAATCTCTTCAGACTCTTTCATTTTGGTGGAGCCTCTATTAAAAAGATACCAGAAGACCAAAGAAATGGTGTTCAAATTCATAAAATTTCTAGCCTGGAAAAAACTTATGGGCATGTAATTACAATAGCTCCCTGTGGCAAGCGGCGTACATGGTCCTACTGGTCCAATATAATATGCTAAGCACCAATTTTATTATTTTTCATAATACATGCGGCTTTCTTATAACACATTTTTTAAAAAATTAAATAGAATTTCCTCAACTGTGTCTCAGGGATCATGTGAAGGAATGAGAATGGTAACCATGTTGTTCAGTGTATCTGTCTCTATTTATCTGTATTCTGTGTATCTGTATTTAAGCGGTAGCTTAAAAATTAGTTTTCGGATTTTTAGAGCTATCCATTCCTTTCGTGTATTTACCCGGGTTTTTTCGACATATTCGGTCACGTTGAGAATAAATTTCAGTGTTCGCAAAAATTTAACGCAAATAACTCATGGCTGAAATGTTTCACTAGGTTCTCTTATTTTTTCTCTCTCAACTTTTCTTCCCTTCCTGTATACAAAGAAGAAAAATTTCGAAAATAGTTCATATCTCTCCCAAACTAACTTCAAGGAGGTTCTAGGAGGATCTATAACTTTCCCCTCTCAACATTTCTTACGGAAACACCCACCGACATAAATTAAGAAAACTGTCTATTACCTTTCATATCTATCCTAACATTATCTTATTTACCCCCCTCCCCCCTTTAAATTCCCTCTGAGCACACCTATTACCTATCAGGCACCCTTTTGTGGTCTCCCTTAAATAACTGAAGAAATTTGTGTATTATAGTTCATATATCTATTAAATAGAAGTCTAGAGATGTCAAATGTATTAGCTGGAACTATTATTTTATCCCCTTCAACATTTATACTTAACAAACCCAGCCCTTATTTGTCACCCTTCGGGGGTTTCCCTTCCAAAGGCACAAAAACTGAAGAAATTTATCGATTATAGTTAATATATCACCTGAATGGATTCATATAGATTCATGGATTCAAATGTATGAACTGGTCCTATCATTTTAATTTTTTAAAATTTTTTTTCAACATATACATCCCCTATATGCCACCCTTCCTGAGGTTACCCTACAAAAAACACAAATTCCTTGCGCATTGTTTTTGCATGTATATTAAGCGAGAGCTCGAAACTACCCGCTCCGAGAAAAAAGCTTATATTAAATTAACAAAAAACCTAGTATAATTTATAAGCTGGCTTTAACAGTTTTCAGCTTCCTAAGTGCTTCATCAAAACGCTTAAGTCTTACATGTTAACTGGCCAAATTTTTATTTGGACGATAAATTAACTAAATATTTATTCATTTATACATTATGGCTTCGGTAATTTATTAAGCGTGCTTGCTTAATCTGCCTAACGTAGTGTTCAAGTTTTCAACAAAAAACTTTGTTAAAGTATCTTATTTGAATAGATAATTAAATATACAGGGAGAAGTATGAAATACCCAAGCACATAGATAATACTACTTAATAAAAATGGACTAGAAATAAAATAGCGTAATTAAGAAAAAAATGGTTTCTTTTATGTAAATCAAAATTACAATGTTGATAATACGACATAAATTAAAATTTTACAGCATAAATTTACAAAGTAGAAAAACATATGCATTTAGATCGCTTATAAATGTATCAATAGCTGGATATTGTTGCTCTAAATACTAAGTTCACATTTTTATAACACTGTGTGTTTTTAACTCAATTTTTTGCAATAATTTTTGTTTAATTGTTCCAATTTTATTAAATATTGCCTCTGAGCATAGCAAGTCATTTGGCAAGTTTCGGCATGTTTCGATGAATGTCGGCACCGGTTGTAGTGTTCGGAATGAGCTAATAACTTAATAAAGTAGTGCCTAAGTTTTAAACGAAATGAGCATTTTTCGTTTTTTGGAGTATTTTTCGTAAAAATAAGGAATCTAAAAATCCAACCTAAAAAAACGGTATGTTGGCAATCCCGGAATTCAAACATTTCTCAAGAAAATATATATATATATATATATCGATATAGAAAATAGAATTGTTCAAGATATGCTTAAACCATTTTGTATTACTGGTTTTCTTGGGGATTTTTTTCGTAAAAATAACCACCAGGTTATTCAATATAATTACACAACTTTTTACACAATTTTAAGTTATTTTATGAAAAAAAAACGATATGGCCATTTCAGCCCTTCAAGGGACCTTGACCGAGCTTCTTATGATCAATTGTGGTGTGTGTGTTGTGAAATGTTTAAACCCAAATGATCGAGAACTTGACCTACAAGTTTTATGTCGACATCGAAGGGCTTATATCGTCAAGAAGCTTTTCATGGCAGTTTTTACTCTCTGAGGCTTGCCATTGTCTGCAGAGAGGTGACGGCCAAACAGACAAATTATTTGAATTGAAAAAACTTTCTGTTTTAGGCGGGAATTAAATCAGGGTTCTCTGGCGCATGGGCCACACACTCTACCCACTATGCTACGGCCGCCACTTGTACATTAAGCTCATATAAATCATGAAGAATCTATTTTTAAACACGCAAACGGCTTCGATGACAAATTATGCTCATACCATTTTGAGAAAGTGCCGAATTTTCGGTGGTTTACCTACAATATTAGCTAATATATTATATATATATTTGGCTTAGGTGAATCAAATATCTTTTTATTGGCAAAGTATCGAAGTATGTGCTTTCAAAGCAATGTATTAAGCAATAAATTGCTTGGGTGAATAAGCATAAGTATATAATTTCCATACAAATCTTTCACCCAAGCCAACTTCGGTGATTTGACTATTGTTTTTATTCTCGGTGTGGATAGCTCGAAACTGCCAGAGTATTAATTATTAAATATTAATTAAATTACCTGAGTAATGACCGAATACCCGTGCTTTCGAGCTACTTTGGCTTTTTTCGGGTTTCGAGTGCCTGGATACCCGGGTTATTTCTGCCCACCTGATATCATATTGACTTTTCAGGTTTTCTCAAATTACTCAAAAACTGTTCAGTCTGAAGAATAAACTGGATATAATTATTTGTACAAATACTGTTTTAATATAATATCATATATTAAAAATTACTCCTATAATAATGAAGATGTTGATAAAATGGTGATGAAGGTAGGGTGTAGGAACACTAAAATTTTTGAACTGATTTTAATATTTGAAGATATCTTTAAAATCGTGCGGCCTATGGAAGGAATTATTTTTGGACATAAAAATTATTCTAGACACAATTGTAAAGAAAATAATTTAAGATACTTTTTTATCAAATCAACATTTTTTTTCTGAACCTATCTCAACTTAAATTAAAATTTATAAAAAGCACTTCAAAAGATAAAAGCTTGCGAATGCTCAACAAAGCACATTTTAAAATATCTGCACAAAACATGTTAATTCTTTTGGAATATTTAAACTAGACCTTGAGAGTGAAAAACCATTTTCAATGTAAAAAAAAAAATGGAAAACCTTTAAAATGTTCTCATTAGTACTTATTTTAAGTCTTCCATTCAGTGTTGGCTAAATGTCAAGTTTAGGCAGCACTCAATATGTCGCCTAAGGAGATTTTCTTGTTTGTTTAGGTAGATTTGTACTTACCTGAATAACAGTTTTGCACTGAGAGTGTTTTTGTCTATATGACATAACTAGGTGTAGATGCATACAAACAAAAAATGAACAGAAATGTGTTTTAGCTGCTCTGTAAACACACTTACTTACATTAACAAATATGTGTGTGATGAACTCAGCAGTGGTAGCTTGAGTTTTTTTTCTTTTAAACACTTTAGGATACAATTCTTATAACAAGAACGAGGTTTGATCTAAAGCAGTCATGTCTAAAAAAAAATTAATAAGCCAAAGCTTGTTTAGAAAAACTAAAACAATAAACCACAATATAAGGCACGTTGTGGTTGATCATGAGAAATATTGTAAAAAGGATGGACAGAAATAATTTATTTAGATTGCGTGAATTCAGCCAATTGAGCCACTAAAGCTCTTGACTAAAGCACTAAAGCTATTCAGTGCTCTTTACTTTTTGCCCACCTTTGTGGCTCGTGTTTTTAAACGCGGGAAAAATTTAGAAAATTATTGACCCAAAGTCACCATAAAATTGCCGAAAATATCTGTTCAAGTGAAATTGCTAAACGCGAAAACTATCTTTGATCTAAAGAAATTGCGCGCATGAAAATAAATGCGTGAATCAGAGGCTGTTTATAAATAAAAAAAAAAAAAACACAGAACTCAAAAATGTAATAATACATTGTAAATTATAACAAGAAAAAGAAGGGGTTGAACAGAAAAAATATTTTTAAAAATTTTTATCCAAATAAGCCAATTGAGCCAAATGAGCTTATTGAGCCACCAAAACTATTGGTCTTTTGCTTGATGTGCTCTATGTTTTTCAAGCCTTTATTTTTATTTTCAGCCCGTTTTGTCAACAGAGATTATCTGTTAGACTAATAATTATTGATTGATGTATTACTTTAAATAATATTACATTCTTAGCTCATTACAACGATCGTGAATAAAATTTTGCATATTACTGACTCAAAGTCGATAGTTCAAAAAAACTTTCAGAGCTTTCATTGGAAAATACGTTATCAGTGTTCATAAAGGCGTGTTATCGATGTGCATAGAGTTAGCTCCGTCAATTAGATTTATAATTAAAAAATATAAGCTGCGATATATTCGTTGAATGCTATCATGTGCGGCATTGAAATAACAATTTATTCGAATGGTACAATTTTTATGCAAGGGAGCTTTTTTAATGAGAAGTTTGTTTCACTTTGGTTTTTTTCCAGCAGTTCAAAAATTGTTCTCTAACGTGCTCATTTCGAGCTGAAATGTGACGTACAAGGAGTTGCAAATTAAAATTGATGCGGTTAAAATGCGTTCTTGATTTATAAATTTACAAAATTTCTTAACCACATTATAGCACAACTTAAGCACATTACAGCACAATTTTCAACCTTCCGAAAAATATTAATGGTATAGTTAACTTTGCATAAAAATCATACCATAAGAAAAATAATATTTCTTGATGCGGCACATGATAGCACACTTTGGGCACATTGCAGCACATATATTTTTTTCTTAAATTATAAAGTAAACCGGAATAGCTAACGTAATGAACATGTGTTATAGAATATAAAAAAAAAAAAAATAAAGTTTTTTTCAGTTCTAAATTACATATTGTGCTTTAATCTAATGCTATACAAATTTAATTTTATTTTCTTTTAGTTTTTTCAAATTAAATGCGCTCCTCATAAATTCATAAAAATAAACTAAAAAAAAGAAATATACAAAAATATTCAAAACCAATGACATTTGTTTATGTTACATATGAATAATGTACATATGTAGCATGTATATAAATCCTTGACATGTTTGTGAAGCTTTCTTAATGACACTATTTTGCCCCCAACCGTCTTTATGCACCACCCACCTATACATAGCTTCCTGTTGTACTTTATTTTCGTCGTCTTTTTCTACTCACTCTCAATTTTGATACGCTAAGAGAAGGCTCTTTTGTGTATGGTTCCGTCAACAGTGAGCAAACAAGCAAACAAACAAACAAACAGACAAATCATTTTAATAGATCTGCGTGTTCCACTACCACTTCGTCATACCGCCGGAAGTAGAGCACTTGAGTGGGTGCAATATGCCAACAACAGCCAGGAGACTAACAACAACAACAACAACAATGACAACGAAAACAGCATAAGTGCATTCTATGACAAAATCACGTGACATTGTAGCTATAGTTGTGCGTATAAATTTATACATTTGTGTATGTAGTATGTTTATATTCTGCAATTTGTATTAATATGCAGGATACACTACTGACTGCGTAATTGGCCTAAGAGGTCAAATTGTTGTACTTAATTAAATAGTTACGATCCAAAATAATAAAATTTAAATTTACAAAAATTATCAAACATTTATCAAGACAGACTACATGTATAATATTGCAAAAAGTAGCATATATATTGATTAAAATAAAAATTTTGTAAAGAATTGTACCGATTAAAAATACACCAAAGTAGTTTCCTCACTCCCCCTGCCCCTCAATCAAGGAGCTTTCTGAGTTAAGATAACAAATTTTTCAAGTCTTAATTATATTAAAAATAAAGAAATAATCGAAATACACAGAAAATAATTAAAAAAAAATGTCCATATCTTTTATTTTAATAATATTTTGTAGCATTTTTTGTAGTTTATTGCCGGTGCTCTTTGAACTGGTGCTGTATGAGTAGTTTTTGTATCATTTGTGTTAACCCAAATTTTTGTATAATACTGATTTATTTCATTCAATCATAATATACCCACCACTGCTTACATTGTTACTCACCACACTCTAAATGCATGTCCTCTAATAATAAAATCAGAAAACTTTTCTGTTGTTTTTAATCAAAAATATTTTTGTTTGCCTCAACTATTACGTTTATATTTGAAAATTTATTTTTTTACAAAATTTACAAAAATAAAAAAGAAAGCAAATTTAACCTGGTCATTATTACACTACCACAAAATTAAATGTCATTAAAAATCATCACTTTTCTCTATGCAACCCCTAAAAAAAAGACAATTCGAAAAAAAATAAAGAAGTAATTTTGTACATCATCTATAATTCATAACTATATTTTGCTCATGAAATGTGCATTTTGTTTGTTAAGTGTTGTTTGTTTTTGTGCGTCTTATATCATAACTATTTTCAATACATACTATCATAAATACATACATATATACTTGTACTATTATACTTCATATCAATTATATCGAATAACCTCATAGAACAAATATCAAAATTCTCAATTCTTAAGTTAAAGTCTTTTTTGTACTTATGTGTATATTTGAATATGTATTTATTTTATTTTTTCTGAATTATTTTTCTATATATTGTAAATATAATAAGATGTTTGTAGCATTTTTTTTTTTCATTACTACCCAGTGAACCAAAATTGACATTTTCGAATTCATTTATGAACCTTTTCGGGTAGAACCGTTCATTTTCGGCACTCATACATTAACCCTTTTTGTATCATTCGTCGGGCAAAAAGACCTCTTAAAAATGAACCTTATTTTGTTCGGAAATGAGTTACAAAATTAACAATTTTGATATTGCCCAGTGAACCAAAATTGACATTTTCGAATTCATTTATGCACCTTTTTCGAGTAGAAACGTTAATTTTCGGCACTCATAAATTAACCCTTTTTGTATTATTCGTCGGAGTAACATAACTCTCAAAAATTTACCTTATTTTGTTTGGAAATGAGTTAAAAAATGAACTATTTTGATATTGACCCAGTGAATCAAAATTGCCGTTTTCGAATTAATTTATGAACCTTTTCGAGTAGAAACTTTTAAAAATGAACCTTTTTTTGTTCGGAAATGAGTTAAAAAGTTAACTATTTTGATATTGATATTTCAAAGGAGAAAAGTTGTGATTGTTTTCCAATTTGACAAACTTTGAAATTATGTGTGAAATATTAAAATAGCAAAGTTATTAATTGGGGAAGTTATTTGATTTCTTTTTTGCATGAAAGTTGTCGTGGATTTCTTTCTATTTAGGCTTGATCATAATTTTTGATAGAACTCTTGAAATGTTATGACAGACTTGTTGATAGATGAAAAGGGAAATAGTTTTTCATACGTGTAGCAGTACATCTATCTCCCTCCTTATGGCGAGAATCAATTCGCACTGGTAAAAAGTTCATATCGACCCCTTTGCGCGAAATTATCGTATGTGCCAAAAACCAAATCTTACAGGAGAGCGTTTTTTCTACATTTTATACACTTGAAAATGGTTTTATCTATAAGTAACTCTGAAGCGAATAGAGGCATGGTACGAAATGGCTACATAAAGGGTGAGCAATCCGCTTCACATTCTACTTGCAATTAAAAAAAAAAAAATAGTAAATATAACAACAACTACTACCCTCTAAAAAAAAGGCACGTCAGCGTAGCGCAGGCGAAGTCATTTTTTCATATAAGACTACGAAAACGAGCCGATTTTGCGATACGAAAACATGCCGTATACGTAAAGTTTGGAATAAGAGAATTGACAAAAAAAAAAGTAGTCATTTAAATGTATTGGTACTACAACGCGAAAGCGTTGCAAAAGCGTTACGTTTTCGAAGAGTTTTACGTTGAAATAATTTCGTCTTATTTTTATATGAAAAACTAGGCAAGTGTTAGTGAAATGGCAGTTCGTATACGGTACGTTTTCGTTTCGCAAAATGCGTTACGTTTATTTTTCTTAGAGGGTATGTACAAAATATTTTCGTATGGCACGTACAATAATTTCACCCACAAAAAAAAACAGCATTGTAACATACGATAAAATATGTATATATAAGGATTTCAGCTACTAAATTTTACCAGGTGATGCGTTGTGGTATGAAGAACAAATTTGCATCAAAAAGTCAATTTCGAAAAAATGGCACAAACTACAGGGTTGTCAATATTCGAAGCGCCCATCTGGCAACACTATAACTTTCCGCAGTGATGCCAAATCGACTAATGACATACCGCGTTTGAAGCGTCATTCCAAGCAAATGTTTACAATGGAACAGTACACGCCACGCGAACGCTCTAAAATTGTTGAAATTAACATTCAACAAAACAAGTCAATAGTGAAAACTCAACGTGCTTTCAAAAAAATAAATAAAGTGATAAGTGCGCCTTCCAAGAAAACAATTTATCGTTTGTATGAAACTGAAAATCCACAAGAGATTCAAGAGGTACCTCTTCACGATGCAAAAGTCACTGTTTGGTGCGGCGTTTGTGCTAAAATGCTCATTGGGCCGTTCTTTTTCGAAGATGATAATGGCCACAGAGTTACTGTCAATCAGGAGCGTTATCGCGATATGATAAACAATTTTTTCATGCCAATCGTTCGTCGAAAGCGTATCAGGCACTACTGGTTTCAATAAGACGGCGCGCCACCACACACAAGCCGCACAAGCCGCGCAAAAATAAAATGGGCGCTTCGAATATGGACAACCCTGTATAATTTTGCGCAAAGGGGTCGATATGACGTTTGTATGAAGGTACATTTTAATTTACTACTAGTGATAACGCCCCGAAAATCGTGAGTACTTTCATTCTTCACTTTAGAAATCACACTTTTTCATTCACATTACAACGAGTTCGTGTCTTAAGTCTTTTTGCCATTTTTTAAACTTTAAACGCCCATATCTGCTAGTACTTAGTAAAAATCTAACAATTTTCGGCTTACCTACAGCTCAAGATCTTTCTGTCATCATAATATTATTGCTGGAATAAGGGGATCCTTACATGAGTAAATATATAGAAGATTATAAAAATTTCCATTCTTCCTTTTCCAACTCATATTAGAATATAAGAAAGTAACATTTATGATCCATTTCTGAACTCATTTTTTAACGAAAAATAGGTCGTTTATGAGAAATTGTTCCCAACTGATATGATAAAAAAATTGTTAACTTTTGGACTTATTTATGAATGCAAAAAAAAAACATTTATAACTCATTTCTGAACTCATTTATGAATAAAAAAATAGTTAATTTACGAGGAATTTTTACCTACTAAAATGATAAAAAAATGATTCTTTTTCGACTCAAAATAAGTTTTTATGAATCCTTATTAAATCAAAAAAAAGATGTAGAATTTTAATTTATGGGAAAATTTTTCACGAATTTTATCTTCTATACCAAGTATTTTTAAGCGACAAATAATGAAACAAAAATTTAAAAAAAAATATTCTACCCAAAAACCTTCGCAAAAGTCTGACTTACGCAAATCTTTCGCGTATGGTTTAGTGGGTATCAGTCTTCTATCAAATTTCTTTTTAAAGTATATTCGTACATTATCTGGCCACTATCTGGAACAATAATAACTAGTATAGCCTGTGACCGGAATTCGACCATCTGTGTCTGTAGAGAAACGAAATTCAAGTCGTTTTTCACATAATTAATTGCAATTTATTTGTTTTTACCTTGACGCTATGCGAAAAGAGTGATAAAGGGCAAAAAGGAGGCACGAGGGAGCCAATGATATAAATTTAGTTTACATATAAAATTCATTTAACTTTCAAATATGAGTCTATGTAATAATATAAAAAATAAATCAAGATTAATGATAATTCCATTTGAAAGAAATTATATAAAGCCGGCAATACATTTAGAGAAGAGTAAAAAAAGAGTGATATTGAGGTGATGGTTTTTATTAGAAGAAATTTGTTTAGAGTTAAAAAATTTTCAAATTTGGTATATACATATATAGATTTATGCTTAAAAAAATGTTTTTTTTTCCAAAAACAAAGATGGCGCTGGCTACAACGATTGCTGTAAAGACCTCTTTTCGCACTGTGGGCATTCTGCTGGCTCCTAGGTTGATCCGAAAAAAATTTTAAAACGTAATGAAAATATCTCCTATCTCAATGAGACAGAATTTTAAACAAAATCTTTTTTTAAAATTTATACCTACTTGGAAAAAAATTGTATATTTTACATATTTTTTGCTTTAAAGTTTGAATAAAACTTATTTAAAAGGCTATTTTAAAAATTAGTTTCATACAGATTGGTCAAAATGTTGTTAAAAAATGTCATTTTATATATTGTAAGGATCGGTCAAGTAGTTTTTGAGCGGGTTGTCCGCAGATTTGAAAAACGTCATTATAGCTAAACGAAACAAATATTACGAATATGTTTGTGTTCAAAACTTAATTAAATCGCAATATATATACACAAAATAATTATTGTTAACATTATTTGGAATGTTCCCCTTCTCAAATATACCGGTTTGAGAAGATAAAATAAATTATATCATAAAATAGCAGCTGTAGTAACTCGATTTTTATATTATATCGAACTCACGCGCGGGTCTTTTTCAAGCTTATAACTTTCTTAATATTCAAGATAACAGTACGTTCAAAAAGTCCATAGGATGACACATAGATGGCGTTACTAGATTTTTTCCATATGATTTTTATTTAGTACCAACCTTCAAACGATACATATAAAAATTTGACAACAATCTGACAGTTGATTCGTAAGTTATACCATTTTGTGTGCAACTATTGTTATTGAAAAAAAAAAAAATGAAAAAAAGTGAATTTCGAGTTTTGATAAAGCATTGCTTTTTGATGAAAAAAAAATAAAGTTTAAACCAAACAAAGGCTTTATAAACATTATCCGGACTCTGTTCCATCGAGACAAATGGTAGAAAAGTGGATTGCTAAATTTAAATGTGGTCGTACCAGCACAAATGATGCAGAGCGCAGTGGACGCCCAAATCAGACTGTTATTCCACAAAACATCAAAAAAATCCACAAATTGGTTATGAACGATCGCAAATTGAAGGTGCACGAGCTAGCTGACATAGTAAAGATATCAGATGGTAGTGTTTTTACCATTTTACACGAACATTTGGGTATGCGAAAGTTCGAAAGTGCAAAATGGGTGCCGCGTGAGCTCACAGTCGACCAAAAACAACAACGAATTGATGCTTCAGAGGAGTGTTTGGCGCTGTTAAACCGCAATAAAATCGAATTCTATCGTCGATATGTGACAATCGATGAAACATGGCTTCACTATTACACACCAGAATCTAAAAGAGTGGACAGCAGCCGACGAACCGAATCCAAAGCGAGCAATGATCCAACAGTAGGCTTGTAAGGTGATGGCGTCTGTATTTTAGGATGCGAAAGGAATAATATTCATCGACTATCTCCAAAAAGGAACCACCATCAACAGCGACTATTGCTGTGTACTTTTGGATCGATTGAAGGCTGAAATCGCCAAGAAACGGTCAGATTTGCAAAAGAAAAAAGTGTTGTTTCACCAAGACAATGCACCGTGTCACAAATCGATGAAAACGATGGCAAAATTAAATGAATTGGGCTTCGAATTGCTCGCCCACCCACCGTATTCTCCAGATTTAGCCCCCAGCGACTTTTTCCTGTTTTCAGATCTCAGGAGAATGCTTTTTTGAAAGAAATTCAAGTCCAATGATGAAGTAATCGCCGAAACTGAGGCCTATTTTGACGAGAAAGAGAAATCGTACTATAAAAGTGGTATCGAAAAGTTGGAAAATCGCTATACTCGTTGTATCGCTCTCGAATGCAACTATGTTGAATAATATAATCGAGTTTTATCAAAATTTTGTATTTTTTTCTTACTTATCCTACGGACTTATTGAATGACCTGCTATCTTTATAAATTTTTTTTTTACATATTTTTGAGATGTTTTTAAGTCACGTAAAATGAATAAAAACTAGTAAGGGTGGATCTTCGGCAGGGTACCGACGCTAAAATACCCCCCGCGGCCATATTGAAGTATATTCGAAGTCTTTAGCCATGACATACACGGTGACATTCAGTTTCATATATTAACGTAAGTTTTCCTATTTTGATGACGTCACTTTGTATGGGAAGAAGGCGTGGTTTTCATCCGATTTTGCCATATATCATAGAGATGGTTCATATTATATATCAAAGCTAAAGTGCAAAATTTCAAGACATTTCATTAATTTTTGTGGATTTTTAAGAGATTTAACGTTTAAAATAAAGCCCATTTGTATGGGAGGTAGGCGTGGTTTTCATTCGATTTTGCCAATTATCATAGTGGTGGTCTATGTTATATATCAAAGCCTTTATGCAATATTTCAAGACATTTCTTTAATTTGAGTAGATTTTTAAGAGATTTTACTTTTAAAATAAAGTTACTTTGTATGGGAGGTAGGCGTGGTTTTCATCTGATTTTTTCAAAATTCATAGCCAGGATTAAAACTGAAGAGCAAAGCTCACCTGCTAAATTTCAAGGCATTTCTTTAATTTTTGTGGATCTTAAAGACATTTTACGGTTAATATAAAGTCATTTTATATGGGAGGTAGGCGTGGTTTTCATCCGATTAGGCCCATTTTCGAACTTGGTCTTCCTTTTTTAAAAATAAAAATAAATAATAATAATTTTGAATTTCATCGCGATAGCTTTAAAATTGCGGCTGTAATCGTGTCGACAGACGGACGGACAGACAGACGGACACACGGTAATCGACTCAGGAGATAATGCTTATCAAAAATATATATATTTTTCTATACCTGCCACGTCTCCTTCTTGGCGTTACAAACGGAATGACAAAGTTAATATACCCCTTACTCAGTACGCGTTGGGGTATAAAAATGTCGGTTCTGGGATGCCTCTAAATGTATTGCCAGCCTTAACGACTAAAACTTCAGTATAAACAATATTTTCCTTAAATACTCTTTCATCATTCGCTTAATGACATTGTTCGCTATGTTCAGAAATATCAAAAGTCAAACTATCGAAATATCGAACTTTACTTGATGTAAAATATAGATGACCATGCGTTGAAATTTATTGTCTTTTCAAAATTTTTTTCGGATTTCCTAAAAGAAAGGTGTTGAGAATGTTGGTTTTAAATGGTTTTTTGATTCACGCATTGCAATAGCTTACGCAGTCTATTAATCGTAGAGTTGTCACAGTCCGCATGCAGCGTTCTCTTAGGTAGTTTAGGTAAGTTAAGGTAGAAAACTTATCGCGCCGCAAGGCACGTTTACAAAATGATTTCTTTAATAGTATAAATGTGTACGGGCCTAAAGATAACTCATTTAAAACAACTGCTAAAACTTTTCAGGGGGTTTCCTCTCCTAAGCCAAAAGCCCTCTAATCTAATTAAACAGATCTTCGTATGTGTTTTCATTGTCTCAAAAAAAAAAGTCCCAAGGAAGAAGTAAACGTCTTTGTAAAAGTCTTTGGTCACTTTTAGGCAAAGTTTCAAATTTATGAAAAAAAACTTTGCATGTATAAATTTTACCTGTGATGTGGATTTGAGGATGTATTCTAGCTTATATGGTAGAAAACCACTTTCAGATAGATAATTCTTTAATTCTACTGTATAATAATAATTAATTTCCTAAACATTATCAAGAATTGTTTTATTGTAGCAGCTATAATTTTCTGTGTTGAAATTTGTGTTTTGTATTTGAAAACATAACTTTGTTATGCACATCTATAGTACCTTTCGAATGATATAAGTTGGATTCCCTTTCTTTTATAATGAATAGTAAAAAAGCGTTTTTCTAGCTCGATTTTGCGGTTTTTGTTTAAGAAATAAAAGTTTTTCTTAGATAACCTCTTAATTCAAAATACTGATTTCTTTAACATACAAGAATTGAACATAAACAGGAGAAAAAAAGCAAGAAAACAGCTCTTTTTTGCTGATTCTTTCAATGTTGATTCAACTGTTTTGTTTGTTTTCAAAGTTTGCAAGTTAAAAATATTTCAATTTATATTTATTTTGGTTTTTAAAAAAATTTTTTTTTAATTAATATTAAAATTAAACCTCCATAAATGAATTTGTTGTTTTTTTTACACTTCATAAAAATGCTACAAACATCGTTTTAGCTAGGTATGAATGTTGCTTGTACGTGTTGCAGAATGTTTTTGTGTCTCAAACTAAGAATTATATAATTAATACGATACAACAATAATAATAATAAAGCAATTTAAATGTAAAACAATATAAAATATTATATACATCCATGTATATTTCTCTATATAAACATAATTAATTAATTTGTTTACAGTCGATTTCATGAATGGCGATGCCAAGAGTCCACAACACACGGTGGTTCATCCAATGTACGTGAGCTATA
Source organism: Coremacera marginata (assembly GCA_914767935.1). Classification (NCBI taxonomy): domain Eukaryota; kingdom Metazoa; phylum Arthropoda; class Insecta; order Diptera; family Sciomyzidae; genus Coremacera; species Coremacera marginata. The sequence continues at coordinate 175,694,997 of OU612044.1, read as the reverse complement.
CAAGCATACCGACATCTGCAAGTGCAACAATGTTGTCGAATAAACACAACCACAACAACTACCACAACCACGCTCATCATAATAATCACCATCACCATCATCAACTTCATCAACAACAACAACAACAACAGCAACAAACGTATAATAATAATAACAATAATATTAATAATCATCATCAACAGCAACAACAGCATGCTTACAATAATAATACATTCGTAATACACAGCAACAGCAACACACCAAATGCAAGCAAAAATAATACCATAAATAGTAGTAAAAATAGTAGTAGTAGAAATAAAATCTATAGTCCTAAAAATAATAAAATATCTGCAACTACAATGCTGCCTATAGCCGCCGCCGCAGCAGCAGCAGCTGTAATTGCAACACCGACAACCACAACAACAACAACAACTGTAACTACAACGCCGAAAGCAATGCTTAAATCACAAAAAAAACAAAAATATTATGATGACAGCACTGCTAAGGCTGATCATCAGCTTTATACTAACAACAGCAATATTAATAATAATAATAACCAACGGCAACAAATGTTGCCAGTTACATTATCACCAACAACATCATCACCATCAACAACAACATCATCTAACACACCATATCATCAGCAGCAACAGCAACAACAACAGCAACTGCAGCATGTTGTTGCTTATCCAAATCATAATAATAACAACAACTATAATAACACTAACAACACCAACTCATCGCTCTCCTATGCTTCGCTGCAAAAATATAGTGCTCAGGATTCGGTGGAATTTCTTAGTTCGAATTCGAATTCGAATTTAAATATGGCTGCTAGCTTGCGTGGTAGCGCATCAGGTGTTGTGGGCTTGGCTGGAATTGGTGCGCTCAGCAGCAGCAATTATAGCATCTCGAGCAGCAACAACAACAACAGCAACAATAATAATACCAGTGGCAGCGGCCGCTTTGCACGAATACATGCGAAACCTAAACCGCCCAAATCCCTGAGCTACAGTAGCTTTATTAATGGTGGCAGCAGCAATGGTGTTGCTCCTTCTCCTCCTCTGCCTCCTGGCATTGCGCCACCACAACATCGTCCCGACATTAGATATACGCATATTTCGAGCGAGCAGCTGGCTCGAGCTCAGGCACATGCACAGGCTCAAGCCCATGCTCAGGGTTTCGGCAATTTTGAGGAAAGCTTTGAGGATGATCTCGATGATGACATCATTTCGTTGCAGAACTTCAAGGGTGGCGCCCTGACCTATGTACCATTTCAGAAACCTGTGCCGGGCAACCTTTATCTGAGCGGCAATAATAATCCTTCGTATGCCTCGCTTAATTCCAACTACAGTGGCAACAACAACACCAGCAATGCCAACGGCAACCAAAACAACTACAACAACATCACCAGCCACTCCAACAAAGTCAGCCCCAACAACAACCAACATCAGCACAATAACAGCAGTAGTCTGGGTCTAGGTCTTGGTGGCCATCCCTTGACGCGCGACAACTCGCAGCTCTTTTTGAGCAACAACAATGATTTGCTACTTGAGCGTCATGATCCGCCATCACTGCGTCATCATCAGCCCGCTCCAACATTTCTAAGTCCTGCCAATCGCATGCTGTTCCAGCAAAACGGTCTGCCTTTTCAACCGCAGCAGCAACACTCGAATCCACGTCCAACACGACCCTCGAACATTCCACTGCCTACGGTGCCGCAATATACGCATCCGCATTATACGCCGCAATCACCGATATCGCCTTCGGCTGTGACACCGCCACCACCGCCAGCGCCACGTCCACACATCTTTGCGCCACGTTCCGGTCATGCACCTTATCCCGATCTGTCACCAGAGGTGACCGAAAGGTATGCCATGCCTACGCAGTATGTACCACGTTCGCCTGTGGCCTCTCGCATTGTCCGGCGCCAGCGTCAGCAAGCGCAACATGAGCGCTCGCATCTCGCAAATATGTCGGCTAACTTTTGTGATCAAATACGTGATGCTCCACCGGGCTACATTGACACCGGTTTCAACATAGTACGCGCCAAGAGTCAAGAACGTCTAACAACGACATCGTCGTCAGTGGGCAGATCAGAGCAGCGTGGTGCTGCTGCGGCCACGCCCAAATCGAATACAAAAGATGCTGCCCCACAAGTGAATCGTAGAAGTGGTCGCTCCGGCGGTAAGACACGTCCGCGTTCCTATTGTAATTCCTTTAGCTCAACTGGTGGAGAGGGTGTTATACGTGGTGGTGGCATGCCAAATGGTCGTGGTGGTCTCGGTGGCGTTGGCGGCATTGATGTGGCATATTCTTAGGTTTGAGTTTTACACCACTGTTGAGGTAAAATAAGTAAAAAATTTAGTTATTAATTAGTCACCATATAGTTAGGGTTCTCCTAGAGCATAAAAGGTAAAAATTTTCGTAAATCTTAGGGGGCCGTATCCTAACTACAGTGTCCTAGCTAAAGATTGAGTGATATTTTAACATCCCGAATTAGGTGAGGAGCACATTTCGTAGGTTTAACTGTTCGCCAGTGATCTCTTAATATACACTAAGTTTGATAGTTCTAAAATCATGTTTATTCAATGGATAGTTCAAAGGTATTCATTTTCAAGGCAACAGTTTTGAAAACTTTTTACTAAAGTTTGTTACTTTTCAATTGTAAATTTTAGAGCTTCGTCAGTTTTTTGGGTTGAATTTGGGAGCATAAAGTTAGTTTCACGATATTTGATTTATTTTAAAAGAAATATGTGCTGCATTTGAAACAAATTTTTATTCTAATGGTACGATGCTTACGATGTGAAGTTAACAGCGTTTATTATATTTTCCCAAAAATTTGAAACTTGTGCTGTGATGTGCTAGAATTGTGCTATAATGTACCGTTGAAATTTTTTAAAATTATATATATATGGAATTTTAGGTGCGTATATATGTTTTCGAATTGTTAGACCTGATTATTTCTGACTCAGAAACGTTAGTTGTTAACAATGCATCAAAGAAATGATGTAGCTTACTTTATGCATTTGTAGATTTGCAAAAAACAGAAATTTTTTTATTTAGAAAATTAAATCCAAAATTTATTTAAGCCATGATTTAAGAGTGAAATTTTTATACTTTTTTATCCTAGAGACTTATTTAATTGATATACGAGGAAAGGTTCCAAAAATCCCGAACTTTAAAACAAAACAGAATGCATTTTAAAAAAAAACATCATCGGTTATTTAAACACGATGCAATTTTGCCATCGATAAGTTTTGGTTTTTCTTTGGAATCCATGAAAATACTGGAATTAATGTCTAAATGTTCAAAAATTATTTCTTGTTCTTGTTGAACTGTGTAATGGTTTATGTTATGCAAATGACAATTAAAAAAATTATTTTTAAACTCCAGAAAATTAGGAGAATGCCAGTGCTTCGTAAACTGTTGAATTAGATGACTAAAGATATTTTCCCGCTTTTAACAAATTGCAACTCTGTTTTTTTTCAATTTTAACTCAACTGTTATTATAAAAATCTTTAACTTTTGAAGTTGACTTATCGTAGCTTAGAGTTTCAGCAGTTTTTGACAAACTTTTAATTTCAATTTAGTTTGAACGCAATCAGATTGTTATTATAGTTCTTCGAAAACTGTTTGTATCATTTCAACGGTGCATAACAAGCTGTTTCTCAAGGGGTTTTCAATATTAAAGCAGAATTGTTTAATATTGTTGTTTCTCCAATTCAACAGTGCTTTGCAAACTTTTGGAGTGGTTTTGTCAGGGTTTGATACTTATATTTGTGCGCATTCAAACATAATGATTAGATTAACACAAATTTAACTTCAGTATCTAAACAACTCCAACAGTACATCTCTTTTTAATTATATTCTCTAGTGCTTCCCAAGCTGTTGAAACAGTTCGTTGACTGTTTGTAAACTTGTTAATCCAAAGCATAAAAAAATGTTCGGATTGTTTTTATAAAGTTCATCGTACTGATACTCCAGAGCCCCCAAAGTTTTTTGTTAATTTTTTTCTGTGCTATTTAAACTCTACAATAGAGCTTCTCAAAGCTTTTGTGTAGATTTTTGCGAAATTTATCAATTTGTTTTGAATGAAATTAAAAAAAAAATCGGCAAACTTCTTTCCATCCTCCTAACATAGTTAAGTTAATTTTGTAGTTCTTGTCAAATTTTTATTTCAGGCTTTTTTAATTCTTTGGGCTTATTTTGCTTTAAGCTTGAGTGCCAATAATGTAGCGAATAGGCATGTCCTTAGCACTCAAATAACTTGTGAGGTTCAATCATTTGAAAGCATATTATTATGAATATGAGACAATTCTGCTGATGTAGCGACTCCAAGGCTCAATGATAGTTAAAAAATCTTTCATAAGTTGTTAAAAGTAGAAATAATCTGTATTTGAATAAGAAACAAAAGTGTTAAGTGTCGCAAAAGCTCTCTCTTTTTTAGAAAAAAAGAAATGTTTAAGTGCTCAATTCAAAATTTCAGTCTTACTTAGCAAAAGTTTATTTTTCTGAATAGATTGCAAAGAGCTTTTCGAGAAGCTTCATATGTTCTATATTTTGAAATATATCTTTATCATTGATGGGCATTCTATCGCTCGTGGGCAAAGAGCTTTCTCTGCCGACATGCATTTCTTAAGGTAGCATAGAAAGCTCTTTATTTGCTAGTGCTAGATATCCACTAATGATCAAAATATAAGCATAGGGTAAGATATTTTTTAAAACCGTTCATTCTGCCGGGGAAACGTTAGATAAAAAAAATCATTGCTCTGTTTAAGGTTTTAAGACTCAAAGAATAGTTTTTAAAACTTATAGCTTTTAAACAGTTTGTAAACAGGACTCTTCCTCAAGTCTTCTTAAAGTCAACTATTTTGATACTTAATTTTTAAAATTTTCCTTAATACTAGCAACTTGAAGAAGTTCGTAAAAGCGATTAATGTAAGCCCACAGAGCTTTTAGGTTTAATTTATACCTTTAGTTTTTTAAATCTTATCTAATTTTTTGGTTACACTTGAGTTGATGAAAGCTTTTTTAAAGCTGTAGCTGTTTGAATTATAGAAAAATAAAATAATAAAAGGCTTTATAATATCACTTACATAAAACATCACCATTTTCCATAAAAAAGCTCAGTTAACAAAAAAAAAAAAAAAAAAAAAATTGCAAACTAATGTCTACTTTCATAAAAGCTTTACTAAAAAACAAAAACATCATGTTTCTCTAAATGAAATAAATTATTTTTAACATGATTTAGCCTGATTGACTATGATTGCTGATTAAAACTGCATAAAGCTGCCTCCAAAAATACAAAGTTTAATTAAAAGAAAGCTCTACGTGGTGTGCTTCGCTGCTATTGCTGTAAATGTAAGAAAGTTGTCTGTGTTGCTGCTGCAGCATGTTCAACTTAAACTATAAAAGCTCACTGTTGTTTATGCTTGCGTTCTTTCGTTAATAAAAAAAACTTTATGTTGCGTCTTCTGCTGCTGTTAATATTTTTAAGTGGCAAGTTTTGCTTCCACTTCTGCACTGCTGCTGCTGCTGATGTTGCTATCAAAATTTTAGCTTACAAAAATGTACGTAAACATTAAATGTTCTAAAAAGCTGTTTTTATTATAATTTTTTTTTTTCTTATCGAAATCATTGTTATTAAAAACCATATCATTTATGTATGTTTCTTTCTGATATGTATGTATGTATGTAACATTTATGTGTTTCACATAAGCATGTATAAATATGTATGTGTTGTTCTTCAACATAAAAACAAAAAATGAAGAAAAAAAAGTGCTTAATAATTATTTCTTAAATTAAATAAAACCGTGTTAAGCACTTTTACTGCTAACAACAAAACTTCAAAAGCTCTTAAAAAAAGTTTCAAGATATGTTTTTAAAGAAAAAGTTTTAAATATGAATTGATTTGAAAAATTGAGCAAGAAATCTCAAGCCTAAATTGAGCACATAACTTTTTTATCTAAAGAAAAGTCTTAAAAGCCAAATTTATGCCTATCATTCTCAAAAATATTAACTTTAAAGTTTAAACTAGCTGTTTTTCAATTATTATGCACAAAGCTTTTGGTAAGCTTTAAGTTTTGTTTAGTTTTTTAGGACTTGTAAAAGAAAAATAAATATTTAAAGTCTTAATTTTTGTTTAAAAACTTATTGCATCGATATAGCAAAGCTAAAGCTTTTATTAAAAAAATAAAAAAATTGGGAAAGTCGTAAAAAAGCTTCTGCGGTTTTTATTACGTGCTGCCATTTTTAGAGTCTAATTTAGCAGTTAAACTTTTGATTATGGACAACAAAAAAAAAAAACTTTTCCAAATACTTAAAGCGTTGATCGGCATTCTGACGCTAATGGGCAAAAAGCTTTCGCGTTACCAAAAAAAAAAACAGATAGTAGCAGAGAAAGCTCTTTGCTCGCTGGCGGCAGAATGCCCTTAAATGACTTAAAATTATGTCTTCTAAAAAGCTTAAAGCTTAAAAATATTTTGCTGAAGTTTTGAGCGTACTGCTTTGATGTAACAAAAAATATGATTTAAAAAAAAGTTTTTTAAAATTAGGTACACAAAAACATTGCCTTCTAGTAGTTAGGAAAACGCCTATATTTTTTGTCTCTCTCTGATATATAAATTTTTTTATTTCTTTTATTTTATTTTATTTTATTTTAAACTGTGATAAAAACGAAAAATTTATTAAGTAAATTTTTGCAAAAAAAAAAAAACATACCAGGAGCTTTCCATTAAAACAACAAGCTTTAAGTACACTTAAAGCTTTCAAAGTTCTCTATGAGTTGCAATTGTAGATAAATGCATTGAAATTTTTAAACAAATACAATTACGTCACTGAAAAATGCCTTTAGTAGTAAAAACAAAAGCAACAAAAAGTTCTAATTTGTTAAGCATATAGAAAGTATATTTATTATATTATATATTTAAATCTTATATATTTATTGCATATAGAACGATTTTTAAGAAAAGTAAATAGTATATATATATATATATATATATATATATAAATCAGTTGCAAGTGAAAAAACATGTATGATTCGCTGTTGCCTTTAGAAAAGAAAAATATAATATTGAATTATGCCTAAAAATATAAAAAAAAATAAATTTCATTAGTTTATTTAATTATAGTTGACTATAATATTTAACTGCAAAACAGAATATTACCATTAGTTGTTGTTCTAAATTTTAAAATAAAATTTGACTAAACTCTAAAAAGAAACTTTAATAAAAAAAAAAACAAAATAAACCTTATAAAAATAAATTTCTTGGTTATTTGTTGATAAAGCAAGCAAACCAAAAATAATTTCAAAAACTGTTCTTTTCTTTTGCTCCTACAACTGCTTTTCTGTGTAGATTTTCTTTTATGCGTGTTGTTTCATAATAATTTGGAAGTAGAAAAAACAAAATACTTGTTATTTGGTGCTGGAATATATTTTTGTACCATTAAATCTTATCTTACTTAAAGTCGAAATTCGTTGAAGTATCAAATGACTATGTAGTATTTATTGAAATTTTTCAAAATTCAAAAAATTTAGCGTTATTCTCTCGTACTTCTAAGTAGTTTCTTGTCGTGAATATTCAAAAGTCTTTTCAAAAAATTAATTATGTATTTAGAAATAAAAAGATCATAATATGCCCCAAAATAATAGTATAATACTATTTGTATATGTTATATAATGTATTATTCTAATATATAAAAGGTAAGCATAATGCTCTGCATCCAATATCGCTCAAACTGTAATTATTTCAGCAATCAGCCTGAAAGTATGCACACAAAATTCATTTGACACATATCAGTGACATGCTTGCCTTTTATGTCTGTGCATACTTTCAGGCTGAACATTTTTCGGAACAGTATATTGTAAAAGCACTGTAATAATGGCAAAAAAGAATTAGAGTTCAGCGTTACTGCTTCCAACCCGTCGTAAGACGGGCTTTTATACTTGTACTATTACAACATTAGAAAAGTTGCTTGACCTCAAGTGCTCCGACTTGTTTACAGTATGCGGGCCCTTACACTTTTGACTTTGTGTAATTACTTCGTAAATATTTAATATTACCTCATCCCAGTATATTCTCAATGTATTTCTACTTAAAAGCACGAGAGAAAAAAAAGACGAATTTGTTAAAAATTGTAAAGGGGTTTCTTCCTTTAATATTGAATTGTCAGCTTACAATTAAACGTTAAAAGCTTCAAGTCTCTAGCTCATGGAGAATTGAGTTTAACTCTTAACTGGTACACCTCTAAAAATGTGGTTAAATTTTTTTTTTTTTTTTTTTTTTAAAGAATGCCTGAAATAAAAACACGCCTGATCAATGCGCAAGTATGAACACACCTGAAAGCTTGGAATGCATTGAGTGCAGAGCTGGGTCGAAAATTATTCATTACAATTCAATTCCAATTCCTTGGAATAAGGAATTGGTAATTGGTCATCTCAATTCCTCAGGAATGGAATTGGAAAAAATTGGTAAATTCCCTTACAGGAATTGTAATTGGTAATTGAACGTTTCAATTCCTCAGGAATGGAATTGGAAAAAATGACCAATTCCATTACGTTAATTGTAATTGGTAATTGAACTTTTCAGTTCCTCAGGAATGGAATTGAAATAATGGTCAATTCCATGACAGGAATTGTAATTGGTAATTTAATTTTTAAATTCCTCAGGAATGGAATTGGAAAAAAATCGTCAATTCCATTACAGGAATTGTAATTGGCAAGTGAACATCTCAATTCCTCAGGAATTGAAATTTTCAATTCCATTGTATAAATTGTAATTGTAGGTTACTGTAATTATAATTGGATTACTGTAATTGTAATTGGATTACAGTAATCTCCAATTGCAATTCCTGCAATAAAATTGAAAATTTGAATTCTTGAGGAATTGAGATGTTCAATTACCAATTATAATTCCTGTAATGGAATTGAACATTTTTTCAATTCCATTCCCGAGGAATTGAAACTTTCAATTACCAATTACAATTCCTGTAATGCAGTTGACCATTTTTTCTAATTCCATTCCTTAGGAATTGAGATGACTAATTACCAATTCCTAATTTCAAGGAATTGGAATTGAAAAGGAATCATTACAACCCAGCTCTGATTGACCGTAAGGGAATGAATGGTGAAAAAGGCTGAGTTCCTAAACGCATTTATACAAAGCATCAGTGACTTTTTCTTTGAATTGGATTATTATATTTAAGTATGCTTTAGTTGCACAGTTTTGGTGAATCTACTTAGCACCAATTCAAAGAAAAAGTCACTGATGCTTTGCATAAATGCTTTAGGAACTCAGCCATAATGAGAGAAATATAATATTTTCTTTTTTTTTTTCGCAGAATCTAACAGACCAAGTGTACCAGTTAAAGATTAAACGAAAATCAGCAAAATAAAAAATTTAATTTCGTAAATTTTAAAGAGGCCCAAGCCTTTTAAGCATAAGGGTCTAAGGTTATTGTTGGTTCTTTGCTTAACTTCTATTTTATTGTTGTTTGATTTAATCATTAATTATTTGTTATTTTTTGTTATCCTTAATTTTAATAAAAAAAAGAAACCTATCGTAATTAACTCCACAGCTTTGGCAAGTCTAACCCAAGGTAATTGTTGTTTCTCTTAACCCTTAAGATACGTTTGCTTTTAACCCTTTTTTAACTAAATGCAAAATTTTCTTTTTTTTCTCTCTCATTTTCATTCGCCATGCTGCAGTGAAGCATATTAGCAAAAAAGCCAAGCATCGCCAATCGTTGTACTCTATCGAATTCGGGCCCAGCATCGATACTATACGCAGTCGCAGCGACACCATTCTAGACTATGACGATCAGCTGGACGAACGCAATGGCGGCGAGCTTAGCCCAAAACCGATGACGCCGCGACGTGTTAAGCGGCGTTCAGTGATGGCACGCGGCAGCAACAGTCGCACATCGACAACCAGTCGTCGCAGTCATCACAGCAGCAGCAACAATCGTGATGGTGGTAGCAGCGGTGGCGTCAGCAATACCAACACCCACTCACGCAGCAGCATGCGTAGTTCGCGACGCAAGTACCAACAGAATCCGGTAACAAAACTGCTCGATCAACAGCAACAGCAGCTGCAGCTACAGCTTAGCCATCATCATCATAATCATCATCAAACACAACAACAGCAGCAGCAGCAGCAACAACATCATCAGTTGACTAGTGCCAAACAGCAATTTGGCTCATTTCATCACAAGGACAATCCTACTCTCACGGCCAGCAATTTACAGTCGCTGCATCAAGAAATTATCAGCAATAGTTTGGGCAACAATATTTCCACTGTTGGCGCTGGTGGTAGCACCAGCGGCAGTCTGACCAAACCACATAATAACAACAATCTCTATCAGAGCTTCCGCAAGAATATAGCGCCTGATCCGATCTACTACAACACCAACGGTCAAGCAGGTGGCCTGTTGTTGCAGCAACAATCTTGGCAGTCGAGCTCACAGTCGCCCATCATTGGTAGCGGAGGCGCGGTCCTAACCGATGAGCCTGGCTCACCCACGTTACCCATGGGTCATTTCAATCCAACCTATCAGCACTCGACCACAAATCTCAACGATGGCGAACATGCTGATGAGCTCTATAATAATCGGCCACCCTCGGTGCGTTCAAGTTATTCGAACTTTCATGGCACGCGGCCGCTTTCATCATATTTGCCTAACACGTCTCCGAAGGAAAACGTTTTTGTGGGTCTAACAGGAGCACAACAGCAACAACAGCCGCAACAGCAGCAGCAGCAGCAGTCATTGTATCAGCAACATACACACCATCAACATCCAACATCACATTCACCAACGCAGTCGTTGCCCTCGCCGTTGCCACCACCGCCACCACCCAGTACATCACCACAAAATATACCGTTTGCCAAGCGTACCGCCTCACGTGAAAGCATACGTTCGATGGCATTTTTGAATAGTGGGCCACCGGCCTATAACCTGAACTATCACACGCCGCCTGATTCAGAGACTACCATGTAAGCAGAACCCCGCAAGAAATGTATTTTTCTAGTACTACTTTAAAAAAAAAAATAGCTTAAAATCCGTCCATATAAATATCATATAAATATGTTTGTATATGTAGCTGAGAGCTGTATAGAACTAGACATATATGTATGTATAACGCACGTTACATGTGCTTATAATTAAATAAGTTGCTCCTTAAAAGTTATAGGCATAAATATGAAATTTCTACTAATTGATTGACATCGATAGGTGTTTCATATCGGACAAATTTTTTAAATATAAACAAGAATTTGAAATGAATACTTAAATTTATGTGCTTTATGTCAGCTCCGCCATTTTTTATTTCTACTTAAAAAAAAAATTATGTGCTGTGCTGCGCTCAATTTGTGCTATTTTGTGCCGTATTGAAAAAATTTTTTCTAATGTAATTTCATGGTTGATGAATGAACTGATATTTTTTTTAGTGAAGTTAACATTACTTGCATTATTCTCCTGGTTTTTTATAGTAAAATTATATACAAGGCTAATTTTAATATAAAAATATAACCATATCACGGTTATGTACTAGACTATACAGGGTGTCCCGCAATTGAGTGCAACTATTTAAGGAAGTGAAAGCTTATGTCGAGCTGAGCAAAAAATCGTATGGGAGGGGGGGTCTATTTTCACATTCTCAGGAGCTACAGGTTTAATTAGTATTTCACAACTTTGACTTACGTTATTGTTTCTAGCAGAAAAACTAACTAACAAAAAACTTATTTTGATAGCTCATTATCTGATAGCTCTTAACCGTAACGGTTAAGTCGGTACTGTTTGTTGATATACCGTTAGAAAAGTGATTTCATTGCCTTTGCAATGAGCTATCAAAATAAGTTCTGCAAAGAACTCTTCAAAGAACTAATATCAAAGTCGTGAAATATTAATTAACCTTGTAACTCCGAAAAATGTGAAAATAGATTCCCCCCACCCCCCCATACGATTTTTTGCTCAGCTCAACATAAGCTTTCACCTCCTTAAATAGTTGCAATCAATTGCGGGACAACCTGTATAAACGTTTTAATATCTTAATGAAATTTTTATGGCTAGTTAGAAATAGGCCAAAAATCATTTTGGAACATTTTGTTTTTTAAGGCGGGACATGACATTCGCGGCAGAGAAAACAGACCTTTTTTTTAAGAATTCATAACTCAGTCAAAAACAAACATTTTTCCAAAATTTTTTTTATTATTGTAGAGAATTAAACAAAATACAAGAAAAAAAAAAATTCAAAAAAATATATTTTTCACTTCAACATGGTTTTATAGAGCTCCAAACTGGCGACAGAGAAAAAACGGGGCCTCGTGGTTGCTGCGCTGGGAGTTGCAAAAATTGTCCGATCTGGAAAAAAATGACTTTTTTAAATCTTAACAAAATTGGTTATCGTATGACGCGAGCTTTTAATTTAATTTTTAAATTTTTGGTGATGTTCCAAATTTGAAAGTGTGTTTTTTCGACAAAAATATTGACTTTAAAAATTCATAAAAAATCGAAAAAAAATTTTTTAAAAAAAAGCTTGTGTCATACGATAGTGAATCAAGTTTAAAAAATACAAAAAAAAAAAATTTCGTCAAAAAATGAACCCGCTAGTGCCGCAACCAGTACGAAAAACATCGTTTCGAGATTAACGCGTTCAAAGTTTGTGAACAAAGAAAATAAAGGTTACCTTCCATCTGCCATGCCTACTTCGTACTGTATGCCTTCGTTATCTTGTGTTGTGCTGTTTCTTATAGTTTTTTGCAATCGTTTAGCAATTCGGGCTTCACCCTTCACCCTTCAAGTAGGTACGAAATAACAACCACCAAAAGTCAGGTAGCAAGTAAAACAAGTATATACAAGCTGCAGAAAGTAGGTAGCGCAAAAATTAAAAATGCTAATCCGGCTGTAACTTTTGAACCCGTAGGAATTTTTACATGAAATTTTTTTTCTTAGAATCTTAAGAATATTTACTAAAATACATAATTATTAAAAAAGATTCGATTTAAAAAAACTGCCAATATCATGTCCCCCCTTAATTGAGATTTTCCGGATAATCGTTGATACAAAATGGGTTAAGAGAAGAAAAGGTGCAAATTATTTTAATCTCTGTACGCTACTTTTTTTCTGCACAGCTTGAGCACATTGCAGCACAATTACCAGATTTCTAGCTAAATTCACTTTATAAAAAAGCAGTACCTTATAAAAATTACACTGTTGCAATAAATTTTATTTCCAAATTGGCACATGATAGCACATATCGGGCACATAACAGCACATGTCTTTTTAAAAATTATAAATGAAAAATGGAGAAGCTAACTTTGTGGATGTTTGAAATGAAGTGATCCTAATTTTATGTTTTAGCGTATTTATGTGAAAAATTTACTAAAACTTAATTTAACTCTAGATCTAAGAAAAGTAGAAAAAAAAAACTTAAAATAAAAAAAAAAATTTTTAAATTTTAATCGTATAAAATAATAAATAATATTATATATAACAATATATAATAATATAATAATAATAATAATATTATATATAATTAATAATAAAATAATGCAAATTTTTTTAACTTATTTTTTCTCACTGTAATATTAAGAATATGCAATAGTCCTTAAAAAAAGGTTTTCTATTTGCCTCCAAGTATTGTTCATTCATATATTTTATTAAAAATTTTAAAATAAAATAGATCAAACATCATCGCATAGAGTTCACTTTATATTTTTGGCATCTACAGACCTGAAATACTTTTCTAAAAGAGCTTTTTACGCTGATTCTACGTCTATACTCAGTTTTCCCCTAATAGGTCGAATTTTTGAGATACAGTTTGATTTGCATTTTTTTGACTTTGAGCCATTTTTTCTATTTTAGAAACTAAACTGTTTCATATAAAGCAATTTCAATAATTAAATAAGCTATCCAATACTGTATTAACCATTTGTATGTCATGTTTTTTCTCTGAGATATTTAAGTCTAAAGTTCTAATTTTAAGTTTTTGGTTAAACATTTTGAACTTTGACCGTCTTTTCCATAATGTTTCAAACTATTTTTCAAAGATGTTTTAATTTGATAATTTTTTTTATTTAATTTCCTTCATTAATATGTTTGTAAAAAAAGCAAACTCTTAATATGTACTAAAAAAATTTGTTTATTTTTCAAACTAATTGTTCTTTGGAGTTCCATATACACTGAGGAGCATAAGTGTATCACAAACCAACAACTATCATTTTAACAACCTATAATTTCTATAAATTTTACTCAAATGCAATCAAATTTTTTTTTATTATGTTTGTACAAGTCTCTTCTGTATTTCAAACAGGTTTTTATTAAGATCTGATTACAACAACAAATACACGAAGGCATAATGCAAACTAAATCATAATGATACAGTTTTGCACTCACTACTCAATTGTTTTTATTACCGTTATATTTTTGTTATTGAACAAAGTGCAATGCAATTTTTTAATTATTACGATAATTTACGTGATAATAAGTGGTTCAGTAGTCATGAACAACCAAAATAAAGAGGAAATATTAATTTGTTTGCGCAATGGCGAAAGCATTAGGCAAGTGGCGAAGAAATTTCATTTGGACAAAACTTTTGTCCAAAGATTAAAAAAAAAAAGTGGTGTAAGTGTTCCTACAAACAAAGGTGGTCGTCCGAAAAAAATTTGCGATCGAGATGTACGCCATCTAGCAAATTTGGTTACCAGCACCGATGCCGTTACTCCTGCTGCAGCTTTAAATATACTGCAAATTGACGCCAGTAAGTGGACAGCTCGTCGAGCTTTGAAAAAAATAGGTGTTAAGGCAGCAGAAAAGAAAAAGAAACCTATGCTGACCAAACGACATGTGCGGTTACGGAAGGATTTTGTTGCAGCACACGAGCACTGGACTGTCGCTGATTGGGATTCGGTATGTTATTAAACATATGTGTGTATTACTGTTTATACTAACAAATATTAAATAATTTAAAGGTTATTTGGTCTGATGAGACTAAAATTAATCGATTTCAATCCGATGGGCGTGCATGGTATTGGACTAAGGACCCTGATACAATCCAACCAAATCAGGTACGCCAAACCGTCAAACACGGTGGTGGCTGTATCATGGTTTGGGGTTGTATATCCAAAGATGGAGTGGGACCCTTGGTGCGCATCGATGGAATTATGCGCAAGGAACAATATTTGTCCATCCTGCAACAGAATCTTCCTGATGTAGTGGAAAAAATGGGTCTTGCTGCTGAAAAAGTAATTTTTCAGCAAGACAATGACCCCAAACACACCGCACATCTTGTGAAAGACTGGCTCAAAAAGCAAAAATTTGGTGTGATGACGTGGCCTCCACAATCTCCGGATATGAATCCGATCGAGAATTTGTGGAGTCACGTCAAATCGCAGCTTGCAAAATATGCCAGTCCTCCAAAAGGCGTGAACGAGTTGTGGGAGCGGACGAAGGAAGTGTGGGAGGCGATTCCTCCAGAATTTGTGCAGAGGTACACGCAAAGTCTACCTAATCGCATCCAGGAGCTTAAGAAGGCAAAGGGTTACTGGACCAGTTACTAAATATATATTATTGTTTTAAAAATATAAAAATAAATAGTGAGTGCAAAACTGTATCATTATGATTTTATTTGCATTATGCCTTCGTGTATTTGTTGTTGTAATCAGATCTTAATAAAAACCTGTTTGAAATACAGAAGAGACTTGTACAAACATAATAAAAAAAAATTTGATTGCATTTGAGTAAAATTTATAGAAATTATAGGTTGTTAAAATGATAGTTGTTGGCTTGTGATACACTTATGCTCCTCAGTGTAAATTGATTGAGAAACATGGCTTAAAAACTTGTTTTAATTTTTTTTAATTTTTTTCCTATCTCTGTCATATTGTTATTGGCATATTAGTGAAGGAAAGTAAAAAAAAATTATCAAATTAAAACATCTTTGATAAACAGTTTAAAACATTATGGAAAAGACGGTCAAAGTTCAAAATTTTTAACCAAAAACTTAAAATTTGAACTTTAGACTTAAATATCTCAGAGAGGAAACATGACATACAAAGGGTTAATACTGTATTGGATAGCTTATTTAATTATCTGTCAGATGACATACAAATGATTGCTTTATATGAAACAGTTTAATTTCTAAAATAAAAAACCCTGTATCTCAAAAATTCGACCTATTAGGGGAAAACGGAGCTTAGATGTAGAATCAGCGTAAAAAGCTCTTCTAGAAAAATATTTCAGGTCTCTGGATAAAAAAAACCTTGTCGATTAGTGTTATTTAAATTAATATATAAGATCTAGCTTTAGTTTCTAAACTTGTTTAACAAGTTAATATGTGGTAACCATGTGGCCTTTCATATTTATTCATATTAATTTTACTTAATTCATTTTAGCTTTTAAGTAATTCTTGTATTTAATAAACCAAAGTAATTGTAAAATAATTAATTGAAATTTTGTGTACATATATAATAAAGTTGCTCAATTAATTTTCAAATAAAACTTCAATACTTAAATTAAGGCCTTTGTTTACCTTCTTGTTTATGGCAACATTTTTTTTTGGGAAATGTATGAATCCGTCTTTCGAATTCGCACATTATTAGAAATGAAGTAAATAAAGCTTATAATTTTTTTTATCCAAAATTTTCAAATACGTACATTTATTAATATTTTTAAAATATGTACATCACGTGACCTGCCTCACTTACTTAGTCGCCGTGTTGCTTTAACATTTAAACGTATTTTGTGCTATTTGTACATAATTTGACAACGGTTTTTATATATTGGTTTGGTTTTTATCATGAATAACAATAATTTTTCCAAAAATTCAGTAGGATAAAAGTTGATTCAGCATCAGTTTTTAAAACAATTTTTTCTATGCCAATATACAGGGTGTCCCGCAATTTAGTGCAACTATTTACGAAGCTGAAAGGTTATGTCGAGCTGAGCAAAAAATCATATGGGAGGGGGCGAGGGGTCTATTTTTACATTCTTAGGAGCTAAAGTGTTAATTAATATTTCACGACTTTGGTTAACTTTATTGTTGCCAGCAGAAAAACTAACTGACATAAAACTTATTTTGATAACTAATTTTAAAGGCAATGAAATCACCTTTCCAAGGGCATATCAACAAACTCCACCAACTTAACCGTTACCGAGCTGTGCTCGTGTGAAAATGAAATCAATCGATTGAAACTACCAAATTTCAATTTTGACTGCAAATTTCTCAGAATTTTGCGTAATAAATGAAATATTTTTTAGATCAATTTTGTAATTTATTGAATTTTATTTTATTGAATTGTATTTGGTATCAATGACAACAACAAAAACAAAAACAACAAAAACATAAACACATCTTTAAAAATAAAAAAAGTTGGCTGTACTAAAAAATTATACTTAGAAAATAATGATAAATAATGACATTCAAATTTATTATGCAGTAGATAATATCATTGTTTTCTAAAAGGTATAATTTTTTTAGTACATACAACTTTTTTATTTTTTAAGATATGTTTGTGTTTTTGGTGGCATTGAAAAGAAAATTTAATAAATTACAAAATTGATCCTAAAAAAAATTTCAATTATTACGCGAAATTCTGAGAAATTTGCACTCAAAATTGAAATTTGGTAGTTTCAATCGATTGATTTCATGTTCACACGAGCACAGCTCGGTAACGGTTAAATCGGTGAGGTTTGTTGATATACCGTTAAAAGGCGAAAGGTGATTTCATTGGCTTTAAAATGAGCTATCAAAATAAGTTTTATGTTAGTTAGTTTTTCTGCTAGAAACAATAACGTGAATCAAAGTCATGAAATATTAATTAACCCTGTAGCTCCTAAGAATGTGAAAATAGACCCCCCCTCCCATACGATTTTTTGCACAGCTCGACATAACCTTTCAGCTCCGTAAATAGTTGCACTCAATTGCGGGACACCCTGTATATTTTTTATTTCATATAATTGGAGCAACTCATTTGAAAAATGTCTGAATGATCAGTTCTCAGTAAAAGGTTAACCGATTTAAAAAATGTTACCACTAAACAGTTATCCACTTCTAAAATTAGGTCGTGACGAAGACCAATTTAAATTATCTTTAGAGAAAAGTTCAGAAAGCTTGGTCTGCTATACCTCAGAACACATGTCGGACATTAGTAGAGCCATTGCCGCAAAGATGTGAAGCTGTTTGGAAAAATTGGGTATATTCTACAAATTACTAATAATATATTTTAGAATTTTTGACTTATTTTTAAGTTTTTATAATTTTCAAGGTTTTGATTCTCTTTCATTGTTCCCACTTATTATGAAGTATTTTAAAATTTTATTTATAATTTTTTTTTATTTGTATCTATAATGATAAGGAAATTAAAAAAATATTGAAGTTTTCGATTCGAACCTTATTATGGCATATTTTGTCATTGAAGTTTGAGCATGAGCAACTGATTCTATTTTATTGTCCGGCACTGTATTTGCCGTTTTTAACTAAGATCTCTTGAGCAAATAGAAAAAAAAGATCGAACGAAAAAAAAAACGAAAATGGTCACTTCAGCCCTTGAAAGGACTTTGACCGAGCTTCTTATGATCAATTGTGCTGTGTGTGATGTGAAATGTTTGCACACAAATGATCGTGAACTGGACCTACATGTTTTACGCCGACTCCGAATGGCTAATGTTCTCAAGAAGCTTTTCATGGCAGTTTTTTTTTTACTCTCTGAGGTTTGCCATTGTCTGCAGAGAGGTGACGGCCGAACAGAAAAATTAATTCAATTGAAAAAACATTCTGTGTCGGATGGAGGACTCGAACCTAGGTTCTCTGGCGTAAGAGTCACACACTCTATCCGCTACGCCACGGCCGCCACTAAAAAAGATCATTAGATTAAATAGTTTGGCAGTGCGAATTCTCATATTAGTAGCAATGAAGGGTTAAAAGTGTTATTTATATATTGCATAAAAAATTCCATTAAAATTTCGATTTCCTTCCAACTGGGCTATAATGAGCTTTGAAATTTTCGAAGAAAAACATATAACAGTATCTTATTCCTCAACCAAGAATTAAGAAAATCACCACACAATATATGTGGCATAGTAAGGTAAAGCTCATCAAAGCTTTGAACACGTTCTAGAGGGGATACAACAACCAAGCCTTTCCTGTATGCAGGAAAGTTTTTATCAAATATAAAATCCATTATTGCTGGCTTACATTTACCACGTACAACAACCAACTAAGAAATAATGGGATATCTTAACGGGAAAAGCATTATTTTTTGTTATTGAGAAATATGAGTACTTTCATACCGCTTCTCTATAGAAGAAGAGAGAGAGAGAGAGAGAGACAGAGAGAGAAATGGCAATTATTTTAAATACAACGATTAATAGAGATATTAAATATTTTTCATAATAATATTGAAAAGTTATTTCGATATGATATAAAAAATTCGAAAATTTCAATATTGAAGTTTTAAAAATGTCACAAAAAAAAAATGTAATTGACGTTGTCTGGAGCTACTGTTGCCAATAGTTTGAAATTGAAATACTGAAGTTTGCTGTAATTTTTTAAAATAGCTTCATAATGTGACTTCCAACGGACTTATGTACAGAGTATAACTTTTTTACTTAAGTCACGATTTATATAGTAAACTTAGTTAAATCATTTTAAGCTCTCATCAGAAACGTGCTGGGAGCAACATCAGCCCAGCACAAAATAGAATCTGGTGGGCTGATGCTGCTCCCAGCACGGAGAAACTTAAAAATTTATGATTTGCTTAGTTTATGAGTCGGTGATGCGATAACAAGAAAAAGCAACTGCATTGCAGACACAATAACAACAACATAACAACAATGAAAAATTACAGCAAAAAACAGAAGAAAAATTAAACTAGTTGTAAAATAAATCATGGCAGAGTGAGGTTTTCCTAAGGGGAAACATTTTTATAAAATTTTATGAAATAGTTGCAAAAATAATGTAAGGTACATAATCTAGACTTAGATGAATATTAAACTAGCTAAGCTAGTGTTGATTTATTACTAACAAAAATATGTTATGTAATGTGCCAGGTGTGGGCTACATTTCAAAGGAAATTTTTTGTTATGAAATGATTTTGGTGATGCTTTTTTATTGTGAAGTTAGCACCGCCATTTACTATTAACAGAAATTCAGAAACTCTATTATAATGTGCACGATTTGAGCTAGAATGTGCAGTAGAAAGAATTCGACTTTAAGTGAATTTTAAGAACGTTAGTACTATTTTTTCAAAATGCTAGCCTTGTTTCCGTCTTAGTTTGTTGAAATGCAAATTTGTGCATTTTCTAAACTCTTTTCGTCTCTCTTAAAAATTTATCCAAAATTCCAACATTAGCGGTGTAACGAAAATTCGAATGGTAAAAAAATTCTTAAAAGATATCGGGCACATATCTATTATTTTGACAATAAATAAAAATGATGTTGATGCACATGAGTTATAGTATATATTTGGCTCGATTTTTTTTTTCCAAATTTCCATTAAATCTTTGCATTGCTGGACCACAGTGCATCAAAAACTATTAATATCCGGTAGTCAAATACATTTTTTTAACACAGCAGTTTTGACTCCATATAGTTCAATATTGAATGATAAAATATCTGTAGTACAAAAAAGTAAAAACAGACAAAGAAAACATTCTAACATATAAACAATAAACTCAATTAAAATGACATGAAGAATTTGTACACACCTACTACAAATAAAAGAAAATGAAACAAAAACAACCGAAAAGAGTTCTCACAAAAAGGCCGCATGAACAGAACAGCATTAGGATGAACTTAGATAAACTAAGGGACAACATTAAAACAACATCAGGAAAACATTTTAATCTTCTTTGGAATTCGTTGTAAGCAGCTCGATTGAATGAGTTCTTGAATGCATCTATGTATTTCAAAGGTAATGATTTCTTTTTGTTTAAACCATTTTCAAATTATAGTATAGCATACATACTATAGCATTACTATAGCATAGTATAGCATTGTTGTGTTTTATTGTTGATGTTGTTGTTTTTGAGAGTTTCGCCTTTTGGTTTATAGTAAATTAATTGATTATGTCGTGTTCTTTCATGTTGAATAAACAAAACCCTACAAATTAAAACGACAATGCCAAGAAATGTTTGACCTGAGGGCAAACAGAATCTAAACTTTATTTGTGCAAAATAATTAAGGAAATTCAAGGATTAGTTTTGTTCACAGTACTATTAGCCTTTTCAGCACACAGAAGGAATTTTCTCAGAATGCTTCAATGATTCTATTTAATTTGAATCTTAAAGTTGTAGAAATAAATCATCAATTTTAAATCAATTGCTTAGCATTTTATCTAAAATATTCTTAAAACTATGCCAAGAACATTCGACTTTTTCAATTCAATAATTTGTTGGCATACAGAATAGTTATACTTTTTTTAAATATTTTAGTCTCAAAAGTTAAAGCAATTAAAAATCTATTTCCATATTTATACTCATTTCATGCCCATATCCATATCCATATCCATATCCATATCCATGTCCATATCCATATCCATATCCATATCCATATCCATATCCATATCCATATCCATATCCATATCCATATCCATATCCATATCCATATCCATATCCATATCCATATCCATATCCATATCCATATCCATATCCATATCCATATCCATATCCATATCCATATCCATATCCATATCCATATCCATATCCATATCCATATCCATATCCATATCCATATCCATATCCATATCCATATCCATATCCATATCCATATCCATATCCATGTCCATATCCATATCCATATCCATATCCATATCCATATCCATATCCATATCCATATCCATATCCATATCCATATCCATATCCATATCCATATCCATATCCATATCCAAATCCATATCCATATCCATATCCTTATACATATCCATATCCATACCCAGATAAGAATTTCACCTAAATATTTGTAGTTATTCATACACAACTTGAAAAGGCCTTGTATAATAGTAATTATTCATACTTTTCTTGAAATAGCCATGTGAATGCCTTGAAAATTTCAATTTCTTGTATAATTTTTTATATAAAGCTTTATTCAATGCCACATTTTAGGAAGTAGTAGTAGTGAAAACAATATCATTAGATATTCCTGATTTAAATAAGAAAACGTTCACTATCATAAAAAAAACTATTTCAATAAAAAAAAATCGTCTGAGAGCGGGTTTGAACCTTGGATCTATTGGATTCTTTAATTTATTGGATCGAAATTAAGTGCGTTTATGAAATGAGTGCAATCGAGAGCTGGAAAATTGTTCTTAAGGGAATTAAAAAAAAATATTAATTATGTTTCAACGTCGCGTGAGTAAAGTCTTGAGTAGACGAGTAATTAGAGCGTGTGGCTGGTAATACAAAGGATCCGAGTTCAATCCGTGCTAGTTGGGACATGGCAAATATACAAAGATTTTTAAAATGTATAAGTTTTCTGTGCTAAATATAATGAAATGATGAAACGTAGAAAAAGAGATTACTAAAAACAATTAATTTTTTTTTCTCAGTTTCCGAGTTCCTGAATAAGACTTAAATAAGAACCTTCGATCAAACTTTATATAAGTTCTTGTATAAAGGAAATATTTTTATACACCTATTTTCCTTACATAGACCTTTTATAAAACTTGTTTTAAAGATTGTACAAGGAAGTTTAAATTCTCCTTCCTATATAAATTCCTTAGACAAAACTCTACCTGAGGCTTATTTAGGTGAAATTGCTATCTGGGTGTCCATATCCATATCCATATCGATATCCGTATCCATATTCATATCCATATCCATATCCATATCCATATCCATATCCATATCCATATCAATATCCATATCCATATCCATATCCATATCCATATCCATATCCATATCCATATCCATATCCATATCCATATCCATATCCATATCCATATCCATATCCATATCCATATCCATATCCATATCCATATCCATATCCATATCTATATCCATATCCATATCCATATCCATATCCATATCTATATCCATATCCATATCCATATCCATATCCATATCCATATCCATATCCATATCAATATCCATATCCATATCCATATCCATATCCATATCCATATCCATATCCATATCCATATCTATATCCTTATCCATATCCATATCCATATCCATATCCACATGCATATCCATATCCACATCCATATCCATATCCATATCCATATCCATATCCATATCCATATCCATATCCATATCCATATCCATATCCATATTCATATCCATATCATTATCCATATCCATATCCATATCCATATCCATATCCATATCCATATCCATATCCATATCCATATCCATATCCATATCCATATCCATATCCATATCCATATCCATATCCATATCGATATCCGTATCCATATTCATATCCATATCCATATCCATATCCATATCCATATCCATATCCATATCCATATCCATATCCATATCCATATCCATATCCATATCCATATCCATATCAATATCCATATCCATATCCATATCCATATCCATATCCATATCCATATCCATATCCATATCCATATCCATATCCATATCCATATCCATATCCATATCCATATCCATATCCATATCCATATTCATATCCATATCCATATCCAGATCTTTTCAAAATCCCCTCCGAAATAGATTCAGGGAGGTGAGAGGAGATGCCTGTAGAAACCGGAGCTATCAATATTAATATTTAGAGGTTGCGCATCACGATTTTCTATTTTCCATATAAATAGCATGGGGAAAATTATTTATTTCTTCTGATTTTTATATCTTAAAACCAATGGACGAATGTAATTGACTAAAACGTACATATATTGAAATTGAACGTTCTACAAAAATGTCCCCAATCATTTCTTAAATAAATCTACTTTTTTCTCCAGTTTCCGGTAAAATCATTAAAGTTATCATAGGTACTAAAAATTCACATCATTGGCATTTTTGTAATTTTCAACTATGTATTGATGTTAGAGGGGGATACATGATATAAATAAATATAATATAATTTATTAAATGTTTTGTTTTTTTATTTCTGATGACATTAATAAGCTGTGCGATGGAGACCGTTTGCCTTTTTCAAAATGATGTTTGACGGCACACTGACACCTCAGATTACATTTTACTTCACTAAAACAAATATTTTCCTACACTTTAAGAATAAACAAGTAACACCCAAAAAACTCAAAGTGTTCATTTACTTCCTGCTTTTCTAACTTTAGATGAGATTCACCCCCTTTAGAATTTTTCTGCTTGTGAATTTATCAACTAAAATGGAAATATTTAAATAATCTTAATGGCAATACTGGAAAGGGTCTCGCGTGGAATACTTGGAAAGATCTTAATTGTACGTTTACATATCGAGATTAAATCGAGTTAAGTACTTTGAAGGAATTAACTCGTTAATCTTGTTGCTTTTTACGAGATTAGCCATACAAAAGTAAATCTCTTCGGAACGAGATAAGAAATCAATTTACTTTTTAATCTCCTCAAAAAGGCTTGCAACCGTGTAAAGATCGATAATTTCTTTAAAATTGCAACGCTGTAAAAAAGTAATAAAATAAAATGTCAAATAATTATATACAACTGCTTAAGGCACTAATTTAACAATTACAATTACGCTGGTCAATTTTTGTAAAATTTGTAAATGTAATTTTAATATAAAAAAATAAATGTAAAAAATGTAAGGTAAAAAATTTAATTTAACAAATATTAGAGAAGGTAAATACATAAAAAAAAAACTAAAATGTCTAAGTTAATCAAAGATCACGCTAGTGTAAAAAGTAAAGATTACAAAAGGAGATAAGGCTAATCTTCTTTCTCTCAATCACAAAACGTACTCTAAGATAGTAACAGATATGTCTACATGGCGATTAAATCGGTGAACGTGGGCAAATAATTAAAATCAAAGATATCGACAAGTACATCTGTGAAATACTCACCAAAAACTCAGTTTTAAAGAGCTTCAACGAGGTTTCAACGAAAGTGTTAGAATAAGTGTTATATAGAATAAGGTTTGACATTTTTATGTTTTTATTTACATTTTATTATTATTATTACATTTTTAATGTTTCTCAAATAATCTCAAATGGGTTCATAAAACATTTAGAGTATTCATGCTAATGCCGAAAAAGCGCTAAATGTGCTGTAAATTGGAAAAACGGTAATTGCCGAATTTAAACTGTCAAAATTTGTATGGAATCCGATTTTCTGCATAGTTTTCAGTTTTCCACACGATTTTGATATGTAAATAGTGCCGAATACTTTCGGCAACAAATTGTTGCCATCTTTCAAATATTTTACAAATATTTATTATAAACATTAAACCAAAGTTGCAACTTTTTAATACAGCTTAAAGAACAACTAATTGATATACGGCACTATTATTGCTTCATTAGAATCAAAAGCAAATTATATGACTCATAAAAATAATGCTAACATATTTTAAAATTTCCAGCTTGCATACACCGATATAATTACTTTAAACTCGTTTCAACTTACGTTGTTGCAGAGTGGCCAGTTTTGCACGATAAATTGTACTGTTGGAATTTTTAAACCGACTTCAAAAAGGAGGAGGTTCTCAAGTTCGTCGGCTTCTCTGTTTTTTTTTTTTTTTTTTTTTTTTTTTGTAAATGTATGTACATCGATAACTCCTAAACCATATGCCTGATTGCCATAATTTTTGGGGAACAGATAGATATCATAAGCGTGGAGGTGCCCGTACAAAAGTGGGCGGTATTCGAGAACTGGGCGTGGCAATAATAGATCTCGCAATAGTAGATACTTTATCTCGAATAATATTGACACTAGGGTACTGCACTTTAGTGCAGGGGTAGGCACAATTATTGCAAATTATGGGCAGGAAAATCGGCGTAATTCGACAAATGGGCGTGGCAATATTAGAAAAACAGTGTGTCTTGAATAATTTTGAGGCTAGAGTACTGCAATTTAGTATAGGGGTAGGCAGTATTATTACAAATTATCGTCAATAAAGTGGGCGTTATTCGGCAAATGGGTGTGGCAGTATTATTAAAACACTATCTCGAATTATATGGACACTAGGGTGCTGAAATTTAGTGTAGGGATAGACACAGTTAATACAAATTACGGTCAATAAAATGGGCGTTATTTGACAAATGGGCGTGTCAATATTAGAAAAAGAGTATATCTCGAATAATATTGATACTATAGTACTGCAATTTGGTATAATGGTAGGCATTATTAGTACAAATTACGGTCGATAAAGTGGGCGGTATTCGACTACTGGGCGTGGCAATATTAGAAAAACAGTGTATCTCGAATAATATTGACACTAAGGCACTGAAATTTATTGTAGTACAGGGGTTGGCAGAATTATTAGAAATTACGGTCAATAAAGTTATTCGATAAATGGGCGTGGCAATACTAGATAAACACTTACTTACTTACTTAGGTGGCCGTGACAACCCGTGTCCGGATTTCGACCGACCTCATCAGCTCTCGCCAGGCGCCTCTGCTTTGCGCGCGCCTTCTCCAATCGGATACACCAAGTGCGGTTAGGGCTTCCTCAGCCTGGTCCATCCATCGGAGGCATGGTCTCCCTCGTCGTCGTTGACCAGCGACCCTCGCTTCGAGCACCTTTTTCGCTGGAGCTTCGTCGTCCATACGATGGACATGACCCAGCCAGCGTAGTCGCTGCACAGTTATACGCCGAACTACGTCAATGTCTCCGTAGAGCTCATACAGCTCGTGGTTCATTCGGATGCGATAGTCATCGCCGACTCGAACAGGACCGAAGATTTTGCGAAGAACTTTTCTCTCGAACACCCCCAGAGCGGCTGCGTCAGTTTGCGAAACTACCCATGCCTCAGCGCCATAAAGCAGCACAGGTAGAACGAGCGTCTTGTAGAGTGTTAGTTTTGTCGATCGAGAGAGGGCTCTGGAACTTAGTTGCTTACTGAGCCCGTAGTAGCACCTATTAGCAATTATTGTTCTTCGCTTTATCTCCAGGCTGATTTCGTTGTTAGTATTAATGGCGGTGCCAAGGTATACAAACTCCTTGACTACTTCAAAGTTATAGCTGCCGGATGGAACGTGGGAGTCTAAACGCCGAGCTCCCTTGTTTGTAGACAGCATATACTTTGTTTTACCCTCATTTATCGTCAAACCCACTTTGGCTGATTCCTTTTCGATAGCGGCGAAAGCAGCGGTAACATCTCTCTTGGTTCTGCCAACAATATCAATATCATCAGCGTAAGCAAGGAGCTGGACACCTTTATAGAAAATGGTGCCATTACGATGCACACCGGCCTTTCGTACGATCCCCTCCATGATGATGTTGAAGAGATCGCAAGACAGTGGATCGCCTTGCCTGAAACCTCTTTCGGTATTGAAGGTTTCGGAGAGGTCATTTCCTACCTTGACGGAGCTGCGTGTGTTGCTCAACGTCATTCTGCAAAGTCTAATCAACTTTGCAGGTATACCGAACTCAGACATTGTTGCGTATAGGCAATCCCTTCTCGGGCTATCGAACGCAGCTTTAAAGTCGACAAAGAGATGGTGTGTGTCAATTTGATTTTCGTGGGTTTTCTCCAGGATTTGTCGTAGCGTGAAAATCTGGTCTATGGTGGACTTACCAGGTCGAAAGCCACACTGATAAGGTCCAATCAGTGTTTTTGTAATTGGCTTTAATCTTTCACACAGTACGCTTGAGAGAACCTTATATGCGATGGAAATAAGACTGATACCTCTATAACTTGCGCAGATTGTAGGGTCTCCTTTCTTAAGTATAGGGCACAGTACACTGAGGTTCCAATCGTCAGGCATGCTTTCTGCTAGCCATATTTTGCTGATGAGCTGATGCATGCGCCTTATCAATTCATCGCCGCCGGTTTTAAACAATTCAGCTGACAGGCCGTCAGCACCCGCTGCTTTATTGTTTTTGAGTCGTTGGATAGCAACTCGAACCTCTTCATGGCTAGGTGGTGATACTTCCACTCCGTCATCGTCGATTGGTGGCACTGCACTGTGCTCTCGATGGGCGGCATTGGTGGAATCGTCGCCATTAAGTAAATTGGAGAAGTGCTGTCTCCACAATCTAAGCACACACTGTGTATCCGTATTCAGATCTCCATTTTCGTCTCTACTAGATAAACACTATCTCAGTTAATATTGACCCTGGGGTACTGAAATAAAGTACAGGGGTAGGCACAATTATTGGGAATAACGCCCAAGAAAGTGGGCGCTTATTTAAAAAAGGGGCGTGGCAATATTAGAAAAACACTATATCTCCAATTATATTGACATTAGGATAATAAAACTCCTTACAAGAATGGGTATAATAATTTCAAAACACTTGACATCTAATTTAAATTTAAGAGACAGATATTTGAAATTACCAACAAACTTTCAGAATTTAATGGAACAAATTTTTTCAGAACAATTGTATTTATGTTGTTTATACACTTTTTTCGAAAATTTATCATATTCTCTAAAAAGGAAGAAATAAAAACTTTAAAAAAAAAAAAAAACAACCGACTACAAAATCACTACAAAGTAAAAAATAATTTTAAAAATACTTTTCCTTTTAATTTCTTGGTCATATTTGATAATTTATTTAAACATATTATTATATATGAAATCTTATTATTTGAATTTTTTCTTATTTGTTTTATTATCATAAATATATAGATTTCTTGATGAATACAAATGCTTTGAAGTTGGCGCTTCTGATAAAAAGTCTGAGTATATTAGCGCCGACCTTAAAAGCTTTTGTATTCATCAAGAAATCAAGAAACCTAGAAAAATATTATGTATGCATAAAGAAAGGGCTAAATGAATGAATGCACTTTAATGGATACGTTTATGGTTGTGTGTTTGAAGCTTATTCGGCAAGTAAAACGTTAAAAATTCAAAGTGAAAAATAAAAATAAATATGTCTGGAATAAGAAAAGAAAAAATTTTACTCAAAAATAAAAAACTGAATTACTATTAAAAATTTTTGTTTTATGAATTAAAAATTTTAAAATTTTCTGCAATTTTCGTTTGTATTCGTTAAATTCTTTGAAAATCTGATATTTTAAGCAATTCTGAGGTATTTCGTTGACTTGCTGTATTTTGTGGTAATTTTCGCGATTTTGTGGTAATTTGAGATAATTTTTGGTATTTTTGGCGTATGGTAATTTGTGAGAATTCAACGCGAGAAAAAGAGAATTTGTGAGGTATTTTCAACTGACAACACTGCGTTGGTGCATTAAGTTATAACAGCATAGTGCGATGACTCTTTTATTACAGTCAAATAACCGCAGAATGTTTTACGGTGAAATGGTTTTTGCTCAACACTAACAGGTTATAGATTTCATAGTCGCATAGCTTGCAACTATCTACATTTTACCATCGCGTTTAAAAATATGCCAGACACTTCTGAAACTTATTAACAATCAATTAGTTAGATTAGAATAAGATCCAAGTTAAGCATCCCTTAATCTTAGAAATGTGCTTTGGATCACTATGTCACTATTGTATTTTTATGCGGTGTTGAATAAACTATAGTGGTATTCGCTCTTTTGTGTATTTATGAATACACTAGTGTACTTCTGTCAAAAAATTACACTAAATACACATGCAACAACAAATACCATAGCTTTTGAAGTTACACTTTATGTGTTTTTTTTCAACATCAAAAGATGATTGTAATGTAGTTGTATGTGTTAATTGTATCATTTTGACATTACTTGGCTGCATTCTTGGCACCATTTCTTGTCCTTTGTTCGCCATAATTTTTTGCGCTAGCTCGTCACATCATATCGTTTTCTAATAAGAACTGTTTAAAATCCGTCTGTAATGGAATCTGTAATGGAAAATGTTAAAATAAGGAAAAAACGTTCAATTGCCACCAGTGTAGCCAATAGTAGATACACTGCTGTGGAAGAAGTCACTCACTCTTTCCCTTGTATTTATCGGTACAATTACAATCAGTACATTTAATACACGAAAGAGCGAATACCACTTATATTAAATTAATTTGAAAGTGAAGTTGTATGCATTGGTTTATTAAATAAAAATGTATAGCTGGTATTGTAACTAAAAAACTACCTGATTTATACACAATCGATGAAATTGCAAACCTTACTTATTAACTTAAGAATTTCCTAAAAGTCATGGTAACACAGTACATTAAAAAAAAAAACTAACTCAGTAAAAAAACCACATCAGTTGCTATTTGCTTTACTATTTCCATTTCCAGAAAAAAGTCCTTCGTGACTGACAAAATTGAAAAGTTATTAAAAATTTAATATTTAATGATATTATCTTAGAAAAACATTTAAATTTTATTGATTTAAGCAATTCGAACATAAACTCATTTACCAAGATGATAAAATGGTCTTCACTGTTTCACAAATGTAATTTTTATTTTTAATAAATGTTTAGTAAATGTTTCGTAAAGTTTTTGTTTTAGTAAAAATGGAAGACATGGACAAAAAAATAATAAAAAATGGTTGAGGTAAGGAGAGGCACAATATATTAAATCTGTTTCTTAATTACTAAAGTAAATAATTACTTAATTACTTAATTACCCAATTGAAATACAATGGAAACTTAAGTAACGTTACGCCAGTAATGACACGTCAGATGACTAAGCTTAATTACAAAAAAACGGGCAAACATTTTTTAATTTGATTAGTTGTAAAATAAACTTATATTATTTCAAAACTATCTAGAAAAGATTTTATACAAAAAGTCTTGTGCAATTCCCAGAGTTTTGCAAATTTTGTAATCCAAGTCGAAAAGTACTTTTGTTTTTTGTAACGTCACGCCAGAGCATAGTTTTGCTTATATATTTTTTAATCCTTAGGAGAATGGATTGTTTTAAAACTTTTACCTAATATAGAGCTATTTAATCAGTGGCGTAGCATGCGGGGGAGAGTGAACAGCCAATAGGGGTGGAAAATTAAGAAATAATTTTTTTTGAAGATATATCTGTAAAATTTTTTGTAGAAATATAAGATTTTTTTTAGAGAGGAGCGCATAATTTAATATCAAAGCATATATCGCACACTAAATACAAAACAGTCACAACTCAAAACTTACAAATTTTTACTTTTTAATGTAAAACTCTACGTAGTGATCATATACTTTGACTGTAACATATCAAATATATTTTGTACACATCTTCTTTCTCTATAGTTAAAACAAATTTTTGTCTCATTGCTTTCTGCTTCAATTAGAAATTTAAAAATTTTGAGTTGTGTCTGTTTTGTATTTAGTGTGCGATATGTTTCTTCAGTAGCTATGCCTGAACTTATTTTATTGACTGCACTTTAACATTGCAGATGCCAAAGGGTGCAAAAAATTTCGAAAAAATGCCTTACAATGCGTTTGTATCAGCTAAAACAAATTTAAAATATAAATACAATGTTTGCTGAGGGGTGCATTCATCACAATGATTAATTTCAAATTTGCATGTATTTTGTATAGAGTAATAATTGGATTGATGTCACAATTTTTTCTTATAATGAATGCTGCTATGATACTAAATAGGAACAAAAAGTTTGTAATGATTTTTTGCAAGTAATCCGTAAAGTATGCAATATTAATTGTAGATCAGAACTTTACAAAGGGTTTTTTTTTAGAGGTATGGAATTTCCTGGAGGGATAGCTGTCAAATCAGTTCTCAACATGTTTGCCAATGTCAGCAACATGTTCAGCAAACACATGTTGCTGACATTTATGTTCACGTACACTAGAACAAAGTTCACAAATTGTAGAGTTCGCATTCTGTGAGGGGAAACTAACAGAGCACTTCGCACACATTACGGTGCACATAATCGTCTATCTGAGCAGGTTATACGCAAAACAATAAATCAATTTATGTCAACGTTTACTCTTATAGTCAATATTCATCCAATACGGTCTTATACTGTCCCTGTAGGAAAATCAACTAATTTAAAAGTAGTTGAAAAAGTAGTTTTTTGTCAACCACAACTAGTTGAAATTCTGACTTTTTTCCATAGAACGAACTAACTTATTTTATATGGTGATGTCCGCTAAATATGTCAATTGACTGTCGTCTGCATATATTTTCAACTACATGTTAAATTAGTTACATTTAAATTATTTTTTTAATTGCTTTAAAATAACCAATTGAAAACTATTACTGATGGCCAAAAGTTAATAATATTTGATGAAATAACATGGTTAAATATATATAAGCTTGTAATCTAATAAAAATTTTCAATTAAAACATGCCAACATCAGAGTAGTTGCCGCCTTAATATAATTCAAAGTAGTTTATCAATCACTGGTTTTTAAGTAGTATTTCAATTACTTCATATATTGAAGTGGATGCCGCCTTAATATAATTCAAAGTAGTTCATATACTGGTTTATTTTAAACTAGTTTTTTAATTAGTTTTTTAATTTGTTTTTAAAAACAAGTTAGTTTGTTCCTAAAGGGGTGCGTACCGATGAGGCCACCGCCGCTGTAGAGGTTTGTGTGTGAGATGAGTGAAAACTAAAGATGGAACCACTGTCATTATTAGCGACTTTTTGGTTCCGTGAATATCGATCGTCTAAGTGCTTAATGGTTCCAGCAACAAGCAATACAGCGCGTGAAACCATCACTTTAGTGGGACGAACCTTTGGTGATCGAATCATATCAAGAAATTGGCCTGTAAGTTGGACACCTAGGTTATGTGATTTGACTCCGTGAGACTGCTTTTTGTGGAGGTACGTCAAGATAGTAGTCTATGCTGATTAGAGCCCTGCATGAGTATGCTTTTTCGCCTCCCTGAATATATTCTCTTGCTATAGAATAAAAAATTTCCTCCATTCCTTTTCTGCTTTGCTCATACCTGATCTTACACTCTCTTTGTTTTATTCAGATATAAGAAATGAAGAGGATAAGGATGTGTGTCAAAAGGAAACTTTTCACTCGTGGTAGGAAAGAAAATAGCAAGTTGAATAAAATTTGTGTGTGTTGAAATAAATTTGTCTTTTATGGTGTGTCAAATGGACGATGAAATTTTGACAATTACAAATTTTGACGTTCAACATTTCGGTCGTATTTTAGCACAAATATTTTATTTAATTTGCAAAAATTGTGATTAGTTGCTCAGAATGAACAGAATACTTCGAAAGTATTTTCCTTACCCTTATGCTATGCGGCTGCAGCAACCTAGTAAAGGGTATCAATAAATTAAATTATGAATCAAGGGTAATTCGAGTGCCATGACCGATTGGATTAAAAGAGACATATACGACGGCTTCAAAGGCAGCTTTGAACAATCACGTGGAAATTGCGGACCGGCGGAATGTTTACATGCTGGCGGCATTGCATTTGGCAGCGGAGCGGATGTATGCTGTAGCCGTGCATCATTGCAATAGCCTTTTCCCATTTGCATGCACCAGCAGTTCCGCGATATCCACGTGAGTGTGCCATCATTCTTTGTTATCTTCCATTTGCAATATTTTCACAACACTCGGATTGCCCTTGGTTGGTACTCGCTTAAAACAAAAGGAACAACACTTTTAAAGCAATATTTACTTTAAAATATTTTTAACTGGAAATAAAAGGTACAACTAAAGCATCTCGCGTTAAAAGCCACAATTTATCATCAACTTTACCGCACAGAACTAAACACACAAAAATGCAGCTTTCACAAAAACTCAGTTAAAAATTATATTAGTTTTTATTTAATCCGGTTTTATCGTTAAAAGAACGATAGTTTAATTAAGAAATTCACAAATTAAAATAGCTAATCATATACAGCGAGGAATGAAATACATAATCAATACAGCGAGGAAATGAATGTAATGTTTTTTTTCTCACTTTTTGGATGTGTCAAAAATTCACTTTTCGATTATATTCACCTCACAATTGCCAAAAATTGCTCTACCAACTGTCAAAATTTCATCATCAGAGTGAAAAGTTTCCGATTGACACACACTCTAAGAGCACGATGCTTTACTAACAACAACAGGTAGCAAATAAAGCAATAAAAAATAACAAAAATATCAGTATTCATACCCTGAATATTTAACGAATATATTAACGAGTATTGGGACCCCAAGAAGGTTGGTTGATAGGGGGTAGCTGTGTTTGGGAGAAATGTTGAGGAGCAAAAAATAATGGGACCAACTCATATATTTGACCCCTCTAGGAGTCCAGCTACGGCCGATATAAACTATTTTCGACAGCTTTTGCGTTTATTGTATGGGGAGCCAAAGAAGGGTGGTAGATAGGGGGTAGGTGTGTTCGGTAGAAATGTTGAGGGGCAAAAAATAATAGGACCTACTAATATATTTGACCTCCCTAAGAGCTCAGCTACGGGCGATATAAGCTATTTTCGACAGTGTTTAGGTTTTTTGTATGGAAGGTAGCGAATAAAGCAAGAAAAAATAACACAAATATGCATATAGAATAACATAAAGTTTATTGCGGGGAAAAACCAACATACCTGATTCTTATTCAGGTCACTGCAGCAGATTACTGAGTATTCGTGTAGTTTATTAAGTACTCAGAGAAATAACTGAAACAACGCGTAGATCGCAAGCTCACCTCAGTGCAAAAGTGTATGAGAGAGAATAGAGAACAAATAAAAAGTTATTCTCTTGCGCTACACGACCTGTTGCTACACAACCTGTTGCTACATGATCTGTTGTTTACATTTATTCGCTTGCAGCTTTGCTTGCAGTGACTGCTACAGCAGAGAATCAGGGTATATTCACTTGATGAATATATTCATACAGGGCTCTAATGCTGATAAGCTAGCTACAACTGGAAACAAACATTTGGAGCATTAAACCATTTTTGTCCAGCGTTGCGTCAGCGCAACGGTATATTTTTCTTAACCTTGAGGTCATACAGTGATAGCTTTTCATTATCTCCAAAAAGGATATAAAATTTTAAGATTTTATCTAATCGACCTGTTTTAGCTCAAGGCAGAACAATTACGTTTACTTACATTTCCAAGCGCGGGGAATTTGGGAGTTTTCCATTTTCTTTTTCTCTTTAATTTTAAACCTCTCAAAAATCTAAAAAAAAAAATAAAGTAAAATATTGTATAATTCTTATACGAGCCTCTTTCTTAAGCTTTATATTTACTTACTTACTTACTTAGGGGGCCGTAACAAGCCGTGTCCGGGTTTCGGCCGACCTCATCAGCTCTCGCCAGGTGCCTCTGCTTTGCGCGCGCCTTCTGCAATCGGATACACCAAATGCGGTTAGGGCTTCCTCAGCCTGGTCCATCCATCGGAGGCATGGTCTCCCTCGTTGTCGTTGACCAGCGACCCTCGCCTCGAGCACCTTTTTCGCTGGAGCTTCGTCGTCCATACGATGGACATGACCCAGGCAGCGTAGTCGCATCTCAGTTATACGCCGAACTACGCCAATGTCTTCGTAGAGTTCATACAGCTCGTGATTCATTCGGATGCGATAGTCATCGCCAACTCGAACAGGAACGAAGATTTTGAGAAAAACTTTTCGAACTCTCGAACACCCCCAGAGCGGCTGCGTCAGTTTGCGAACTACCCATGCCTCAGCGCCATAAAGAAGCACAAGTAGAAAGAGCGTCTTGTAGAGTGTTAGTTTTGTCGATCGAGAGAGGGCTCTGGAACTTAGTTGCTTACTGAGCCTGTAGTAGCACCTATTGTTCTTCGCTTTATCTCCAGGCTTTATATTTAACTTTTGTAAATTTTTATGAAATTTGACTGACCTACGTGGCTTCCGCGGTTTGACGTAACGCTGGTCTTTAACAAAATACGTTTTAGTATATTTTTTGTTGTATTGTGGAAATTCTTGTGATCAATATTGGTGCAAAGCGCTCGATTTTGCTTGTAGAATATCGTTCAATATCGTTTTATTGAAAATTAAAAATCTTCAGATGGCAACTTGATTTTTAAACTTTTATTTTTTTTTTTTTAATTTTTTTGGTTTTATTTTTTAAGTTAGACCAAACTAAATACATATTTTTGAAAAGTTTCATCATTCTACCGCAACGGGAACATGGGTCAGTCCATGATAGGTTAATGGGGAGATAAGGCGACATGCTAGAAAAAGTGATGCAAAATTGGACCGACAAGATGTTGTCATGAAACGCAGTCGCAGTGGTCATATGCCGGAAATTGTGTTCAAACACTATATGCAAAAAAATTTGTGAACTAGTATGCAAAAATATTGGTCATTTCATTAATTTTTCTGTTTTTTTTTTTTTTTTTTTAAAAGTTCTATACCTCTAAAATAGTGGTACTCATTCTACAACATAGACATTTTTGCGTTTGTGTTAGAGAGCTTTAAGCTTCTTTTTGTTTTTACTAGTGAAGTGTAGCAAAGTAAACATTGGGCTTCATTATAAGCATTCATTATATATAAATATTTTATCTGATGACTACCAGAAATCATTTTGAACAATATTAAATACACGAAAAATATATATTATTTTTGCGTGCATTAATGAAACTACGCAACACAGCCTTCACTGCTTGAAGTGCCAAAGCGAACTGAGTTGATTTTTTATATGCGTGAGTTTTATATACGTGTGAAAGCACAAAAGCTTTTGTGCACATTTGTGCGACTTTGAGCAACAATGCTCTAAAAAGACATTTTTTATAAAAGCTTTGTATTCACAATCTTTCGGAGTCGAAAAGGCACTGAACTGTAGGTTTAATGTGAGCTTTATAACGAAGATTTACACTTTTGAGCATGAAATTGATGTCAACCGAAGCTTCCTTTCTTTTTTTATCATGTTCCAACAAAACTTTTTTAAGAACAGTGCCAAGTGTGTTAATTCTGTGTTACAATTTGTTCTTAATATGTTAAATAAAATTGCGAAACCAAAAAGACCAAGCGAATGCCAACAAAGAAAGACCAATGAAATACAAAAAACTAGTGGTTTACACTCGATTTCTCTGAGTGTAAGAATATTTAGTTGATTAATTATATTTACTAAAAAAGAAAAATCTAGTATTGTGTTGATCAAGGAAAATTATTTATTTTTAATAATAATGCTTTATAAAAACAATAAACATATGATTAAAGCTATTTTTAATTTAATTTTAATGAGTTAATTAGCAAAAAAAAAAAAAAACGATTCATCTAAGTCTACAACGTTTTCATTTTATGATGAAATGGCCACTTTTAAAATATTAGTTCGATCTCACTGGTCGTATTGCCATGTGTACATATTTAAGAGAATAATTATGACCGTGCCATGATTCCCAAACAATGCCAATTGCGGGTTTTTGTTTTGAATAATCTCCACGTAAATACTTTCCATTTAAATTGCTAAAAGCAAGAAAATATGACACATAAGTAAAGCAAAGACTTGGAGTTAGTTGTCTTAAGAACATACCTTTGATGACATTCCTTATACCACCAGCCACCGAAATAGAGCTGAGCACAATTCGACGAATAAGCATCGTTATCTTTATCTTTGGTTGAAAATTTCTGACCTTCATGATAAATCAGTGAGTCTCCAGCATTGCCTGTAAAGCTGCCAAGCATATTCAGTTCATATGCTTGGCTCTCATCGCCTATGGCGAAACTGCTGTATCTGGCCCAACGTGTTGCATTTGAAAAATCTTCCAGCTGTATCCAGAGTTCAAATAATGCAGACTGCGTCAAGGCATGTAATTTATCCAAGCCCATGAAGAACTCACCCTCCAGATTGCCAAAACCCTGCTGATAGTCACACCAGTCACGATAGAAATCAATGCTACCATCACGACGACGTTGTACAAGAATCCAAGGTTCATCACCTTGTTCGAGATCTTGAATGCAATTGACAAAGAATGGCCTCAGAGTTGAATTTTGAAGCTGTATCAGTTGAATGCCATTTTGGCCACTGCGACAGAAAGTGGATAGGCCGGTTGAGAAACCAGAGGCATTAGAGGCTATAGCGAGTGTTGGGGCAGTCGAGGAGGTGCCAGAAGCATTTGCATTTTCATCAATGCTAGGACCATTTGTTCTGAAACCACCGGCAGCGGATGATGCTGCTAAGTCTGCAAATGTTGTTGTTGCATTGCAAGGACATTGCATATGCTTATCTTTGTGACCATCTAGGGCATATATAGCTGTTTTAAGTTCTTCAAACTGCTGATAATTACTGAAATCAACGTAGTTATTTTTATTATTTTTTTTTTTTTTTTATAAACAGTGAATTTGTACTTCAAGATACACTTACAACATATTCGAAGTGTGCAATTTAAGCTGTATGTTCTGATTCGTCACCTCCAGCAGCTCAATTTTATGTGCTATAGTTTTAATTAATTCATCATCGCAAGTGTAGGAAGGTTGCAGCGGCTATGTAGCAAAAAAAAAAAAAAATAAAATAAGAACATAATATAACTTAAAATTACGTGTTTATGATAATTTGTCGTTTACTATTACCGCTCTATCCTGTACATAGCCCGTTTTCGCCAGGTGTATACATGCCAGCACCATATAGATTGCAAATAACATCTTTGCAGTTTTGTGACCTAAGATCGACTGAATACTTTGCTTAAATACAGCATGTATTAACACTGAATCAAGTTTTGTTTATCAGCATTTTATGTTAGAACTTCCAAAGAATTAGTTAGTTTATCGTATATACAATACAGTGGCGGGGGATTTCCACTTATTTGCTGACTAACATGAGTTAAGAGAAGAACAAAACGAGACGCTAGCAAAAATCACCTTTCTGCTAAGGCACTAAAACTTAAATCTCTGTAGCAAACAGTAGAATAAGAATCATAATAAATATTAAGGCGATGCTCAGTGTAAGTTTTTTTCAATCTACGAGGACAAAAGTAAAAAAACTTGCAAAAAATACTCTGTTTTTTTTTCGTGGAAATAAAGCTGATACACACATAAAGTCATGCTAGGAGTTTGAAAAATATTGCTTTATCTGATATATTTAAAACGACAGTCGTAAACCGTTCCTTTTTGTGTTTTTAAAAATTATTTGTAAGCATCAAGTTAACAGTTTTTGTGTTAAACGCGCTGATTAAAGTTGTTAAATTTTAAATTTCTTTTGTAAAGGAAAGCTTTTGTGAAAATATGTAGATTAATTTACAATAAAATTGCTTAAAAAAATCTTGGTTTTATTTAATTTAGCGATAGACAGTGTAGCGTAAAAATAAATAATTGAGCTAAATAAATTGAGTTTCACTCTCATAGATAGTTCACAAAAAATATTTAGCTGCTAGTTTTTGCATTTGTTCAAAATTTTTGCATTTTAGGAAAAAGCCTTAGCAGCTCAAGAATAGACCGAAAAGCCTGCAATTTCTTCTAAATAGGCATTAATTGTAATAACAAAGAAGAAGGTTATAAAATTTTGTGTTGCTATAATAAAATATAATGTTTCAAAGTCAAAACTTGAAGTGCCAATTCTTCTCTATAGCAGCAGTGCGCAAAAGGCCGCCCGTGGGCGGATAGCTTTCACATGCATACGACAGCTTTTAATTAAAAAAAGCTTTTTAGTCGAGTTAAGAACTTATAACACTGAATAAAATAATACGATCAGTCGCTGTGCGAACTTCATGCTGTTAAGTTGCGGCTGCTCTATTCTGCGTTGCCTAAGGTTGCGAACATTGTGAATGCTTATTGCTGAGCCGAGCCAAAAAACACATCGGAGCAATAAAGAAACCAAGTCATGAATTTTTTTTTTGCTCCAATGTGTTTTTTGCAACCTTATAGAATACAACATTCTCGAGTTATTCAGTAAGATCGTACGAATGAACAAACTCGTGCTTTTCGTTCATTGCAAACTCTTAAAACAAAAGCTTTGCAATACAATCACAAAAATATGAATGTATATTTTGCGCACCCCTGAGACAATTTATGCGCACCCCTCTATAGACAATTTAATGAAACACCCTGTAACCAAGAGGGTGTTACAGATATACCCCAACTTCGGAACAATTTTTTTTTTTAAAAACGATTCAGGGAATCAGATGGGCCTTTCTGCCGAAAAGTTCACTGTGACACGAAAATTAAAAGTTATTAAAAACTTATTGTTTAAAGATTTTATTTTAGAGAAACATTTTTATTTTATTGGTTTAAGCAATTTAAATATAAATTCATTTACCATGATGATCAAAGCGTCTGCACTGTAATTTGCACTGTAATGCACTTGTAATTTTTCTTTTTAGTTAATGTTTTGTAAATGTTTCGTAAACGTTTTTGTTGTTTTGTTGTGTGTTGCATTGGCTAAAAATAATGAAAAATGGTTGAGGCAACGAGAGGCAGAATATATTGTATTTGTTTTTTAATAACTAAATCACATAATTACTTAATTACCTAATTACTTAATTACCCAAATGAATTACAATGGAAAAAATGTCACGTAACGCCATGTCACGTAACGTTTCATGCTAAGCCCAATAAAAAAAAAAAACGAGAATAGATTTTTAAATTTGATTACTTTGAAAATAAACTTGTACTATTTCAAAACCTTAAAAAAAAAAGTTTTATACAAAAACTCTTGCCAATTTACAGAATTTTACTAATTTTGTGATCCAAGACAAAAACCACTTCTATTTTTTGTCACGTAACGTATCATTTTTGGTGGCTTCTATCTAAGAGCCGAACTTTTGACAACTCTTAGGTCTTACACCTTGTATAGTTAGCTTAGTAAGCTATTGGAAAATCTAAATAAGGATCTTGAAAGTTAAATTTTTCATTCTTTTTCCACTCATTAAAGTCGTACGATCGTCAAGTTCGCCACCACGGAAATGCCCATATAACAAAAATTTAGAATTTTGTCCTCCCATATTGGTCAAATCGCACACTGTGCGATGTTTAAATTTTCAGTTGAGATAAATGACTATTTTGAAATAATATTTGTTCACTTATGTAATTAGGATTTGTTTCCATTTACTTAATAAAATAAAAATTATTACTACTTTTGTATTTTTTTAAGTATTATATACTTATACAGAAGGAAGAGACTGCGTAGATGAGGCCTTTTGCGCTGCATACGATGGCTTCAGTCCAGAATGTCTAAAAAAAAAATTATAGGTACGTCCGCTAATTTGTGTGTATACGTTTTTAAGTTTTAAGATAGTAGAATCTTAAAATACACTGCAACTAAGATAGAAGAATCTGACTTAATCTACTATTGAGCCAAATACATCGTTTTCTCTATGATATAGTGTCTTTTAATTTAATTTCCGGTTACAGTTTCTGGTTGCTGTACGAATGAGTTGTAAGCCATCAGCTCTGTTTTCAACCAAGGTTGATTTATAAGGTTGTCGCAGGGCTGATCGCACTCTCTTCTCAGTACCCATAATTGTCAAAACCAGCTAGTTTTGCGAATGGCTACGAAAGAAAAACGGATGATAAAAGAGAGCACTTGCAGAATTTCTATGAGCTGTCAACTTCGATTTGACAATTATGGGTACTCACTCTCTCCCTTGCGACAACCTTATAAATCAACCTTGCTTTCAACTAATTCCGCTCACCTACTCTCTCGTATCAAAACAAGCACTACAGTGAAGAGAGTTTTTAATATGCAAACGAACACTGCACGAAGAGATACTCGTAGTAGCATATTTAAGCAATAGAACAATAGAACAAAACTGAAGTAGAATTAAACTGATGTAAAAACCATGGCAGAATTATAAGGTAGGGCTGACTCTAAGAGGAATGAAGTAGAAAGGACAATAAATCGGACTAGATGTCAAAATCAGCTGATCATCTCACGTTTCGCAGTTGTTTTTAGGTTAAAATTGCGACAGGTTTTTTTGCAATTTTAAGACTTCTTTCACATTTTATAGTTTTTATTACACTATTTTTACAATATTTCCACTCAAATGATCACAAATTTAACACACGCACATTCAACATTTTCTTCATTTGTAATTTCTACGAAATTCGTCGTTTTGATACAATACTTCTTACGAATGATAAATAAAGCGAAGCTAGCAGAGCTCAATCGTTCACTAGCAAACAATCATAAAAAGTGAGTTTTTCACGTGTGAGAAGTATTGCGCAGCAGCAGTACAAATATTATTCGGCATAAAATACAATACGGAAATTATATTTTAATCGATTGCCATCGTATCTTGGACTCATATTCTGAGTGTGTTATGGATCATAACTTATAGGTTTTTTTATGAGTTGTGTTGGTTTCTAGTGCACAAATGAAGGCAAGTTTGATATAGTACACACTATGCAGCTGTAATATTTGTACTTTTCTTGACAAGGCATTTTTTACACAAGGAGCCAATAAACGTATCAGTCTCACTGACCAATATAAAATTGTTTTCATTTGGAACTAGGCATGTTAACGGGATTGCATTTATACTATATTGAACTCTGATACAGATTCGAAATCAGCGACCCCATACAAAAAGCACATTTGTAGGGTTCACCCTAGTGTCAAATAAAATGTATGTACCTCTGGCATTAGAATCGAAATCAGCGACTTCCGATACTGCAAGCACATGTTGAAAGTGTACATACATTTAGAGGGGTCCATCCTATTGTTAAACCAAATTGTTTGTATTCTGACATCAAATTTCAAATCAGCGACTCCTTATACTTCAAGCACATGTACAAAAAGGGTTAAAGATAAACATTTTTGGGTCCACCCTTGATTCACACAAAACTTTTTTTATTTCTGACATTCGATCTTAAAACATCGACCCCCAGCATACATATGTCTAAAGCGGAAAACAACATTTTTATTGACCTCCTAGTGTCCAAAATAAATTTTGAGTGAACGTTTGATATCGATTAAAATACAATTGTTTTCATGATTCGTTCTGTGAAATATTCGTTCGGTCAGTATGCTTAAAGATCGCTCACATTAAACAATTGTTCAAATTGATTTTTTTTTCAAACTATTATTGCCGAAAGTTCATTGACATTGTTGTTGTTTTTTTTTTTTGAAAAATCGTTGCTTTCAGTTTCTCGTGAGAAGTATTTTTAAAATAAATTTCAATCGAAATATTTTTAAAAATGAGAAGTATTGTATTTTAATCGTTTGCGAAACGTATTTTTCCGCACCCTGATTATTTCGTAACATATATTGTTTCGGTGCTGAGCTTTTATATAGAACTTGTGTAAGCAATGTCAACGCTACAGTGAAATGAGTGCTGTACATTACTGTACAGTAGTGAAGTGTAGCAAATAGAATGTGCAACTCTTATGATAGATTCACTTATTTCTTTTGTTTTGAAAGTTTCGTATTCTTTTTTTTTTATCACAAAAATTCAAAGTAATTTTGAGCTTTATTTAGTAATCAAGTAGCCACATCCTGTTTAGGTTCACATCAAATAGTTTAAATAAGGAATGTTGTTTTTAAGTCTACATAACTGATTAGCTTAAATTTTTGCAAACAATTCTCACTAGAATGACCATTAGCGACAAAATATTGTAAAGATTAAATTTGGTGAATATAAAATTTAAATGTAACATTTCACTTCTAAGTCATTTTGCCAACCCTAGCATATGTGCGCGAAAAAAAAAACGCAAACATCCCAATAAACACCTAATCTTTGGATTTCCCTTAAATTCGAAACGAATACGAGACCTCAGATTCGCCATCGAAACGAGTTTGCAAAAATCCAAATTAGAGAAACCGAGAATTTTGTGGTTAGACTTTTTATATGAAAATCTTTAGAAAGTTATGAGTGGAAATTATTAATATTAAAAATTGACACGAAATATATAATACAATATATAAGGAAGAAAAATATTTTTACAAGCTTTTTTTTTTGTATAAAATTTATAAAAAAAAAATATTCATTCAAATATCATATTAACAATAGCAAGTTCATAAAAAAATCCTATTTTATAAAAATAAATTTTTCATTTTA
Source organism: Coremacera marginata (assembly GCA_914767935.1). Classification (NCBI taxonomy): domain Eukaryota; kingdom Metazoa; phylum Arthropoda; class Insecta; order Diptera; family Sciomyzidae; genus Coremacera; species Coremacera marginata. Next base: position 175,651,204 of record OU612044.1, on the reverse strand, counting down.
AAAAGTCGGCTTCGTTGGGCGAAATGAATTTGATAAAATGGAAATTCGCTAACCAGAAAATTTTTGTGTAGATTTTTTCAGATATGCTTAACGAAGCTAACCTTTTAAAACCAATTTTTATTTAAACCAATGCATATACACCGAGAAAAAAGCTTATGTTAAATTGAAAAAAAGCCTAGTATAATTTATAAGATTGTCAAAGCCATCTTATAAATTATATTATTTCAGCCACCCAAGTACTTTATCAAAACGCCTAAGTTTACATGTTGACTTGCGAATTTTTATTGGGTGTTAAATTAACTAAGTATTTGGTAATTTTTTATACACTACTTTAAAAAAAAATTAATTTCAAAAAAATAGAACTTTTTTCGGGTTTTGATTTTTTATTATCCTTTTTTTGAAGCTACCGCCTCTCGACCTGTGATTTGCTTGAATGAAATCGGCAACAACACAAATTTTTCTCTTATCAACACCGTACTTTTATAAAATTAATGACTTCTAGGCTGTTCTTGCTAATTGACGTCTATTATAACAACAACATTAAATTATATTAAATTAAATTAAATATCAAAACAAAAATTTTACCTTCGCCGTTGAGATTCGAACCCACACCAACCCGATACCACTGTTTATGAAGACACTACACTACGCATTGAGCCAAACTCCTTCGTTGCGAAGAGTAATATATTCAATATTAATTACAACTGCAGCTATGCAGCTGCAGCATTACACAATAACCTTTTAAAAGATTTTTGTTGTATGGCTATCAACAGAATACTGCGACATACTGCATCTGTTAATACAGCATCTGTTAACATAGCTGCAGTTATGTCAGCAAGTTCTAGCAAGGCTGCTTGGATCAGTGGGTAAAGCGATGGACTGGCACTAAAAGTTCCAGTTTCGATTTCGCACGGCGTGCAAAGAAATTTTTTTTTTCTTTTCTTTTTGTTGATGAAATGTAATAAAATTTACGTGTGTTTTTTAATTTACTTTATGTTATTTTTGAATTTAAAGTGGTTTTATTACAAAAAAAAAAAACATTAAATTATCAAATATATCCTTCTCTCGTTTGTCTAATGACGCAGCTCTGTTTTTTTTTGCAGTGAATAGCTCAAAACTATGTTTTAGCCACCCATGCTAGTTGTTTTTTAATTTTGTATTTTTGGATTTTGGGCTTAGGTGAACCAAATGTTTTTTTTTGGCAATGTATCAAAGCATGTGCTTTCAAATCAATGTATTAAACAATAAATTGCTTAGGTGAATAAGCATAAGGTTATAATTCCTATACAATTCTCTTTACCCAAGCCGACTTAGGTGATTTTCCTATTGCTTTTTTCCTCGGTGTATGTATATCTTTTTCATTAACTTTATATGAAAAAATATGTATTTTTTCTATTAGTGATTTTTTATTTTCTTAATTTATATGTTTATTTATTTATTTATTATTATAATATTGATATATTATTGATTTGATTTTAAGACTTATATTATGTTGTTTTGTGCTTATTTCTTATGTCAATAATGTTTTCGCATACTTTTTCAAGATATGAAAAAACTTACTTGAAAAATTCTTCTGATTCACTTATTTTGATTTTTGTGAACTAGTTTCGAATTCAAAACGAGCCCGCTATGGAGAATATGAAATCTCGTATTCGTTTCGAATGCATATCGATTTATTTAGGGAAAAGTATTTTTTTTTAAGTTTTGATGTTATTTTGACGTCCTTTAAGTGAATAGTTGTTATTTTTTTAATTTTTATATAAAAAAAAAGTTCGTCAAGAAATAATAAAAATAAAACTAATTTCGAACGTTTGTATAGTCAAAACTTTAAAAAACCCCAAATAACAAAATACAAGCAAAAAAAAAATTGTTTTTGTTCCGAGTTAGACAGTTGAACAATACATTTCAATACCTACACTTAGATTGCATTTAGAAGCATTTATATGGCATGGTGTCTATTCATGAGATGATAAGCTTAAAATTAATTTATATTTAATAACTAGCTGAATACCCGGCTTAACTCGGGAGTTGATATGAATAATTTTCGATTTCATTCGTCAATTTGAAAAACTTTTCACAAACTTAAGAAGGAATTTTGTGTGCATCTTTCAAACCGGTAACTTCGGCGAAATTAACAAAATGTAGCTTCAACATCTGAAAATTATGGCAATCATTTAGGGAAATCGTGATTTGTGTGTGCGTGCCGCCGATCGCTTGCAAAAATATATTTTCAAGTCTTATATTGTATTCGATAGATTGCACATTTTTGAAAAAAATCAGAGCAAAAACAAATTGTTGGCAATTCACGAGGAAACTGGACAAAAATTAAATAAGCATTGAACGCCAACTTGCGCATGTGTTGATACGTACTCAAATGCCACAGAACCCGGCATCAGCTGTCCTGATTTGCGAAAAAAGAAAGTGGAATATAAATACACATAAAGAAGAAAAGATGATATTTATCACCCTTCGCGCTTTGCTACGCCTCATTGTATTTTGTAGTACAGCGCCCTCTGGGGTTCAAGATATAGCAAAAAAACATAGCGCTAAAAGACTCACCGCACCCGAAAATCACTTATAAAAATCATACTTATCGGATGAGATGCTTTGAGTTTTTTGTGGTATTTGTACAACAGCGCCCTCTGGTCTTAGAGATAGAATAAAAAAATAACGCTACAGCCCTTTCCATACTCGATATCAAATCCTATGTATCCGATATACAAATTTTTATCTAAATTTATGAGCGGTTTTTGAGTGTTTCACGATTTCTTAAGTGAATTGTACTACAGCACCATCTGGTATTTAAGATAGCAGAAAAAAAAAGAAAAAAAAAAGTCCAACGTACCCACCGTATCCGAAAACTTCTATGTAAAAATGTTCACGCAAATCGGATGTACATCTAGGAGTTTTTCGAGATTTTTAAAACATTTGCACTGCAGTGCCCTCTGGTGTTCAATTTAGAACAAAATAGGTAAGTCATAAAAACTACCGTACCCGAACCGTTTCGGAGATAAGCTATAATAACAAAATTCGTGGAACCCAATCGCAGCGCCACCTACCGGTTCCAATTGTGAATCTGAACCATCCAGGGATCTACTCAAGCATACACAAAAAATTTTATCAAATTCAGTGCAGCCGTTAAAGAACAGTTTAATATCATACACACGTACAAATTGAACAACAGCGCCCTCTAGTTTCGAGAAAGAGCAAAAAAGATAGCACCAAAAAAAGACAGCACCACCTTGCCGTTCTCGAAAACCGCTATTTACAAATTTTCATCCAAATCGGATGAGCAGTTTTGGAGTTTTCACGATTTCCTTATAGTTGTACTAAAGCGCCCTCTGGTTTTCAAGATAGCACAAAAAAGATAAGTAAAAAAGCCTCACCGTATCAGAAAACCTCTATTTTCCAATTTTCATGCAATTCGTATGCACGGCTTAGGAGTTTTTCGAGGTTTTTCAAAATATTTGTACTACAGCGCCCTCTGGTGATCGAGAGAGAAAAAAGTAGATACGCCAAAAAAACTCAGCGTGGCCGAGAACCTATGCATACAAAATTTCATGCAAATCGGATGAACGGTTTTGCTCTTTTTCGACTTTTTTAAAATATCTGTACTACAGCGCCCTCTGGTGTTCAAGATAGAACCTAGTTTATAAATCATAAAAACTCACCGTTTCCGAAAACCTCTATATACCAACTTTCATGCAAATCGTATGAGCGACTTAGGAGTTTTTTGACGTTTTTTAAAATATTTGTAGTACAGCGCCCTCTGGTGTTCAAGATAGAACAGAGTAGATAAGTCATGAAAATTCAGCGTATCCGGAAACCTCTATATACCAATTTTCATGTAAATCGGATGCATGGTTTAGGAGTTTTCCGAGGTTTTTCAAAATATTTGTACTACAGCGCCCTCTGGTGTTCAAGATAGATCAGAGTAGATAAGTCAAAAAACTCAGCGTGTCCGAGAACTTCTCGATACAAATTTTCATGCAAATCGGATGAACGGTTTCGGAGATAAGCTGAACAAACGAATGCCTGGATTTCGATCGCAGCGCACAGTGGTTCCAAATCGAAAAAAGACGGCCAAAACCTCAAGGAGTGGTCTGATTTTCATGAAATTAAGTATATATAGGTTTTTGGGGTCGCTGATCACGAATCTGAAGTCAAAAATTTAAAATTCAAAATGGCGGCTACAAAATGGCGGCCATGAACAAGCTAACTTCTTTAATAATTGTTTAATTCAGCTCAAAATTGGTATTCGGGGGTTTTTGAGGTCGCTGATCACGAATCTGAAGTCCAAAATTTAAAATTCAAAATGGCGGCCATGAACAAGCTAACTTCTTAATAATTGTTTAATTCAGCTCAAAATTGGTATTCGGGGGTTTTTGGGGTCGCTGATCACGAATCTGAAGTCCAAAATTTTAAATTCAAAATGGCGGCCATGAACAAGCTAACTTCTTTAATAATTGTTTAATTCAGCTCAAAATTGGTATTCGGGTGTTTTTGGGGTCGCTGATCACGAATCTGAAGTCCAAAATTTTAAATTTAAAATAAATAACAAAATTTTTTATATTTTATACAAAGTATATTTAACACATTTTTATGTACACTTTCTTATGGTTTTCGGCCTTCTAAACACGAATATCGCATTAGAAACCTTTTTCTGTGGATAGGTTTCTGAGATATGACCTTTTAAAAACTATGCAAAACTAGGTAATTTAATTATCTTTAATTTGGTGTTTCAGTTTTTGAAATTTGTCAATGCGTTCTCGAGATAGGTAGATATTTATGACACTATCTCTTTGAAAAACGGGAAAAATGTTTAAAAAATCATATCTCAGAAACCTATCCATAGAAAATTTCTTTATTGCAATATTCGTGTTTAGCAGGCCAAAGTCCATAAGAAAAGTATAGTGGGATATGGATATCAGAAAATTTTTTGTATTTTGGCGCCTAATGTAATTTGTATATCAATCAGGGATAAAAATAATCATTAACATACTGTTTTTTTCGAAACCTGTTGTCATTATCACATTTTAATAGAAATATACACTTAAAGATAACCTTATTTAGAATTCTTAATAACAATACAAAAAAATGTATATTAAAATAAATGGATTTCACAAAAAAAATTTTTTTTTTTCGAAACCAATTCAGTTTTTTTCAAAATTTTCCGATTGGGGCACGTTTGGGCAAAATGTTTTTCTTCTATTAGTATTATAAGATATCCCACAAAGTAACCAATACCTTTCTTTAGCGGCGTAACGCGGCGAACACTTTCGTTTTTTCCATTTTCACTGATCCAAATTTTTCAAGAAATATAAATTTTCAATGATTTTTTTAAAATATTAGGCATGAAATTTTTTCAAAGTTTTAAGTTTTTTCTAATTGCATAAGCTTCGATTCAATATATGAAAATATAAAACAACTTAAATTACTTGTACAGATAATACAAAAAATGTTTGAATTTGGGTCAAAATTTTACTATTTTTTTTGTAAAATTTTTGCCAAACTTTCAAGGCGTTAAAAATGAAAAAAAAAATTTTTAAAAAAAATTGACATCGCAGTTTTTTTCATTTATCTATCTTTAATAGGTATTTAAAATATACCTAAAATATAAAAATATGTTTTTCAAACATCTTTAAAAATGAGGTTTTGGCCGCCTTTTTCATGTTTGGAACCAATGTGCAGCGCCCCCTACCGGGTCCAACCTTTTTTACTGGATAAAAAGTAGCCTATGTTATGACCGGGTATATAAGGAACCTAGATTCCAAATTTCATTTAAATCCATCCAGTGGTTTTCGCGTGATGCTTTAACAGATTGACAGACAGACAGACAGACAGACAGACAGACAGACCAAAATTTTAAAAATGCGATTTTCAGGCTCAGCGTCATTCAAAACGTCCATCGCAAAAGGAATTTCCAAAAAATATTTCATGTATAGATTTTTTTTTTTACAATTTTATATATATATATAGATAGATAGATAGATTATAACATTTGAGAGTTTTTCCGTCAATATAATAATTATCAATCTAATAATGGTTTTTAGAAACCTCGAAAAATGAATACTTTGCTTATTTTATTCATATAAAATAAAAGTTAATTTTGATTTTGTAATGTTTTGTAGTTCAAGAAGCATAAGAAATGTATTGAATATCTCATATTTTGGCCAATTCAAAAACTATGCGTATTTAGCAATATAGAAAATTTGTTTCTTAACAATTTATTAATGTATTGTTATAATCTCCCCATTAGCGAATTTGAAAATGAATCGTTAACGAAATTCGTTAACGAATAAAATGTTCGAAAATGCGTATCAAATCCGTTCGGCTTATTGGGATAGTATTTTAGGCGGACACACACTCAAGCACTACACCCACACAACCGACCCACACAAGCACAAACAACAAACATGAATGCAATTTAATTTAAAGTTTGTTTTTGCCTTTGTATTCGTTAGAACTGATTTAATTTTAATCGAATGCCATGGCTAAATGGTACAAGTGCGTTTTTTGTTGTTGTGCATTTTTTGTGCAATTGTTGCAATTGCTGTACTTCTATATGGTCGAAATAGTTTCGAATGGCAAATAATTTGAATTTGATTTTGTTGTTTTTTGCTCACTCTTTTCATTTCGTTTTGTTTGCAGTTAATTTTTAATTAAGTGCTTTTTACATTGCATACTTTCTGGAGCATAGGGTTCATTAACTCGTTGAGGTGTGCATAAATTAGCAAAAAAAAAAAAAAAAAAAAAAAAAAAATTTGCTGTAATGAATTGTGGCATTTATCAAATGCTAGAAAAACTTTATGCTAAAAGTTAAATGAATACTAAGCATTAGCGTAATTGTTGCTGTTGCAAAGCTAGTACATGAAAAAAGGTTTTGTTTATATAGAGATTCTTTTTTTTTTGAATTTTAAACAAAACAAAAAAGTGCAAACATCGGTTTTTTGTTTTTTGGCCACATGAGTGTGCATTGCTGCGGTTTTCTGTTTACAGCCGTAACTTTTAACTCAATAATTTTCGCTGAATTTATGTATGGCTGAATTATTTACGTAAGCACTATTATTATAAGCATTATTTATAAGCACAATTTTTGAAAATCTTTAAAATACTCGTCTAAATTATAACAACAGTAGATTTTATTGTTTATTATTTTATAAATTACTTAACTTAGCTTAACAAAAATTAAAATAACCTAAAAATAATCAATTTGCTAGATTTTGGTAACACATTCATTTATTCAGTTCATAAATTTGCTCATATTTCCTTCAATCTAACCCAGGCATCCAAAATATCCCTTAGAAGAAAAATTTAATGAATATTAAGTGGTTGTAATAAAACCACATCATACGTTGCACTAAACTTTTGTTGTGCATTTGCAATATTTGAATATATTTTGTAGCTTTTGTGTGCCAATTTTAATATGCTATAGCATCAGTTTTCACTTAATACCCGTAACAAGTAATGTAAATTTTGACATTTCACCAAAAAAAATCAAAACAAGTTTTATTTTTTTTTATAAAAATAATTCCTTTTCATGATTAATTAATTTTTTAAATTAAATCGAGTACAAAATATTTAATTAAAATTTTTTTAGGCAAAAGAAGAAGGTACTGTAATAAATATTTGACTAGTAGTTCTGTAGAAAATATATTATGAAAATATGTTATCCATACGGTACTTTGTTTTCATCCGATTTGGCTTATTTTCAAATTTGATTTTTATTCTTGGCGCAAAAAGCTTGTGTTTCAAATTGGAAAATGGAAGCTTTAAAACTGCGGCTAGAATATCGACTTTGCTTTCATAGAATCATTATTTGAATACAGTGAATCAAAAAAGTTTGCATACACATGTAATTCTTTTCTTAAACCATTCCAAAATGCGATTTAATTTTAATTTTCTTTCGTTTCGTCAAGCGGTACATGTATTTTATCATATTATACTTAGTTGTTTATCTTCAGATTTTCATATAAACTTTACCACTTTTGATAACTTCCTTCAAGAAACTAAAAAGAAATATTAAGAGTTGTGTATCTGGTATTGCATGCCCGTCAGTGTGTACAAAAATCTTTGCCATGCCACGGAGGCAGGGCCGGACTATCCACAAGGCAGAGTAGCCAACTGCTTAGGGGACCCGCGCACCGAGAAAACAAATTTTCAAATGCTTCACCGAGTGAATTTTTAATTTGAAGATATGTATCCTCAATGACAAAATTATTGCCTTTTTTTTTATATTACATTGCTATATTCAAAATCGTTAACAACAATATTTCATTTTTTTTCTCTGTGATTTTAACAGAGCAAGACCTGTTTTTGCAAAAGCAAGGCCTGATTTTGTTTAAGACGTGATTTTCTAACCTTGTGAATGCACATGCACTGGTTTTACGTATTAATCTACTTCAGACATGGGTATCCAGAAGCAAAATTGGCCCATCTTATAAATTTTCTATTGTCAACTTTGTCTTTGCCCTTTTTTAAAAACAAAAACCCAAACACTAAAAAACAACAACAATTAATTACAACAAAAAACTTTTAACAAATGTAAATGTGAAAAATTATTCTTTTATATGAGAGTTAAAGAACCTTTATTGTATTATATATATCATTGCATAACTTGAACAACACATCTATATAAATGCTCCTTAACATCCATTTTTTTCTTGCTGACAGACCCCAATCTCACAAATTTTTGCAATAAAATAGAATTATTTGAAACAATTCTGTAAACATAAAATTTCCCCACCTCTATCAAGCTCTAAACAGTTTTTATACAGAAAGTTTTTTTTTTGCATTGCCTTGGGGCGCCGACATGGTTAATGTGGACCTGCACGGAGGTAATTAGACAATGTATTGTTTCGATATGTCAACTTTCTGAAGAGGCACAAAAGGCCAGAAATACAGATTGTAGATCATTTCGAATGTCAAATAAACGAAAATTCTCAAGAATAAAAACAAATACAGATTTGATGAATATGGTATGTTGTTAATTACTTCTGATCCTACAATTAATTCTTACCGCAAGCCAACTTTAAAAAATATTTGCAAAATATCGCCAGAAGTTTTAAAGTTTCTTATTGCTCCTGAAATAACAAGTAACAGACAAGAGGATACACAGGAATTCACAGAAGAAGAAGATACAAATTCTGATATCAGTGAATGTTCCGAATTGAATAGCGATTTTTATGACATGACAGCATTTTTATGGTGATTTTATAAAAAATTTACTTCCGAAAATAGTTTAACTATCGGATCTTAGCAACCTGTAATTTAAGGGGTTACATGACATTGGCAGTTTTTTTAAATCGATTTTTTTAAATAATTTTGTATTTTAGTATATATCATAATCATAAGATTCTAAGATAAGATTCTAAGAAAAAAAAAATTTCTTGGAAAAAATCCTACGGGTTCAAAAGTTACAGCCGGATTAGTGAGAGCGCATTTTTAATTTTTGCGCTACCTACGGACGGCAGCTGGTATATACTTGTTTTACTTGCTACCTGACTGTTGGTGGTTCTTATCTCGTACCTACTTGAAGGGTGAAGGGTGAAGCCCAAATTGCTAAACGATTGCAAAAAACTATAAGAAACAGCACAACACAAGATAACGAAGGCACACAGTACGAAGCAGGCATGGCAGATTGAAGGTTTTTTTCCATTTTTTTTCTTTGTTCACAAAATTTGAACGCGTTTATCTCGAAACCATGTTTTTCGTACTGGTTGCGGCACTAGCGGGTTCATTTTTTGACGAAATTTTTTTTTGTATTTTTTTAAACTTGATTCGCTATCGTATGACACGAGTTTTTTTTTTAATTTTTTTTTCGTTTTTTTATGAATTTTTCAAGTCAATATTTTTTTCGAAAAAACACACTTTCATCAAACATCACCAAAAATTAAAAAAAAAAATTAAAAACAAGCTCGTGTCATACGATAACCAATTTTGTTAAGATTTTAAAAAGTAATTTTTTTCCAGATCGGACAATTTTTGCAACTCCCAGCGCTGCAACCACGAGGCCCCGTTTTTTTCTCTGCCGCCAGTTTGGAGCTCTTTAAAATCATGTTGGAGTGAAAAATATATTTTTTTTTTTTTGTTATTTGTTCAATTCTCTACAATAATAAAAATTTTGGAAAAATGTTTGTTTTTGCCTGAGTTATGAATTTTTAAAAAAAGGTCTGTTTTCTCTGCCGCGAATGTCATGTCCCTCCTTAAAAATAAAGATAATTTTATAAAGTTCACTAAGGAAAGAAAAATTTCAACTTTCGTTTTTTTCCAGTGTAGGGCAAGAAAAGGGTAAGTGAGAAATACTAACTACTACACTGATTAATAATCATATATATGACGTCTACCTTCGATTTCATTATTGTAGCTTTTTTTCATTTCTACGAAATAGGTCAAAATGTGTTTAAGCTGTATGGGAGCTGCCACGCCCACTAGTCTGATTTTGTTTAAATTTTAGATATTGTTTGGTAATCAGATATTTGACGTTTATCTTTGATTTTGTTATTGTAGCTTTTTTCATTTCTAAAGTATAGCGCAATGGTATAGCGTATGGGAGCTGCCACGCCCATTAGTCCGATTGAGCTTAAATTTAAGACATTGGTTAGTAATCAGATATATGACGTCTTCCTTTGATTTTATTATAGTTTAAGTTGTATGGGAGATGGCACTCCCACTCAATTTTAGACATTATTTTGCAATCATATATTTGACGTTTACCTTTGATTTTGTTATTGGAGCTTTTTATTTTTAAGATATAGCGCAAAATGTATTTAGGTTCCAAGGGAGTTGCCACGCCCACTTGTCAAACATTTCTGAAATACTTTCAACTTTATACTTTTTCAACTTTCCTATGCCTCAAACATCAATAACTACAAAAAACTAGAAGGGATGGAGCTTCGGCAGGGTACTAAAGCTGAAATACCCCGCCCCCCCCTGGCCCCCGTGACCATAGTGAAGCATATTCGAAGTCTTTAGCCACGACATACACGATGACATTCAGTTTTATGTATTAACGAAAGTTTTGCTATTTTGATGACGCCACTTTGTATGGGAGGTAGGAGTGGTTTTAATCCGATTTAGCCATATATAAAAGAGATGGTCCATATTATATATCAAAGTTAATGTACAAAATTTTAAGACATTTTATTAATTTTTGTGGATTTTTAAGAGATTTTACCTTTAAAATTAAGCCAATTTGTATAGGAGGTAGGCGTGGTCTTAATTCGATTTTTCCAAATATCATAGTGGTGGTATATATTATATATCAAAGCCTATGTATATGCAAAATTTCAAGACATTTCTATAATTTGAGCAGATTTTGAAGAGATTTTACTTTTAAAATAAAGCCACTTTGTATGGGAGGTAGGCGTGGTTTTCATCCGATTTTTCCAAATTTCATAGCCAGAAGCTTACCTGCCAAATTTCAAGGCATTTATTTAGTTTTTGTGGATTTTAAAGACATTTTACGGTTAATATAAAGTCACTTTGTATGGGAGGTAGGCGTGGTTTTCATCCGATTTGGCCCATTTTCGAACTTAATCTTTCTTTTTTCAAAATAAACTTATATTTTGAATTTCATCGCGATAGCTTTAAAATTGCGGCTGTAATCGTGTCGACAGACGGACAGACAGACGGACAGACAGACGGACACACGGAAATCGACTCAGGAGATGATGCTGATAAAAATACATATTTTTCTATACCTGCCACGTATGCCTCCTTCTTGGCGTTACAAACGGAATGACCGTATATATACCCCTTACGCAGTACGCGTTGGGGTATAAAAAAAATTCACAGAATAATTTTTTTCTTCTAACTTGTAAAAACGAAACATGAAACGGCAGCGACGACGCCCGTTCGAGAAAATGCAAAAATTTCTGCGGTGAAGTTAGCAGAGAACATTTGTGAGTGTACATAAAACATGAATCGGAACAATTTACTTTTAGCTAAAGTCGCCTTTTTTAATTTTTATTAAAAAAATTATTATAAATAAACGCTCGATTTATATAAAAAATTTTTTATGACAATTTTTCATGTCTTTGTTATTGTGTAAAAGGGTGAATGGTAAAAGAAAAGCGCCGCAGGCGAAAAATTGTTACAAAAAATCACGCGATTTTTTATAATAATTTTTCATCTCTTTGTTATTGTGTGAAAGGGTGAATCGTTAAAGAAAAGCGCCGCAGGCGAAAAAATGTTAAAAATAATCGCGCGATTTTTTATAACAATTTTTTATAATTTTTCATCAAATCATGTTTTGATATTCATACCTGGAAGACACAAAAAGTGTTATATCTTCGAAATTAATGCATGGAATTTTAAATACCTTAATATATACCTTATTGAATAGATAATAGCATAACCTTTCTTTTGATACCAATAAAGCTAGGTTTCGAGGAAAATTAAAAAAAAAAAATCACAAGTTTTTTATGTTCATTTCCCCGAATTTCGAGCCCTATAACTTCTAAACCAATTGAGAGTGACCATTAATTTTCCAGATTTGATATTAGAAGGGCTTAATACATAAGAGGTCATTCAATAAGTCCGTAGGATAAGTAAGAAAAAAACAAAATTTTGATAAAACTCGATTATATTATTCAACATAGTTGCCTTCGAGAGCGATACAACGAGTATAGCGATTTTCCAACTTTTCGATACCACTTTTATAGCACGATTTCTCTTTCTCGTCAAAATAGGCCTCAGTTTCAGCGATTACTTCATCACTGGACTTGAATTTCTTTCCAACAAGCATTCTCTTGAGATCTGAGAACAGGAAAAAGTCGCTGGGAGCTAAATCTGCAGAATACGGTGGGTGGGTAAGCAATTCGAAGCCCATTTCATTCAAATTTGCCATCGTTCTCATAGATTTGTGACACGGTGCATTGTCTTGGTGAAACAACATTGTTTTCTTTTGCAAATGTGGCCGTTTCTTGGCGATTTTAGCCTTCAATCGATCCAAAAGTGCACAGTAATAGTCGCTGTTGATGGTGGTTCTTTTTTGGAGATAGTCGATGAATATTATTCCTTTCGCATGCCAAAATACAGACGCTATCTCCTTACAAGCCGACTGTTGGGTCTTTGCTCGCTTTGGATTCAGTTCGTCGACTGCTGTCCACTCAGCTGACTGTCTTTTGGATTCTGGTGTATAATAGTGAAGCCATGTTTCATCCATTGTCACATATCGACGATAGAATTCGATTTTATTGCGGTTTAACAGCGCCAAACACTCCCCTGAAGCATCAATTCGTTGTTGTTTTTGGTCGACTTTGAGCTCACGCGGCATCCACTTTGCACAGAGCTTTCGCATACCCAAATTTTCGTGTAAAATGGCAAAAACACTACCATCTGATATCTTTACAATGTCAGCTAGCTCGCGCACCTTGAATTTGCGATCGTTCATAACCAATTTGTGGTTTTTTTTTGATGTTTTGAGGAAAAACAGTCTGATTTGGGCGTCCATTGTGCTCTGCATTATTTGTGCTGGTACGGCCACGTTTAAATTCAGCAATCCACTTTTCTACCATTTGCCTCGATGGAGCAGAGTCCAGATAATGTTTATGAAGCCATTGTTTGGTTTCCACTGTATTTTTTTTTCGTCAAAAAGCAATGCTTTACCAAAACTCGAAATTCACTTTTTTGCCACTTTTTTTTTTCAATAACAATAGTCGCACACAAAATGCTATAACTCACGAATCAATTGTCAGATTGTTGTCAAATTTTTATACGCATCGCTTGAAGGTTGGTACTAAATCATAAAAATCATATGGAAAAACATCTAGTAACGCCATCTGTGTATGGACTGTGTATGGACTTTTTTAACGTACTGTTATAATCAGCAAAAAAAAGTTAAAAAATGAATTTTAGCCAAAAGTATATTATGCCAATGAATCCCCAAATAATAAGAAACACACTGCACAGTGCTGGATATCACGACCTTAACACATTGATTGCGGCTGCAACGACAAGCTGTCAAATTAGGAACAATTCTATGTCAACTACAAGGCAACAGCGGCAAGGGCGGCATTACACCAGTTTCTCTCCATTAGAAATCTTTGTAAAAAATTTTGACAGATGCCACACGGCCGCAGCCGCAGTCAATGTGTCTAGACTATCATGGTTGCGTGGCACGTTGTTTGCCTTTTATATCTAAAGTCAACAAAAGAAAGAGGTCTGATTTTGCTAGGCAGTACCTGGAAAAGGGTATTTAAAAGGAATCATTTTTTTCTTATAAAACCAATAAAAATTAATCGTTACATTGTAAATAATAAGAGAATTTGGAGTATTATTTGCATTCAAGCTATGATTTACAGTAAGAGTAAAATGTAAATCAATACTTGAACACGTTTTGATCACAGCCCAACGCCCACCAATTTCGTCTTGATAATATACATTTCGCCCATATTTGCATTTAAACTTTAGCTTAAATTTTATCAGCAAAATCTTGTAGCTCATGCTTAACTATCTCTTAAATATCTAGGTCAGGCTCAAAGTTAAATTGTTAGTTTCGACCCCAAGTCGTTTCGTGCCAGCAAACATGGCTTAACATAATCGTAAATTTCACAAAGTAAACACCAAAATGCACACAAACACACACACACACACACAGATACATAGTCAAACTCGCTCACTGCTAAAAATTTGGTACTTAACCCAAAAATGCTTGTTTTCTACTTTTCTTTACCATCGATTTCGCCTCTTGCAACTAAAATCGAAAGGATGTTTATTTAAAAAAAAAAAAAAACGTATCCTTTCACAACACAGCATTCACATATTCTACACATTTATTGACGCAGCTTCTGCTGCTGATGCTGTTTCGTGCCTTCTGCGCGTGTTTAAAGCTATCTAGATGTTAAGTTGAACGTATATTTCCAGATATACTGACACATATGGAATTCAATGTGCTTACATGTCTGGCATTGGATTTGGGCGATGGCTCTGTCGGATGCACCATCAGCAGACATGAGCAGCCAGCGAGTATAACTAGTGCCGAAAGGACAAATAACAAATGAGAAATTTGTTTGTTTGCTGGTAAAAAGTGAATCCTATCCAAATTTAAATTCAAATCTCAAAACCGCTTCAACTCGTTGGAATTCAATCAGAGTACACAGATTTTCCATATAATGCTAGTGATGCAGCAATGAGCAGCAAACAAAAGTAGAAAGCAATAATATATCAACTTTATGGGTAGAGACTCGATGGCACATGTAAAATTTTCAATGGAAATTGGGCCTATGTGGAAAGCTGACAGTTCTATTTAAAAAAAAAAAAAAATAATAGAATAAACTGAAAAGCAGTGACTTATAGAAGATCTATAAGTCGGACCAAGGTTGATTTATAAGGTTGTCGCAAGGGAGAGAGCGAGTACCCATAATTGTCAAATCGAAGTTGACAGCTCATAGAAAATCTGCAAGTGCTCTCTTTTATCATCCGTTTTTCCTTCGTAGTCATTCGCAAAATTGGCTGGTTTTGACAATTATGGGTACTGAGAAGAGAGTGTAATCAGCCCTGCGACAACCTTATAAATCAACCTTGAGTCGGACTTAACTGTCCGATTCGGAATTTTTTTTTTTAGTAGTTTGCCACATGTGTCTATGACAAGGCTGCGTCTATCGTTGACATTTGGTAAAGTGACAGTGTTTTGTTTACAACTTTTTTCGTGTCTTCGATTTTTACGATGTAAGAAAAAAGTTGAGCAACTAGTTTGTATCAAATTTTGTGTGAAAAACGGTTTCAACTGCGCCGATACGCGCAAAATGTTGGTGAAATGTTACTGTGACTCTGCTCTATCGTATCAGAAGGCAAACAAGTGGTTTAACCGATTTGTGAGTGGCCAAGACGAAGTAGAAGATGACCCTCGTATCGGGCGGCCATCGTGTTCGACTACCGAAGAAACCTTTGAAAAAATCAAAGAAATGTTGGTCAAAAATCTCAAATTGACGATTAGAGAGATAGCAGAGGACGTCGGCATTCCAATTGGAGCCGTTCACAACATTTTGAAGAATGAATTGGGCTTGAGACGTGTCGCTGCGAAGTTGGAACCGAAAGAACTCAATTTCATGCAAAAAAGAGACCGAGTTGCTTTCGCGAAAGACATGCTGGAAATGGTCGAAAACGACGAATCATTCATCGAATCCATCATTACCGGTGATGAGACATGGGTATACGAGTATGACACGCAAACCAGGCATCAGGCGAGTGAATCAGGCTCAATTTTTTGTTCCATCGTAAAAATCGAAGACACGAAAAAAGTTGTTGTAAACAAAACACTGTCACTTTACCAAATGTCAACGAGAGACGCTGATGTTTGGCAGCCTTGTCATAGACACATGTGGCAACCTACTAAGTCCGGCTCACAGTGTGAATGAACCTTTCTTTTTAAACAAGGTGGTATTAAAAGTGAATCAAGTACGTGCTGAAAAGTTCGTTTTCGAAAATTGGAAATAAAGAATTTTTTAATTATTCTCATGAATAAAATACCACTTAAAATGAACATGTTTTCTAGTTCGAAAATGAGTTCGAGAATTAAACAATTAATCATCTAAAAAAAAAAACATTAGTAACAGGCCGGTTACACAGGCCAGTGACAGTGAAAGTGCGAAAGAATACGTGTACTGTTCGAATGATTCGAAGAATTTCGAACTTTCATGCTTTCATGCAAGAGGTGCTACACATGCTAGTGAAAGTACATTAAAAAATTTCAACGTAAGCGAAGGTTCTCGCTGCTATTGAATCAATTTAATTTAATGATTTGTTTTTGAGTTAATTTTCTTTCATTGTATATCTTTTTTGTATATTTATTGCATATGAAATTGTATATTTTTCACTTTTATCCACTTTTATTTGCAACTTTTCACATTTGTTTCATTTGCTTTGTAAATGTAAACAAGTTATCAGTGTTGCTTCCTGTACGAAAATCGAGGAAAACCCGAAATAAAGTACGAAATCGAGGGAAAACCCGAAATGAATACACCAAAAGTAATTAAAAACAACACTGATATCCCCCTTTTTGACATACACTAGCCGCTGCTGTCAAAATCCACTGGCTCTGAAATTTCGTTGCTAGTAGCGATGAAAGTGCCGCGAAAGTGAATCCAGTGTGAGTGGCTTTGTAAAAAAGTGTGAATGTATTGAGTTTTTCGAACTACAGGGCCAGTATACTTGTCTGTTTAGCATGCCTGTAAACGAACCATTTATTGCTCGCAAAGACGTCTTTCAAGACAGCAGTCAGTCTTTTATTCTACATGTTTGAAGACGGTTCCGATACACATCTAGTTTTGTAGATGCTTTTATTAAAAATTCGTTTAATTTAGTCGTTTTATTTTCCTAGCTCATTTTTATATAATTGCTTTTTATTTCTTTTATCATTTCTCTCCAAATGAGAATATATTTCCTCAGAAAGAGCCAAAAATTTCCTACTTTTTGTTTTTATAACTGAATTAATAGTGGCGGTCGTGGCGTAGTGGGTAGAGTGTGTGACTCTTACCCCAGAGAACCCAGATTCGAATCCTCCATCCGACACAGAAAGTTTTTTCAATTGAATTAATTTTTCTGTTCGGCCGTCACCTCTCTGCAGACAATGGCAAACCTCAGAGAGTAAAAACTGCCATGAAAAGCTTCTTGAGAACATACGCCGTTCGGAGTCGGCGTAAAACATGTAGGTCCAGTTCTCGATCACTTCTGTGCAATCATTTCACATCACACACAACACAATTGATCATAAGAACCTCGGCCAAAGTCCTTTCAAGGGCTGAGATGGTCATTTTCTACTAATACTGACATATCCACGCAAACATCAGCAATGTTACTCCATTGTCATCAATGACTTCTTCAAAGACAACGTCTTCGGAGACTATTTTCGATACTGGTAAGTAATAGGTAAGTTTTATGAACATTGTTCAAAAGTGATTTTTTAAAACTGTATATGTATGTATACAGTCGGCGGCCTCGTTTTTAATAAAAAGTTTATGTTCATATATATTTTTTTTTATTTTCAAAAACAGATTCAACTCGGTCGTATTGGTTGTGATCCACTAACATTCGGTAATTTTAGTTTTTATAGGTAATCAGTGTAACGTTCTTAGTAATAAAATTAAAAATTTAGTTATGATACAAATATAATTTACGATTCATTTTTAAAACTGGAGTCCTTATTCTTATCCTTGTCATAATCCTAATTCTAATCCTTGCTCCTAATCTTTGTCCAAATCCATGTTTTTATCCTTGTGCTATTTCTTGTCTGAATCTTGTACGTATCATTATTCTTATATATGCCCTATTACTTATTCCAATGCTTATGCCAAGTCCTGAAGTTATCCTTGAAAAAGCTCTTGTCCTAATTCTTATTTAATTTTTTAATTTTTTTATTTTTGTCTCTGTTTTTACTTTTGCTTTAATTTTTTTTTTTAAATATCTCTTGGATTTTGTCTTTATTTTTGTTTTTATTTTTTTTTGATTTTTTTAAAAAAGACTAAAGCGGCTGGTTCCGCTTACCTCATCGCCATGCATGAATTCTATGCAACGATGGTGCATTTAAGTTATATTTAGTGGCTCTCTCAGAGTTCTGATAATGTCATTAATTTGTGTACTTCACTCTCATGAGGCTAAATACGATTTACAGTGGCACCTAAAGTCACCGAGTAATAATTTCATGCAACGCCGTTGCATCTTTGGTGCATTTCTAGCCTAGAAATTTATATTTATTATTATATTATTTACGTAAAGCCGCCAAAGAAATAATCTTTACTATTATGAAATAATATTTTCCGTAGGACTTTTACTTAGCAAATAATAATTAAATGCAACGCTATTTGAATTTTTGTTGCGGAAACCGTTACCTACGTGATCTGCTAAGGTTATAACTAGTTTGTTTTATTTTTGTCTTGAAAACAAAAATGCATTACATGTTTCGTTTTGTTTTATCACATTTGCTGTATCACAATTGTGGCACACAATACACTATATTACATATGTATTAGAATCATCAAATTAATAATGACGATAATAAAAATTGCTTTGTTAGCTCCAAGAAAACGTATGTTGTCAGAAGTTATTTGAAGACTAGTTCCGTACGACTTTTATACCAACAAGCATTAGGATTTCATCAATTTTCAAGGAATTTTAAAAATATATTCCTTGTAACACAATTCATATCTTCCAATTCAGGCCATAAAAAGTTCGATATCATCTTACGATAGCGAACACCATTCACAGTAACTGCCTGACCGGCCTCATTTTGGAAAAAATAAGGCCCGATGATGCCGCCAGCCCATAAACCGCACTAACCAGTCACTCTTTGTGGGTGCATTGGTTTTTCGACAATCACTCTTCGATTATCATTCACCTAAATGCGGCAATTCTGCTTATTGACGAATCCACTGAGGTGAAAATGTGCCTCATCACTGAATATGATTTTCTTCGAAAATTGATCATCCACTGTGGGCATTTCTTGCCACCATTCTGACGACGACGCTTGAAATGGTCAAGAGGCTTTTGTTCTTGAGTCCATTGCACCTTGTAAGCGTGCAAATGCAAGTCTTTATGCATAATGTTCATTAACGACAAGCGTGAGAGATGCAATTGTTGGGCACGACGACGAGTTGAGGTGGATGGCTCTTCATCCACACTATCGCGAACAGCAGTAATATTTTCTGCAGTACGAGCTGTACGAGCATGCACTGGTGTTTCCACATCTCCTACAGACCCGGTTTGCTCAAATTTTTGCACGATTTTTCCGATTGTACGCACATTTGGACGATTAAATTGACCGAAAAAATCACGAAGTGCACGATACGCATTTTGATTTGAACGCCCATTTTCATAATAATCCTGAATAACGTTAACGCGTTGCTCGATTGTGTATCTTTCCATGGTTCAAATTGAGTTAGTCTGAAATTGAGAAATGTCAAATGAAATTGCAAAAAAAAAGTTGACGTTTAGGTGTGGATCACATTCAACATCGGCCCTTAAACTTTAACCAACCTTCATTATATTTTTCTTTGAACAATTATAACTTTTTTTTTCATGTAGTCCAAAATAGCAGATTCTTTTGTTCTTATCATTAATTAATTAAAATGGCTTATTTTTGTGTTTAAAGAGCACTTTTATGGAAAAGCAATCATATAATGACAGAAGAATCAAAATTAAAAAGAATCTCTCTTAAATCGCTAAATTGAGTCAGAAATAATTTATTCCCAAAAACGTTTTATGAAGATTTACAGTTTATAAAATTATCCCAGCTGTATTTTAATTAAATTAAAAACAAAAACAAAAGAAAGTCCTTTATCATTATCATCGACAGCCTCTTTGGCCTCATTAACATTGCTTGTAAGTTTTAACAAAATAAACATAATTATCCATATCTATGTCATAAAACTCATAAAACCATTTTTGTCATTCAACATCAGCTTCTACATTATCAACATCATCATTATCATCATCATCATCATCATCATCATCATCAGCATAGATTATCAACAAGAGCAAGCTGAACACAAACCACTAAAATGTATGTTATTTTATGACAAAAACACACGTTTTGTTGGCTCAGGATAAAAATTAAAAAAAAAAAATTGATTAAACACCACGCAAGGAAGTTAAAGGAAAAACATCAGAGTTAAAGGGAAAAACTAGCCCTTTGAGGTATGAAAGTGAATGAGCACTTTGTTGTTGTATACGAAGGGCAGGCGATGTTAACAATTCACAACAACTACAACAAAAAAGCACCCAAAAGTTAAAAAGCATGCCTCAACCTGCACAACTGAATAAATGGTGAAGTTGAAAAGGTGAAAAGTTGAAGAAATTTATATGAATAAGAGTATCACTGAAAGTGTTGCTGTTGTTGTTCCCACTGAACCACAAACGCAGGTCTGTCGAATAGTGTGATTTTTGCACACATTTTTGAGTTGAATTTTTTCTTTTTATATTTTTGTACCTGGAGCTGCTCTTTTCATTGTTTGATGTAATTTTAATCGTAAATTTTTAGCTTTTGCTATATTTGTAAAAGATTTGTTGTTCAATAGAAAAAAAATTGTTTCGTTTTTTTCATAAGACAAACATTTATAACTTTTTTGCATGGAATTTTTGTCAGGTTGGGGTCGAAATTTTCCTGAACTGAAATTTTCATAACTTCTGTGACAACATTGTCTTTTACAAAATTTTCCTTCTTTAAAATTGCCCCTTACAAAATTCCGCCTTCCCCGAATTGCAAAAAAATTGTACAAAAAAAAAAAAAAAAAAAAAATTATGAAAGAAAATGTTGATACTGTGAAGAACAATTTCGTAAAATTGTTTTTTTTTTCAGATTAGTTTTTAAAAAGTGGAATTTTGAAAAGGGTTAATTTATGGAAGTGGAATTTTATGAGAGACAACATTGTCAAGGACAATTTTCGAAAGGGAAATTTCAACCCGCTGCCATTTTTATCTGCTTAAGTGAAAAAAATCATCAAATACGACTCTTGCAAAAATCAAAAGGATTGACCTAGCCTCGACCGACCTAGGTCCTTCTCGGGGCAGCAACGAAGGCACTCGCTACCGCGTCACAATTCTCTTCTTATTTTTTTTTATTTATTTACCGCGTCACTGCCTCGACCGACCATAAGGTTCTCTTCGGGGCTGCGACGCCGGCAAATGCTGCAACGCATTTTAATTATATAATTTTATAAATAAATTATAATTGTAAGATTTTATAGGAGCGTTCCTTTCTTAGATTTTAGCGTAGCATTCCTTTCTTAGCCACTACCGGTTACCGAAGCACTTACCAACCGATTACCGAGGCACTCACTGGCTACCGAAGCGATTACCGAGCTATTACCGAGTGTTCCAACACCCTAACCAGTGTCAGAGAGAGCTGACCAACCGATTACCGAGGTAATCACTGATTACCCAAGGGCTTACCCTCCGATTACCTAGGCACTTACTGGTTACTTAAGCGATTACCAAGCCGTGACCGAGTATTCAAATACTTATTGAGACATTAACCAGCGCCAGAGAGCTAACCAACCGATAACCGAGGTAGCCACTGATTACCCAAGTACTTACCAACCGATTACAGAGGCACCTACTGGCTATTGAAGCGCTTACCAACCGAATACCGAAAGACTGAGACCGTAACCCACCAATACCCACGCCAACTCCTATCTGAGGCTGCTTATTTAAGATACTAAGTTGGTAAATTGTTCAATAAAAGGAATATTTGAATTATTGAAAAACCTGCGTGCTTTTATTTCGAAATTATTTGTGAAAGTTAGTGGATCTTTCACAGGATCCTGGGGCGGCTGAGTTTTACCTCAGCCTTAGAGAAAACCATGTCACAGGTTGATAAATAAATTGAAGGCAGATACTTTTGATGCAATCGAAATCTTTCGTTTGGAAATAAAAAAATGTTCCCTAAAGTGAATAAAAAAAAAAAAAAAAAATAGGGGAGAGTTGTTATGAGTGGGACATCAAAGCCTTTTGCTTTATAGCTATCCTTAGGCTTAGGATTGTGAAATAAAATATATATTGTTAGAAAGCTTCAAGCTTAGAAACGACTTTGAAAAATAAGGTGCATACATAAATTGAGCGAAGAATATAAAATATGGCTATTTGAAAATATGTTCTACTTTTGGACCTCAAAAATAAAATTATTTTCTCATGAATGGGACATCCGAAAAATTATATTAAAAAATGTCAAAGGTCGAATGCCATATTATTGAAATTTCATTAATTTTTATATAATGTCTAAGAGATTCTCAGCAATACAGCTGGTTTTTTCATGTGAATCATTTAAATTTTCTAACTTACACAGAGCCAAAACAACCTATTAAAATAGAACAGAAATAGAAAGATTTCTCTATGGTTTTCATCCAAAAAGACTGTCTTGTTAAAACCACAGAGAAAATCTTATAAAAACGCTGTCAATCTTTATTATGAAAATCACATAATTTCAAGAAGAATCTTCTTTTTTTTTAAAAGCAAACTTTTGAAAAATTTTTTTTTTATTTTTATTTTATTTATTTCTTTATAGGATATATAAAAAATATAAATGGAAATTTCACAACATTTTTTTACATAAGAATGTTTCAACAAAACATTTTAATTTCAATAACAATCTTAAAAGTCAAATCTTGATAAAAAAAGGCTCAGATTTTCTTTTTAGTTTTAAGTGATCTCTTCTTAAACTTATGTGAGATGAGTGAGTGAGATGACAATAGTGCTTAAAACATTTCCACCAAGATTGCCAGTTATGTGGAAAAAGTCACATTCGTGGTAATTTTTAATTGCCCGTGGAATTTTTTTTTTGGAATTCCCCTGGTATTTTTTAATTCAGCGTGGTATTTTTTAATTGCCGTGGGAATTTGTTTCTTCAAATGTTGTTTTCGCATTTGTTAAGCAAAAACTTCATATGAAATCATTGCCATTATACGCATTAAACGCTATGTTTAATGTCGTTAGTTACGTATGTAAAATCCCTTAAATTTTTGTTACTTTTGTGGTATTTTTTAATTCGTTTGGGATTGTTTTTGGGATTTTTAAATGCATTTGGGATTTTTGGTGGTATTTTTAAAAAGCGTGGTATTTTTGTGGTAATTTTTAATGTTCGTGGGATTTTTTGTGGTATTTTTTAATTGCGGTGGGAATTTTTTTGTGTACCTATACCATGTTAATTTTGGTGGTATTTAATTTATTGTACTTTGGGAAAAAGGTAATTTCCGTGGGAAATCTTATTTGGTACTATTAAGAAGAAAACCTCATAAAATAGCTCAATAAGGTGATCTTCTTGATTTTACGTGGTGGTTTTTTGCTCTGTGTATCACAACAAGCTCGATTAAATAATTTCAAAATGTATGGTCGTTTTTCTTAGTATTGTTTTTAGAAATTATCACTGCCTTTATTGCTCTAGAGTAGTTTAATAATTTAAGATACAATCCTTAAGATACAACTTTGTTTTTATTTTTTGACATTTTATCTAAAAAAAAATCATTGAAAATTTGTATCCTTCTCCTAATTTAATTGGAATTTAACATAAAAGGCAATTTTCATTGAAAATGCAAACCATTAAGCCAGGTGTGGAAAATGCAAAAACTATTTTGGTTATTTAAAAATAAAATATCTGCTTAAATGCTATTTATTAAAATACAACCACAAAAAATATACACAAAACATCTTATTATACGATAAAAATGAAGTACACAATAAAAAACAATTTTCAAAAGTGTCCCATTCATGACGAAAATACTGTCCTATTCATGACAAAAGTATAGCATGAAAATCATCTTACATGCTAGAGAAGAACAAACAATTCTAGGTGTATGTACTGCATATATTATCCTTCTATTTTCAATGAAAAATAATTAAATTTGAAAACCTCTAAATATGCACATTAATTATACTTACAAAAAAGCAACACTTATTTTTTAGTATATTTCCCACAGTAATATAAGCACGTTTTATCTTTCCGAACGCTACTAAAAAGTGAGCTTGTATCGAGACTGTTCGATGACAGTTGAGACTTAAGTGTTGACAGTATAATAAATAAATTTTCTCACTGTCCCATTCATGGTGAAGTCTACATTAGCATAAAATGTATATACTTCTGGGCATAAGGAAGTGCTCGTTTTGTGAGTTTTAGATTTTAGTCAAAGTACTGATTCAAAAATGATTCATTTGCGAGTACGAAATAAGAATTTTTTAAGCCCATTGAGAAACAACGATATTCTGGTGTACTGGGTTGCAACAGACGCTCAGCTCGCGCAAAAATGGCTCGGCAGTTATAGAGAAATATGAACCTGTTACATTTTTTGGCAATGCTACGCAAGTCAGCCTGCTCACAGTAAAATAAGGTCAAAATCATTCGAGTGTGATGAATGTGAACAGGTGCTTTTTTTCATAAGACGACCGGAAGTGGATTAAGTGTGGGCTTGAAGGTGCTCAAGCAACACTGTAAGGACTGCTTGAGAGATTGTGTCCATGTCTGCTTGTGTGTGTGTGCGAATGTGTTGAGCATGGGTATTCGTTAACGAGGCTTTGGCTATATGAGTTGTTGAAACCGGCTAAGTAAATAAAGTTGAACTTGTTAATGTGTGTGTGTGTGTGTGAGTGTGTGTGTGTTTAAAATACAAGAGGCTTAATTTAAGACTACGATGAATTGCCATTTATTTTGGCAGCATGGCGCTTGGCTCTTGCACTGCATTTTCAAAAAACTGGGTCACAATATATATAAAATTAACGATTCGATGTTTTTTTGATTCGTTTCTTACTTCTCTTCTCAATATGTTTTTATTTTTGTTTCTTTTGTTGTAGTTTAAGCTTTATTGAGATTGAAGTTACTTTAAATGAGTTGCTTACAAGAAAGTCTCATAAAAGCTGACAAGCACAAAAGCAGCAGCAATAACAACAGTTTTGCTTCACATCTCTACGTTAAGCTTGGCAGCGCTTGACGCACTTCATCAATCATTGCTGCATTCTATGGGAAGAATAAAAATGCAAGGGAGTGAAAGAAATAAAAACTTTTTCCATGGCTACTCACTGGTATCTGCATCCCAGCCAGCTTGGAGACCCATCAACTTGTTCTGTTCCTTTAGCCATGAATAGAGTGGAGCAAAATATTCCAACACTCCTCTGGCCGTTAGTTTGCGTTCGCCGATGGCCATTTCCATGATATCGCGCCAATGTTTTGTTGCGCCCAGCTGCATCATGTTTCTGATGGGCGACATAAAAAAAAAATAACAACATTTATTAGTTGGAATTTTTTTGCGTAGTTTTCATTTTGTTTTTGTTTTTTTTTTTTTTTTTTTTCATACTTTATCATTTTGCCCGCCTCGGCACTGCCATAAAAGTCGCAATTGTGCAGCGGATAGTCTGGATCACCTGCTCGATACTGGCCACTCGCCAGACAGACGGCACGATAGAACTGATGACCGAGTACTTCCGAAATCAATTTTCTGTTAAAAACAAAAACAATAGAAAAAACCAAAACCAATAAAAAAGAAAAAGGAATAGAAAAGAGAATATAATGAGTAGGATAGCAAAAATGTTATTGATGAGCTTGGCGCACTTTAGAAAAATTGGATGCGATACATTTTGAGACTTTTATTACTAAGCAACAAGGATTTACCACTTGATTCTCTCAGGTTTAAGTGCATTTGGGGCAGCTTGAACAACCTCAAGTGACTGCTTTTGATACACTGCTTTTTGTCTTTTTTTTTTTAAGCTCTCTTTTCATCCAATATTTAAGTTAAAGAGATATTAAATAGATTTTCCATATGTTTTATTTAATACCCTGAAGTAAATGACACTAGTACAGAACTACCTATTTTACTAGCTATTAGGTAACCAGTACTAGTTCCACTTCAATCTACTTTCTTTGCATTCAACTGGCGAATTTTACGTGAACATGTCATAGGCAGGGGTCAATTGCAACCTTTTACATAACAATTCCCTAGCTACTCCACTAGTGCTATAGGACCAGTTTATTCGCTAGTCAGAAAAATAAAAAAATATATATTTAGTTTTTAGCAATTCTTAAAAAAATTAATTTTCAAGAATTACATTTGAGCTTTATGCCAAGTAATTTCATGAAGCAACAGGTTGCCACAACAACAATGTTCTTTACAGAACAACCACCAGCAGACTAGACAGCTGTTTCGTTGGTCGCTACACCAACTCATCAGTAATCTTCTGTGGGTTATGCAGTCCATTAACTTTGAAAATCTTATAAGCACACCTTCTGCTAAAACCAAAGCGGAATTGCAGTTGTGTGCTTTCCAATTTAAAAAGCAATGTTTTTCTACTTCTTAGCACAAAGCAAAGGTTCAAAAAATTGACTACATTAATTCTGCAAAGACTTGTTGTTGCGCTCTTTGTTTACTTCTTTTCACGATTCCATTCTTTGGCACCAACAATTCGTTGATATTAAACCATAGAAGGCGTGAGAAGTTTTTTTGAAAAAAAGATGACTCATCTTATTTTCTGAGGTCGGGCTCGTACCAGTTTTTACATGAAAAATAAATTGTGGCATTTTTAATTTATATTTAGTTTTTAGCAATTCTTAAAAAAATTAATTTTCAAGAATTACATTTGAGCTTTATGCCAAGTAAAACAAAGAGCGCAACAACAAGTCTTTGCAGAATTAAAAAATTCAACATTTTTAGTACGGTGTTATTATACCCAACACAAATTCGATAAAATCAGAAACAATGCGGAGAAGATATTTTCACAGTAATTTTCTACCAAAAACCCTTTCCTTTTTACGACAAGGTCTTCATTCAAGTAATGGTTATAATATTGATAATGCCCGTATGATACTTCATTTTTTTTGTGCAATTTAAAAATCTGGAAACAAGTGGCGCGTGGGTAGGACAGACATATTTTGTAAGAAAAGGATAAACGTTGTTACTTTTTTATTTCTGGTATTTTGGGGAGCAGCTGCATTAAATAAATTAATATTATCTACACACAACACTTTCAATTCAGCATACATTTATATTATATAGTTTTGTTTACTCTAAAAATATCAAATTAAATATTAACATCACAGTAAATATTTGATCGAAACTTAACGAAGAACGAATTGAAAGAAACGGGGAAAAAAATGCAAAGAAAATACAGTCCGTCATACAAATTTTTCTCCAATTCGTACCATATGCGTACTCACTCACACCAATTGAATCCATGCATTCATGCTTCATGCATTCATGCTTGAACTGCTCTAGTTATAATTTTCAATGATCAATTTAATTAAGTATCATACAGGCTTAATGTTTCATAAAATTTGGATCTCACGCTTTTCATGTCAATCTTATGACGATTATGTACTAAATTTTTTTTTTCAATAAAATGGTAATTAATTAAGTGAAATTCGTATACTCGAGTTAAAAAACAATGTTAGCTAAGCCGCATCGAATTGTAGGGAAAAAATGTCGTCCGTCCGGGCTCTCAAAAGTTTAAAGATGTTTTAAAAATGATTTCTGCATAATTTTTTTTTAAGTCAGAGAAAGTTTATCGGTGCGGTACACTTTTCAAACAACGCCAAACTCCATGAATGAAGATCCAATGAGTATGCGTGTTTTACAGCGGTTTTAATAATGGACTCGGCAAGAACCCGACGAAAACGAGCTGATCAAAAAAGTTAACATATAAAAATTTTTTCATGGCGGAGTGAAAGTTCCTCGTGTTCCAAGCGTTCCTCGTTTCGTGCTAAAGATCAAAGAATGTTCCACACTCCATCACCTGGATTTCAAATCACCCAAGCCCAAATAAACTTGAATTCAGTTCAAACTGATTGTTTTCAAAATTATGGATTGAAACCGGGTCAAATATATAGGGTGGAGCTATCATGAATGGGACAACTGAACTTTTTGTTTAATAATGCTTTTAAGGTTTTTAATTTCAAAACAAACTATTTAGCGTTGTAAAAGAATAGACCTAAGCTATAACATTGCAGAAAGTATATTGATTAGATGTAGTATAAAAAAACATGGACATTCGACAAAATATTCGATTTTAGGGGCTCAAACAATATGTCGTTATGAGTGGGACACTTGAAAAAACTCACAAGAATGTCAAAAATATAGATCAAATGCCATATTATTGAATTTTAATCAAAAATTATTTGATTTTTAAGAGATTCTAAACAAAAAAATTTAATTAATTCATGTGAATTTTTGAGTATTCAAAAAAAAAAAAAAGAAAAAAACAGCTGAAAAATGAATGACCATTTTGTAAGTGGTATTTTATTAATTTTTACCGCATTAAGTGCCATAAGCGCAGTTGCATAATTTTAGTTTCAATACTCCTTTTTTTATTTGAAAAAAAATGTATATTCTATTCCTTATGTAATTGAATGGGTTATTGCAAAAGTATGATAATTTGATGCCATTCCAAAATCTTTGAGAGAGATTGCGGTTATTATCCAAAAAATTCCGACCCTGAACGTAGTTCCTTTCAACAATTTCATGTTTTCATACAAATGAAAGCTTTTTCAAACCTTTAACGTAGAGTATTCCGAAATTTTTATTATGTGGCATATAATGTTTTAACAATCAGCCCTTCAATTATAAAATAACATTAAAGGTAATTTCCATTAAAAACACAACAAAATAAAAACAATTGTGTATATTTACATTAAAATGCAAATAACATGCCTTTTATTAACACACAACCACAAAAAATATTCACAACACAAAACGATGTCCATATGAAAGAAATAACTCTAAAGTGTCCCATTCATGACGAAATAATTTTCACTTTTAATTTTTATTAAAATGCAACTAACATGCCTTTTATTAACATGCAACCACAAAAAATATTCACAAAACAAAACGCTGTCCATATGAAAGAAATAACTCTAAAGTGTCCCATTCATGACGAAATAATTTTCACTTTTAATTTTAATTAAAACACAACTAACATGCCTTTTATTAACATACAAGTACAAAAAATATTCACAACACAAAACGATGTCCATATGAAAGAAATAACTCTAAAGTGTCCCATTCATGACGAAATAATTTTCACTCGCGTTTATTTTAGAAATAATATTAGAGGCTAAAACAACATCGGTGAAATATTTATTTCGGTGAAAAAAAATGAATTCTCTAGCCTCAAATTAAATTATGCAAAAAAAAGTTGCAATTATTTTTTAGTATATTTGGCATAGTAATAATCAGCAGGTTTTCTTCTTTCCGAATGCTATCCAAAAGTGAGTTAGCAATGAGAATAAGAATCAAAATTTCAGTGTAGTCAATATGAGAATTAGATTATTTCATTGTCCCATTCATGACTATGTCCCACTCATGGCTACATTACCCTATAATTTAAGCATTCGATTTTAAAATATCGCATTCACATATCGTTTTTGCATTGACATCTTTTCGACCCAGTCCTTTTTTACTGTCTTATTTTAGGTTTTTTTCTGTTGAAACATAAAGCAAAATTTAGTAAACAGCTAACTTACACAGTGTTTGGTTTTTCTGGATTAAGGCCACGATAGAATTTAAAATCTGGATCGAAATGTTTTTCGCTGCGTTTAATAGGCGGCACGACACCTGCATATTTATACTGCAAACGCCAATAACCACAATTGTATTCATTCGAACCGATGCGACCGTCCATGACATCGACCAGAAACTTTTCATTGACAAAATACTGGGGAATGGCGAGTATGGTGTGAACGCCCTAGAAAGTAAAAAAATTTAAACAAAACAACAGGCGCGTAAATAAACCAAAAGAAAACAAAGCACGCTTTTAGAAGCAATGCTAAGCTGTCCATCAACAGCGATTTAAAATGACACTCATCCTACTTTACTCACCATGCGAAACAGACGATTCATCGATTGCTCCGCGGTCAACGTGTAGTTGTCCAATATATGCAAGCGATGCAGGTGACGCGGTGTGCCCGAAGCAATGACAGCTGTCTCTCCAATGGCGCTGCCAAAGCCAGGGCATGGCTCGCGATCCAAGCCGAATGGCAAATCCTTTTTATACAGATTATATTGCAACTCAGCCATATGACCATGACGCTGCATCAGCTTCTTGTAGTCTAGTTTGGGACAGTAGCGCAACGCCACATCGGGTGGAAAGTAAAATACTTCAGACTTGCAATCACCGGTAGTCTCTTCGTCGCTCATGCGTCGCGAGTAACGTTCATAGAAGGTGCTAGACAAAGCAAGTTGAATGTTTTTACTTACTCAATACTACTTGAATTACTTACTCCGACATGTGTTGCAGGCCCAACGATTCGAAAAATTCCGCTGCAACTTTATTTATCTTGACGGGTGTAACCAGAGCCTCCTCCAGACGTGCCTGCACCTGTGGCAGCTGACTTTTCGGATAAGGTGTGCGGAATATGCTGCGTGCATACCAAGCCTGCTGAATCAGCTGTTCCAAGATTGGATGTGGAATGGCACCATCTGGCTGGGTTATATGACTGCCATAATGTAGACGTATGGAATTGCGCAGATACGCATGCATCTCCCGATAGAGTGGCATAATTTCCGTAACAACATCCTCCAGTTCACGTTGAAAGTTGTCAGTTTCGTAATAAAGATACCAAGTACGGGACGGTGTCACATGACCTGCGTGTCACAGCCAAGCATATAAAATGAGAAAAGTGTCAATTTTGTGTGTGTGTTAATGTGTGAGAGAGTGTGTGTGTATGTGTGTGTGTGCTGTGTAAATGTGATTAGTTTAATGGCTTTACAGTGGTTGACGCATTGATTGTCATGTTTTTGCAAATTGGTTTGCTTCGGCTTGGTTTTAAGTTGATTTTATTAGTGGTAGTGAATGGATAAAGTAGAACAACGATTATGGGCTGAGTTGGTTAGTTCTAAAGTATTTGATTGGATCTTTTTAATTATTTAGTATTGTTGGTTGTTGCATTAGAGCACTTCATGTTGTTAGGCCATCCTTTTGTAGGTCGGTCAAAGGTTGCCGGCTTACGTTGGCTTAAGTTTGATTGAACAATCGTTGGTGTAGAAAACGTGTAATAACATTCAACATACTATAGAGTTAACCCTGCTGGCAGTGAAAATTTGTTCGAAGTATTGCGTAACTCTGGTTAAATACAATACTTGATCTGACCTTTTTCAGTTGTCTTGTTTTTCACTAATTAAGTTCAAGTTACAGCTTAAAATGCTTTCATTAAATGTTTGCTTGATGAAATAGATTGTGTGGAAAGGAAATAAATGTCAAAGCTGTGGATAATTAATTGGAAGCTCTTGATGAACAGTCAACCTGTTGAATTTAATTGAGAGAAATTAAGTTGCTGTTGATGATGATGTTGGGAGTGTTAGTTCAAAGAGTTTGATTATAATTTTAGAAAATAGTTTCTACATAGTAGTGTTAGCGATGGTAAATAATAAACTTGCATTAGTACTTCAATATTGTTTTTTAACTATTGTCAATAGTTTGAATATGAAAAAAAAATACATCGAAAAAGAAAGTTTTTCAAGCTATCACTGCAAACATTTGGAAGACGATTGGAAGAGAAGCTGGTGTTGCGATGCACTTGCGATTCGCCCAAAAGCTCTTTAGAAGATGAATCGTTTTTCGATCGTTCAAGCGATGAATGCGCGATTCAAGAAAAATTTTCAAAATCTTTCTTCGCTAATTCCGGCAATCGTTGGAAGATGGATCGCATTTCGACCGTCAAAGTGATGAATACGTGATTCTTCAAAAATCTGGAAAATATTATTTCAATCATTTTGGCGATCGTTGGAAGATGGATCGCTTTTAAATCGCAATAGCGATGAATGCGCGATTCTTGAAACATTTGAAAAATCTTTTTTCGTTCATTTCGGTGATCGTTGGAAGATGGAATATGGTTGGAATATGAGGCAGGCTTTAAAAAACCGTTAAAGTGAAGCAAAACTTTTAAAACTTGTGAAAAAAATGTCAAATGTTTTCTTGTTGTTCAAAAACAAGGAACGTTCATTGGTTCCAAACATGAAAAAGACATGATAAAGATGTTTGAAAAACATGTTTTACTTTGTTGTCAATTTTTTTTTTTAAATTTTCTCATGGTAGAATAAAAGAAGGTAGATGCATTTCGGATTGCGCTCTCTCTCTAGCCAAAATTGTCAAAATCAATACAAATCAATTTTCTGCTTATATTTTTACAATTAAAGCTTTGTCATAGCTTTCAGATTTTCTATGAGCTCTCAAATCTGTTTTGACAGTTATGGCAGTCCGTTTCTCCGAAATGCATATACCTTCTCTTATTCTACCATGAATTTTCTTTTATTGATTTTTAACGCCTGAAAAGTTTCACAAAAATTTAACAACAAAAAAAAAAAAAAAAACAAAATAGTCATATTTTAAGCCAAGTTTGAAGATTTGTTGTATTATTTGTATAAGTAATGCAAGATGTTTTATATTTTCATGTATTGGATCAAAACTTATTTAGTCAGAAAAAAAAAAATTTTAAAAAAATATTCATTCCAAGTTTTTGAGACAGGGGGAGAGCGGTCATCTCCCGGTTAAAAATTCTCAAAACTTATTTTGTTTTTTTAAAAACAAGAAATATTGTTTATAACAAACAGATTTAATTTTCTTTTAAGCTTTAGGTTTATTTTAATTTTAACTAAATTATTTTATTTCTCTTCACATCAAACTTTTACAATGAGCTGTGACGCATTAAGCTCTAAAATCACTAAGTTTTAACCGACTTTAAAAAGGAGTAGGTTCTCAAGTTCGCCGGTTTCTCTGTTTTTTTTTTTTTTTTTAAATGTATGTACATCGACTACTCCTAAACCATCCCCGCAAAAAATTTCAATGCGCATTACTTGTATGCACATAAAGAGCGCTTTATTCTCCTTGCAAGTAGTGTTGTTTGTATAGAGCTATATTTGCAGCACTTTCCGTAACGATAATGTTGCACTTGAAAAAAAAGTATTAGATATTAATGTCAAAAAAAAAAAATATCATTTGAAAAACTTCCACGTGAATAAACAAAATTTGATTTGATTTTATCAAACTTGTTGTTATTTGTTATTGTTATATTGTTATTATAAACAAATTTTTCAATTGAGTTCTGGCAGACTGGTTGACGTATTTGCCTTGTAGTCGAAATGCCCGGGTTCAAACCTGGCTGGCGGCGATTGTTTTTCGTTTTTGTTTTGTTTTAAAAATTTGCTTATAAGTTTTTCTGTTATTAAATACCGAATTTTACACTTAAACTGTGGCGGCCATGGCATACTGATGGGTGTGCTTGCTTTGTAAGCGAGATTCCCGGGTTCAAGCCCGTGGCTGGGTGATTCTGTTTTGTTTTGTTTTGTTTTAAAAATTTTGAATATTTACGTGTAGCGCTTGGTTCTTGCTTCGTTTTTATATTATATACAAGGAGAATAAAGCGCTCGGCTCTGGCTACGATTTGATTTTTTCTACAGCGGGTGCGGAGTGCATACATCTGATTACATGGCTATGTTAAAAAATGCGCTATACACAAGGAGAATGAAGCGCTCTACTGTTTTTTTTTGGAGCGCTTCAGATGCACTAATAGAGCACTCGTTTCCCTGCTGGGATATGTCTGATTGCCATAATTTTTGGTGAACAGATAGATATCATAAACATGGAGGTGCCCAAGTAAAAAGTGGGCGGTATTTGAGAAAGGGCCGTGGCAATACTAGAAAAACACCTTATCTCGTATAATATTGACAGTAGGGTACTGCAATTTAGTGAAGGGGTAGGCATAATTATTATAAATTATGGTGAAGAAAATGGGCGTTATTTGACAAATGGGTGTGGCAATACTAGAAAAACAGTGTATCTTGAATAATTTTGAGACAAGAGTACTGCAATTTAGTATAGGGTTAGGCATTATTATTAGAAACCACGGTCAATAAAGTGGGCGTTATTTCACAAATGGGCGTGGCAATATTGGAAAACACTGTATCTCAAATAATATTGACACTAGGGCAATGCAATCTAGTATAGTGGTAGACACAATTATTGCAAATTACAGTCAAGAAAATGGGCGTTATTCGACAAATGGGCGTGGCGAAATTAGAAAAACAATGTATCTGGAATAATATTGACACTAGGGTACTCAAATCTAGTACAGGGGTAGGCAGAATTATTAAAAATTACGGTCAATAAGGTAGGCGTTTTTCAATATAGGCAATATTGACGCTTGGATACTGAAATGAAGTACAGTGGTAGGCACATATCAAATATATCGAATAATATTGACGCTAGGGTAATAAAATTAGTTACAAGAATGGGTATAATTATTACAAAACACGTAATATCTAATTTAAATTTAAGAGACAGATATTTGAAATAACCAACAAACTTTCAGAATTTAATAGAACAAACTTATTAAGAACAATTGTATTTATGTAGTTTATACACTTTTTCGAAAATTGATGATATTCTCCAAAAAGGAAGAAATAAAAACTTTTAAAAAAAAACCGACTACAAAGTAAAAACCCAATAAACATTGTGGCGAGGGGTGATTCGTTAACGAATCGCTTGTGAATCGTTTTTTTTTAAAGTTTTCGAATAGTTGCATACCGACTTCCTCAGAGGTTGGCTTGATGCTTAAAGAAAGCACCGATTGAAATCATGACTTTCCTTAACTCCATTTAAGATGTTTTGAAACAAAAAAAAAAAACAATTTTTTCCGACTTTTCAATATACAAATTTTTTTATGAAATTTTTTTTTTTTATTAACTTTCTCTTGTTATTACGTCATTTAAACGAAAATATCTTTATAAATTTTGTTTTTTTTTTATAATTTTTAGTGAAAAAAAACTTAAAATTTTTATATGATAAACATTTTGTGAAATATTTTTTCTTCTTTTTTGTTATATCGTGCTTATTCTTTATATAAATAATTTCCACTTATAATTTGTTCAAGATTTTCATATGAATAAGTTCTCGTTAACAAATTGCTTTTTGTTTTTTTGGCGACTCGTTAACGAATTGCTTTTTATAGTTTTGGTGACTCGTTAACGATTGCTTTTTATAGTTTTTGGCGACTCGTTAACGAATTGCTGTTTTTAGTTTTGGCGACTCGTTAACGAATGGCTTTTTTCTGTTTTGACGAATGTATAACGAAGCCGAAAAAAAGTTTGTCAAAAAATGATAAAAAATATGATTTCGAACTTTTGAAAAGTCAAATCTTTAAAAAAATACCTAAATAACAAAAAAAAAATGTTTTTTGGACCATGTTGGGGCTCGAACCCATGTCCGCGAACACTGGCTTTTATTATCAAGCAAATTAAGCAAGATATATTCAGCATCTGAAATAGCCGAGTGGGTAAGGTGCCGAACTAGCATTCAGATGACATTGTTTCAATTCTTGACGGGGTAAACTTGAAATTAGTTTTTATTTTTTTTTTTTTTTATATGATTCTTTATCGAATTGCTATTTTTAGTTTTGAAAACTCGTTAAAGAATTGCTTTTTATAGTTTTGGCGACTCGTTAACGAATTGCTTTTTATAGTTTTGGCGACCCGTTAACGTTAACGACTTTTTTCGGTTTTGACGATTCATTAACGAAGAAGAAATTTCTCCCGCTCGCGATATTATAAATGAATCGTTACTAATAATTACTAATGAATGAAATGTACGAGAATGCGATTCGTAAACGATAACATTAGTGAATCATTTGGATTGTTGGGAAATAATTTTAAAATAAATTTTTATTATAATTTCTTGGTCATATTTGATAATTTTTGTAAACATATTAGTGGTATTCAATGAACGACGTATTTGTGATGTAAACTGCGTATGTGTGGTAAGTTGTATGAAGTTACGGCACATACGCTATTTACACCACAAATACGGCGTTAATTGAATACCACTATTATAACATCGGAAATCTTATTAGTTTAATTTTTTCTAGTTTTTTTTATTATCATAAATTAATTCATTTATTTATGAATACAAAAGCTTTCAAGTTGGCGCTTCTGATTAAAAGTCTGATTATATTAGCGTCGACCTTAAAAGTTTTATATTCATAAGGTAATTAATATATTTATGATTATAAAACAAATTAGAAAAAAATTAAAATAATAAGATTTCCGATGCAATAATTTTGTTATTTTGTTATTTTGTCAGTAACTATAGGCCTATCGCTAAGCTCTCATCGATTCCAAAACTTTTTGAGCGGATGGTGTATGATCGGGTGAAGATTCACTGTGGGAAAGTCATAACAACTCGTCAGCATGGTTTTGTGAATGGCAGATCCACTGTGTCTAATCTTCTCGATTTTACAACATTCTGCTTAAATTCTATTGATTCTGGTAACCAGGTCGATTGTGTTTACACTGACTTTAGTAAGGCATTTGATAAGCTACCACACAATCTAATCTTATTTAAACTTGAGTTAATGGGATTTCCACAATATTTTGTGAACTGGATTAAATCGTATTTGGTGGAGCGATCTTATCAAATACGTTTCCGAGGCGCATTGTCTCTGAATTTATTGCTGGATCAGGTGTTCCTCAGGGTAGTCACCTTGGTCCTCTTCTGTTTGTTTTAGCTATCAATGATGTAACTCACGTCATTGAACACTCTCATCTGCTTATTTATGCCGATGATATGAAAATATACAGAACGATTAATTCTAGAGATAATTCAGATCTACTCCAGTCTGATCTAAAATCCTTTGAAGTTTGGTGTTCTAAAAATAATATGTTTTTAAATCCAGATAAATGCCAAACTATGACCTTTTCGCGAAAAAGGAATAATTTTATTTTTGATTATAAGATTAAAGATACTGCCTTGAGTCGTGTGGACACCGTCAAAGACCTAGGTATATGCATGGATTCTAAGCTATCGTTTAACATTCATATTGATAATATTTGTAAAAAAGCATCTTCAATGCTTGGTTTTGTAAAACGCTGGGCCAAAGAATTTAATAGCATGATTACAACTACAACGTTGTATTATGCAATCGTGCGTCCTCACTTAGAGTATGCAAGTCAAGTGTGGTCCCCAAGTTACAATGTGCATGTTGATCGAATAGAAAGAATCCAAAAACGTTTTGTTCAGTTTGCTCTAAGGGGCTTAAGTGGAACTGACATATTAGACCTTCCTCCTTATGCGGATCGTTTAAAACTATTAAAAATGCAGTCTTTAGGTGATCGAAGGAAATCGGCAGATATCGTATATTTACACCAGCTCATAACAGGTGTATTCGATTCTCCAGAACTTCTTTCTCACATAAATTTTAACACTAACCGTAGAAGCAGTAGAAACGCTAACAACTTAATTTATTTGCCATTTAGTAGAACAAATTATATGGCTACTGCTCCTTTAAGTCGCATGAGTTCCTTTGTTAACAATTGTAGCGTTTTTGATGTTAATTTGTCAAAAGGTCAACTCAAAAGTAGATTAAAATTAGTTGTGTAATTAGATCTATATATACGCATGGTTAGTTGTTACGTCTTGTGTTGTCCCTGAGCCCAACCCATTTATTGGTGGGTAAATTTTTCCCACATTAACTTGTTTGTGGTCACGGTTATCCATAACATTGATATTTTCAATGATTACTGGGTAGTGGCTTTAGATGGGTTAATGCTGAGGAAGTGCGATATAGCTGTAGTAGCTGAACTCTATTGTTATTGCATGTATTTAAAAAAAATAAATTTTTATTATAATTTCGTGGTCATATTTGATAATTTTTGTAAACATATTAGTGGTATTCAATGAACGACGTATTTGTGATGTAAACTGCGTATGTGTGGTAAGTTGTATGAAGTTACGGCACATAAGCTATTTACACCACAAATACGGCGTTAATTGAATACCACTTTTATAACATCGGAAATCTTATTAGTTTAATTTTTTCTAGTTTGTTTTATTATGATAAATTAATTCATTTATTTATGAATACAAAAGCTTTCAAGTTGGCGCTTCTGATTAAAAGTCTGATTATATTAGCGTCGACCTTAAAAGTTTTATATTCATAAGGTAATTAATATATTTATGATTATAAAACAAATTAGAAAAAAATTAAAATAATAAGATTTCCGATGCAATAATATGTTTAAATAAATTATGAAACATGACCAACAAATTAAAAGGAAAAGTTAATTTAAAATTATTTTTTACTTTGTAGTGATTTTGTAGTCGGTTTTTTTTAAAAAAAGTTTTTTTAAAAATATTTTTCAAATCGTTTACGATAGCCTTAAAACTACGCATCGCCTTGCTTTACGTGCACCCTTAAGTAGCAAAGTTGTAAGTTTGCGACATATAAAGGATTAAAAATTAATTGTTTTCATATGCTTTTTGCAACTTATATTTATATCAATCTTTTTGTGATATTTTATGAATATGGTTTTTCATCATCATGCCATTTTATATGTAATAAAAAATGTTTTAATAAATAAAAATTTTTTATTGTGGAAAAAATGTTCTGCCCCTTCAGTTGTATTACCCCCCCGTCGAAATCCATCTCCGGCGCCTATGTCAACTGCCAATCGTTAACGAAGAGTTACCAAAAATTAGGCCTCAAATTTTAGAAAACCTGATAGAGAGTACGAGTATGTCTAAGAGGGTGTAGTTTATTATTAAAGCAAGGGCACCCATATAAAATATTGAGAAATAATTTTAAATATTCTTTAAAGGTGAATATTTACTTTAGCTACAAAAATCTTAATTTAAACATCAATACTTTACTTTACTAGAAGCACCAATTTAACCTCAAAGAGATATGATATTTTTTTGTTTTATTTTTTACGGTTTTTAATGTAGCCATTATGTTTTCTGTATACTTATATTTTTAAAACACTCTTTTCGAAACTTAATAAAATTAAAAAAATGCATAACATATTTTTTTATGAACCATTTTGTGGGTGACTGTATTTATTGTGTGACCGGCTGAAGCGATTTACCAGGATAATATAAAGTGCAGAAAATATGGTGGATACCAAATGTGACCAACCGTTCCGAAAAATCGGAATCATTCCGATATTTAAAGGCAAGTTCCGGTGTTCCCAAGCAAAGCTTCGGAATCCCGAAATTTTCCGCTCTATCCCGAAATATACCGACATTTCTGTCATATCAACAAAAAATAGTAATTTAGTCAAATATAGAAAATACCGCCCAACTGGCGATAAATCACCTTATCTGACGAGAGTGGCAAAGTTTTGGATGAGTCAATTGATTTTTGAACGCAAATTGTAATTTTTTTCTCTACCACATTTTTACCAAAAAGAAAAGGATATGACCCTGCTTATATCGAATTCAAGTCACTATTATTAAAAAAGCCACCGGAAAATTTCCCCGGTTACATGTGATACAATAGCACTTCACAGCTTTGATGTGAATTCACGTCCACAATCAGTGCTGCCTGCCACCTTGCTACAAGTGTGGTAAATCTACCTTTTTTTTTACTTCTAACACTAAAAAGTGACAGTATTGTTCACAATAGGTAGGTTTCAACAAACTGAGTTGAAAATAAGACATTTGTCTGAAGGCTGTGTGATGTCTAGTTAAAATAGAAGTTTTCTGTCTTTATCTCTGATGTTTACTTTCAATAGACCGACTGGAAAAATATTTTGTGAGCTGACTTTTTTTCAGTTATCGCAAAGACAAATATAATTCAATTTAACAATATAAATAATTTAGGTTGGTCAAGTACAACTTGCAAGTTCCATGCTTGGAATTCTTTGAATCATGTCAAACTTGTTGGAAAAAGTAGTTTGAGCAAAGTTACAGGCAGTCAAAGTCATGTAAACGGGCGCTGTTCTTATATCTAAACTTCGTAAATAATTGAAATTTTAAAAATTCCTTGAAAAAATCCCAAAAAAATATGCAAAAAAAATACTTTTTTCAAAATTCTACACTAGAATACTACTTTAAAAGCACAAAAGTTGTCAAATTAACGAAACTTGTATATCATTCCGAAATTTCTATCCAGATTCCGGAATCCATTCCGAAATTTCACCAAAAGTAGTTGTTCACATTATGGATATCTATCGAATGACAAATTTGCAATATTTTTTCCCGCGCAAACTATCATAGAAAGCAAAGTATCATACAAAGTATCTTAAGGAACCTTAACGTGTTATATTAACCTCAAATTGATAGTAAAATAATAATAAAATTTGCGTCGAAAAGTTCGCATTTGTATACATTTCTTTAATTTACTCTATTTCCACTCAAAAAAAAAAAAAATTATTATTTCAACAATTCTGATAATTTTTCTTATTCTTTAAGTAACGCACCTCTTAAACTCTTATGCTATGCTGATTGACCCATAACCAACCCATTTAAATAACTCACCATTATAGCTGGCTGCAATGCGCAATAAACGCACAAAATCAATGAATGTCGATTTGGCCAAATCACGTTCACCCAACGCCTGACGCCATTTCAACCAATAGTATTCAATTTCATCGTAACGTTTTGACTTCGTGATGCTTACCAAGATATTGGGTTGCATTGGCACCGTCTGAATACAATCATCGGCATGATTGAAATGACAGACTAAACGCATTGTCATAAAGGTTTGCATGGTGTGCAGCATCTCCTTGGCTTCCTCATATTCGGCCGTCTCCAGGCCATACAACTGCAATTTACCCAGACGTGGCACCTGACGACGCAGTGTTTCACTCTTTAGACGATCGACCGGAATAACACTAAGATTGCCAGCCAAATCGTAGATCAATCGACGATATTCATTATCGATTTCCTGCTTAATGGGTGCCGAATTTATCAAGCTATAGCCACGTCCTTTGGTTAGATTAAGAAAGATTTCGCGTTTACGATTCCAAATTAATTGCATGCGTTTTCCCGCTTCGTTCAGCAATGAGTTGGCCAGTGTTTCATAGTCGGGTGATGCGGCTATGGATTTGTTTGGTTTTAAAGTAGCTGCTGCTGCATTATTAGAGTCCGTTTGTATTGCATTGCGAGTCAGAAGACTGCGAGCTGTGTACGAGTCAGTGTTTGTGGCTAATAGCTGTGAATATTTATGACAAAAGATGAATTTATGTGAATTTACTTTTCAAATAATAAATTTACCAGTACAAAGCCCAACAGCAGCAGCCATTGTTGCCATAATGGAATCGCATTCATGGCGATATTGAACTTTGAAACTTAAAAATATTGGCAATAACAAAGAAAATTTAAACTTTGATGCATGTGTCTGAACTTGGCATTGAAATGGAAAATTTCAATATTATTTACACTTTCAATAAATAAACATGACCTCTTTAAAAATGTGTTTTTTATTATTTTAATTTGCTGACAAAAAAAGCTGATAACTCGTAATACTACGTTTCGAAAAATAATACAAAATTTTATTAATTACGCGTAGATAACACTAAGAAAAGATTAACACAGCAAATTGTGCTTTTAATTTCCTTTTTTTTTTTTTGTTTTTTATTTTTATAAATAAGTTGGGAAAAAAAACTTTTAAATATAATTATTTGTGTCGTCTTAGAATAGTGCTCTGTAGTAAAACCCGCATTAAACTGATGTTTATAATCTGGAATTGAATGTTGTGGAGTGCTAAGAGATTATTATTCTGAAATGTCTCGATGTGACAGAGCGAAAAATTATGATGACTGATTGAGAGAATGCAAAAGCATAAGTAGACGGGTCTTATCAGTAAATATTTAACACTTTCTTGTGAGCTTTATTTCTCGGCAAAAAATCTGGTTAATCTTTAATTTTATTTTCACTTAATGCGTTTCTTAGTTCTAAAGTGAAACATGTTTCGAAATTGACTCAGTATTGGAACCGTATAAAACCTGATTTTAAGAACCAGGTCCTTTGATATGGGACTTAAATTACATACCAAAGAATTTGAAGTAGTAACAGATTGCAATATATCTTGGAATTGTAATATAAAAGTTGTAACTTTATTACATAAATATGTTATTCCTTGTAATAATATTTAAATCTTGAGTGTGTATCAAATTCTTTCAAATAGGATGATAGTTCGTTATATTCAACGGGCTGTTGGTTTTCTCTTATCTACATCTCAGGACCCTTAGATTCAAATGGTTT
Organism: Coremacera marginata; assembly: GCA_914767935.1. Classification (NCBI taxonomy): domain Eukaryota; kingdom Metazoa; phylum Arthropoda; class Insecta; order Diptera; family Sciomyzidae; genus Coremacera; species Coremacera marginata. The sequence goes on along the minus strand of OU612044.1, from coordinate 175,608,766 downwards.
GCCGTGTTGAAACTTGCATGATTTTGTGCAAAAGAAATATTGCAGTGATCGACATTGTGAACACATTTAAGAGCTGCGAAATTAGTCTCCCATGAAGTATGGCCCCAAAGAAGAAATTAAAAGAGGGGGAAAAATTATACAGAAAGCAACAAAAAGCAATTTGGGGTGTTATTTCATCTTTTGGGGTTATATTTAATTTTTTTTGTGGGGTAATTTTTCATAATGAAATAGGACCTAAAAAGTCAGAAATCAGAAATTAAATTTGGTCACAAAAAGCTTATATCTGGGGTTGCCAGGGTATATATTTCCCTTTTGGGGAATGAATACGACTGAATTGTTTGGGGCCCCAATTTTGGGGCCTAATTCCGTTTTAGGTTTTGGGGCCCTTTATTTTGAAGTGCATTTTCTCGCAGCCGCACATTTATATACGAACATAAGCACCTGGTAAAAAAAAAATTGGTAAAATATTCTTAGCTATACTTGTACACTCTAAAAAATAAATACAAATTTACTTTAACTATAATACTAATTTTTTGTTTAAAATTCAACTGGAGTGTAATTTCACTGCAAGTTTCATTGTAAATTTTCAATGTTTAAAATTATATACAAACTTTAGTAAAATTAAGCAACATATGTTGAATTTTGCTGCAAAATTAATATTAAACTATTTTTTCATCATATATTTCATTGCCAATATACCACTGTAAGTGTTGAATTTTCAACATAAATTTGGTTATGAGCAAGTAAGCAGCTTATTATTCAGTCCGGTATCCGCTTCTCTAATTACAAAAATTGTGTTAAATAACGTATTTTAATTTTAAGCTAAGATTGTAAATATTTTTTGCCTCTTAATGTACTTAATATTTATATTGGTATGTGTGCGAGAAGTGCTTAATAAATATTTAAAAATTGATTTGAAAAATGCTTTGTTTTATTTCTATAACTCTAAAGACAAATTGATATAGCTTCTTGGTGCAATGGACTTGAAAGTTTTTCTTTTTTTTTATTCAGATTTGTGTGTTTTGTAAATATTAAATCAATCATAAAATTTGTTGAAGCTTCTTCAGTTTTAATTGACAAACACGTGTTAAATATTAGTAAATAGCAGTAGTAATTTTTATATTACTACATTATTGTAGTAAAAGTAAACAAAAGTTGTTGAATATTATTCATATAAAGGTTGTAATTTTGCAATAGTAATACAAAAATGATAGCAACATTAAACAACTAATGTTTAAGTTTACTACAATACATATATTAAATAGTACCATATATTTTAAGCAAAATTAAACACCAAATGTTGAATTGTACTACATAATAAAAGTAAACAACAAATGTTGAATTTTATAAAGGTGTGTAAATTAACTACAGTTATAGTAGCTAAACTGTTACCTACAACTATTGTAGTAAATTTCAACAAAAACTTTTAAGAGTGTATACAATAGGTTTGGCTAATTGGCCTAAGACGTACTTAGGCCAATAAGGCGAGTTGTGATAACATGGGTTGATTTTCTATTTAAACCAGTTTGATCTGTTGACAAAGCTTAGGTTTCGGTAGACCGAGGACTCTGAGAGATCATCAAGATCTTTACAGAACCATTTACATAAGTGAAAAAAAACGAAATGGCCATTTCAGCCCCTGAAAGGACTTTGACCGAGTTTCTTATGATCAATTGTGTTGTGCATGTTGTGAAATTTTTGAACACAAATGATCGAGAACTGGACCTACAAGTTTTATGCCAACTCCAAACGGCTTATGTTCTCAAGCAGCAAAAGCAGTTTTTACTCTCTAAGGTTTGCCATTGCCTGCAGAGAGGTGATGGCCGAACAGAAAAATTAATTCAATTGAAAAAACTTTCTGTGTCAGGTGTTAATTGAACCAGGGCTCTCTGGCGTATTCGCTACGCGATCTACCCACCACGCAACTCCGCCAGGTTAGCAACTGAGTTGCGCCTGCCTGTCCAAAACCAGAATAAAGGAGGAAGGTTGGCAGTAGATGCATAGAGGCGTTGTCTACTGTCGTAAAAGAGAAGAGTTCACCAGAGCTCGGTGTGGCGGCCAATCTGGTAGCAGGTCACTATGGTAAATCCTGTAAAAAAAGCCTGCAATGGAGTAGCAATGGCCCAGTAGAACTTGTTAGCACGGGGATAGTCAAACCCGTCGAATGAGGTGACCTTATCTATCCACGGCAAGGAGACATGGTCTATATGGCCAACATCGTGTGGATATTTTGTGTCTTTCAGACACGGCAAAAGGGAGACCTGGTGCAATAAAGTTGCACGGGTTCAAAAACCTAGGCACTTCGTTTAAGGTATGTTAATGAATCCATGCGCTAAATTGAAGTGCCAGTCAGAATCAAAAAAGTGCTATGTGCAAAAATTCTATATCAATTTTTTGTCTCATTTGCCGGGATGTTGTAGACCCCCCATTTGGCGGGACCGAGTTACCCAGGTGACTATCATGGGTTGGCCCTTCGGGGAGACTCGTGCTGAGTGTGGTTTGTGCACATCGCTTGCACAGGTCTAGATTGACCGGCGGGGTCGCGCAGTAGTAAGACCGGGCTGGCATACCTGCTTATTATGCAAGAGATTGGATAGGTCTCTTCTTAACCAGTAGATGGTAATGAAGTTACGCCATCTACCGGTAGCCAAAGTGGTACTATTAAGAGCAGTATAGAATTCTTATTGCATACTGCTTTTACAGAATAGGGCACAGAGTAATGCTTTTGTGTTTATGAATGTGACATCTAGTACGTGGTTGCTTTTCTAGTTGTCACTTGTATAATACAGGTCTGTGAAGAGTATTTCACTTACACATCCTTGATGGATGTGCATTTTTTAATAATATATGTTGGATTCATGAACTATAACTCCAACGTCTGTGAACCCAGAGGAATTAAGCCTTAACGGCAGGGATCGTCTTTAAACACAAAACGGATTTCTACCCACTGCGCCTAAGTGAAGGTGGCGATTTTTAGCTAGCACTGGGCAAGTGCAGAGAGATGTGTTGTAGACTACTCCTCCTCTTCACCTCTGGAGCTTCTGCAGAAGTCATTGTGGAGGATATGCAATCTTCGTGCGTGATTACCTATTAAGCAGCCTCCTGTTAAGACATCTATTTGCTCCCTTCTGAGATTTACTGATTTGCTCCCTTCTCAGAGAGATCAGTTCTTTGGACCGTTTTAGGGTGATTTTTGGCCAAACCTGACGCCCTGTATGGCATGTGCTTCCCGTTGACCACCTATTGTTGGGTGTTTTTTAGGAATATCTCATTTGCAAGTAGTTTACATGTGGTGAGAGATATACCAATACTTTCTTTCTATATCGAGAGTTGTTTGGTTGTCCCGGTGCGACCGATTTCATCTGCCTTGCAGTTTCGTAGAAAGTGTGTTTTTCCGGGAATCTAGCATAGGAGTATTTTTAGTTGATCTGCCATCTCATTTAGGGATCTGCTGTAGCGAAGTACTGTTTTAGATGTTGTTTCAACAGGTTCTAGGACTTTCAAGGCAGCTTGATTGTCAGATAGCATGTAGAAATCCATGGAGGATATGTATTCATCTGAAGACAAGTTACTGCTTCGTGTATTGCAATTACTTCCGCTTGGAAGGCACTGCAATGGTCAGGGAGCTTGAAGGCTAGATTAATGTTCAGTGTGGCAGAGCAGAGTAGACTCATGGATACATCAAATTTCCTGTCAAAGAAAAGTTTTTGTGTGATTTGGTTTAAGGATTTGGGTAAAGAAGGAAGGAACTTCCTAACGCTAGACTTTGAGAGGTGGCCTCTAGACGGATGGCTGTATTGGTAGCCGTCTGTTTTTCTAAGATATCAAGTTGTATAAGGTGGAGCATAGTGTCTAATGCGTCTGTAGGAGTGGTTCTTAGTGCTTCACTAATGCACAGCTCAGCTGATCTTTGAACTCTGCGAAGTATGTTGAGGTGTGTTTGTTTATCTTGTGCTTGCCACCAGACTATCGCACCATATAGCAATATTGGCATTACCACTGCCGTGAAAAGCCAGTGAGTAACACTCGGCTGTAAGTCCCATTTGTTACAAACTGCCTTTTGGCATGAGTAGAGGGTTACATTGGCTTTCTCGAGCAGATTGGATTTCCAGTTTAGTTTTCTATCCATGATCTGAGAAGGTAAGACTTATGGTTCCCAGTTTAGGAGGACTGATTATTGGTAGATTGTGTTTTCTTATGAAAATCACTAAATCCATTTTTTTCAGGATTGACGCCGAGACCACAGCTATTAACAAATTGGATGAGAGTATTAAGACCATTTTGCATAATGTCTCGAAGTGTAGATATGTATTTTCTAGAAGTGATAATAGCAATGTCATTTACATAAGCTATCACCCTGCACCCCGCCTCCCCCCCCGTTCCAGTTCCTCCAGCAGTTCATTAGCCGCTAGGTTCCAGAGTAGAGACGAGAGAACCCCCCCTTGAGGAGTTTCCCTTGGTACAGATCTTAGCGTAAATGTTACACCGAGATTTGCACTTATAACCCAGGCCACTAGCATTTGATTTATAAGTGCTCTCAGCGCAGCATCCACCCAAGTTTCGTCAGCGCATTTGTGATAGCCTCTGCTTTGACGTTGTTAAAGGCACCTTCTATATCAATAAAAGTTATCATAGCATATTTCTTTTGATGAAGAGATTTTGCAATGATGAAGACTACAGAGTGGAGAGCTGTTCCAACGGATTTGCCATTGGTGTAAGTGTGTTGTGCCGATGACAGTGGTTTTTCTACTATCTTTTGTCTCAAATGGGTTTCCATTAATCTCTCGAGAGTTTTTAGCAGTAAGGATGGCAAACTAATTGGTCGAAGTACTTTTGGGTTTACGTGTGAGCTTCTGTCCTCCTATGGTATGAAAACTATACTCACATGTCCCCAAAGTGTAGGGATGTGATTGAGGTCTAGGCAGCCTTGGTAGATCATTATAAGCCATTGCTTTATGATATCGTAAGCTTGATCGGTAAGTCAAACACCATTTTTGAAGCTTCATTTTGAAAGCATTGAATGGATTTGGACACAGAAAGGACAATGAAGTCCTTGACCATTTCAACGACCGACCTCATCAGCTCTCGCCAGGCGCCTCTGTTTTGCGCGCGCCTTCTCCAATCGAATACACCAAGTTACCGAGGCTGGTTTAGTTTTCATTGGGCAGTAGTAATGTGGCGGGACCCAAACCCTACGCACATTCCATGCTTAAGGTCAAACTGACGGATGCCAGTTTGCCGTTGCCCAGGGAACCCCACTTGGAGGTTTGAGTCGACTTGAGACGATTTCGACATGGATAATGCTGGCCTCGCCAGGTTGAGGCGGTCAGACACGTTGCCATGTGAAGGTTCGCCTCCTGTTCCACTGTTTGTATAATATACAGTCGGAGCTATTTTCCTCTTCCACTCATCAATATGCAAATCCCATGATAAGCTACTCCACAGAATAAGTTTCAAATATAATTTTCTGAGTGAGTCTAATCTTTAAATTTTCCATCCATAAAAATGTCAAAATTATGATAGAGGTTAACTGAATGAGATTGAAATCTCTTTTGGCCTTATTAAAGGTTCAGCAATAAGCAATTTAATTTAGAAAATTCAAACAGTAGTGAGGAGACATCTCTCTCGATCTGAGTCTTCAACACTAATTCATGCTTAAACGTGTAATTAAGACAAATATTATTCAAAAACATAAACAGTTGGCCAATCAAGCCCAAGTTTCCTAAGAAATGCAAATAACCTGTGGACCATCATACTTAAGGAAGCCCATAAAGCTTCTCGAGTTATTAATCTGACCAAACTGTCTCTGGTTTATAAAAAAGCTCCTAAATAGCAACAATTCAGACCCTTGCATCCCATACAACTCATGCTCTGCAAGGTCAAATTCTTAGGTAAAATTCGTAAGGTCGAAAAATGCCACCCGTCTGCCACCTCACTACCAGGTTGTTCAATAAAACTCTCTCGGAGATATTTCGGCCCTATCATGAAAAATGTGTACCAAAATCCGGAAATCAGTGGTTTCAAACTAGTCAACCACTACGGCATACTTTCTCAAAAGTACGTTCATTCCAGATATGTGTAAGCAAAATTCGTAATACTAAGAAATTTTTCAATACAATTTAAAGTAAAAACAAAAAATTAAACTAAAAATAACTGCTACTTTCTTACTTACTGCTACTAAAGAAAATTTTGTTTTGGATATGTTATCTGTTCTGAAAATATAAAGCGTCTATAATGTTTAGAATTTAATGCACATTTTTTAATGAACGTACTTACGATAAAGTATGCCGAAGTGATTCACTAGTTTTGAACCATTGATTCCCAACTTTGGGCCCCTCTATTCATAAAAGAGTCGAAATATCTTCAAGAACTTTTTTTGACCGGCCGTAGTGTGGTTCGATTGTAATAAATTTAGAGTCGATTTAATTTTCTATAATATTCTATACTCAGACTTAACCACTTTTCACTCATATTGCAAAATTATGTTGAAGGATTATTTATGAGATTTTTATAGTTTCGCATGATAATTAGACTTTTGCTTCGGGGTCCAATGATGTGAGTTCTGCCGATTAAAACATATATTAAAACAAAACAAATGAGAGTAAATAATCCGAACTGTAATGAGATGCGAGTTTGCTTTGAAAAACTTAGCACAATGCCCTGTATATAGACTTTTGTCGAGTTAAATTTTTCGTATTATTGTAAAATTCTTTTTGTTCTTATTTTGGTACTTAAACGTCATCTCTCATTAAACTGCGTACTTAACTTTTGATTAGAATTCATAAGTTTGGTGGAAATTCAAATGGAAAAAAATTTAATGCTGTATGCAGACTTTTGTCTTTCACTGTACTATCAATTTTATTAATAAACTTGAAATAAAAATATTTATAAACTAAACTAAACAGTATGTGCATGAATCAATACTATATATTTAATTTTACATCTAATGGTAAGAAGCTAACGCTACTCTCGGCAGTCCAACTGCATCCCGGCTTTTTCAATTTTATTACGATATTCACAAAACTCTTTTTATCTACGTTTATCTTTACAAAAACGTAATAACCATTATTACATTCTTATTCGAACATGAAAAAATTTTAACTAGTAATTTTGAGTTAAACAGTTCTGACTCATCCAGCTTTTTATTAGAATATCGCTTAAATTTATAATTTTGTGGTCGCTTACTTTGATGGCGCATATGAGATTTAATTAACGCTCTAAGCACTGTTAATTTTTAGAAATTAAAAATCAAATCTAATCACTACTCTCAATGATGTCACCCGCGAGAAAAGGTTAAATACTTATTTTTGTTGGAAAAAAACTCTCTTAAATACAACAGCCACTGAAATAAATATCAAAAACTGATGTACTGACAAGTGAGTGATTTATAATAGTTCGTCAAGTTGTGCACAGCAGCTGAACATGAAACATTTAAAATATTTAAAAAAATTAAAAAAAAAACCCTCAACAGGAAGCCGCAAAACACTTGACAGAACATGCTTGGAATGCTATTTGAGAGGTTGAAAAAAATATTTTCCCAACATGGTGTCCTTAAAATGCTACTCAGAGCATGTAACCAGCTGTCAACATGATGTCACTACAGATGTTTCAAGTGACAGCTGAACAATGTAATATTTTAAACAAAATGTAAAAAAAAAAAACGAAAAAACACAACTCTGCACAACTTCAAGTCTTGGACAGGACAACGTCTGCTGTTTTAGGTGCATCAGATAAAGTTGAGTGAGCTTTCCCCATCATTGTCAGCTTTCAAAACTTTTCCAATAAAAACTTACAATTACACTGGAAAATCACGTTTTATTAACTATTTAGTTATGCTAGAAATATTTGAACATCATTTGCGACATGCTATCAAATCCGACTGAAATGAAACGTGCCCACAAAGACAGCCACGTACAGACAACTTTAACTCTTCTAAGCTTCATAAGCAGGCAATTCAAGCAGTTGCTGGTGTAGTGACATTTTGTATGCTTGGTGGAGCAGTTTGGGTGTCATCAGGCTTGCATTCTATGAGAGAAGTAAAATAGGAATACAAAACAAAAACTACAAAATAAAAGTTGGAATACGCACTATCAACTGTTGTCCAGCCAACATGCAAATTTCTACTTGAATTATCTTCTGTTAACCAGGTACGTAGGGGTCCGAAGTACTCCAAAAAAGCGGCAGCGCTGAGCTTTGTAAGCTTATCTTGAGTCAGAGGTTGAATGATTTCACGCCAGGGTTTGCTCGATCCAAGTGACATCATATCGCTTGTAAGAAGAAAAAAAAAATAATTAGAATATATTTATGATTCCAAAAGCTTTCGCCTTAAACGTGCTTTTACTGTATGAATTTGCCCGAGAGTTTCTTTGTAGCAAAATCGCAATTATCCAGCTGTTTATACGCATTGCCACTTTCATATTGGCTCGTGTTTAAGCAGAGTGCGCGATAGATTTGATAACCAAGAATTTCGCCGAAAAGCTTTCTGAAATAAAAGTTAGTAAAAACAACTATGTATTGAGTGTGTATTGTATAGGGTTAACTTGGTGCTTCTGAATTGATCGACAATGCCTTCGTAGAATTTGTAGGGCATATCGTAGGCATTGGCATCGGTTTTAAGTGGTGCTTCTACGCCCATGTATTTCTGCATTAGATTCCAGTAGTGGCAGCTATAATTACTGGGTCCTATCTTACCATCGATCATGTCAACCCAAAGCTTTTCGTGCACAAAATAGGTGGGTATCGTAAGTAGTGAGTGAACGGCCTGAAAGTAGAGGTGTGGTTGTGTGTTGATACTAATATTGAGGTGTTCAGCTTTAATTAGCTTATTTTAATTCCAATTTATTGCTTAAGCGGAAATTTCATTTAATTTTAAGCTTAATTCTAGTTGAAAAGGAAGATTCTTAATTTTTATTGAAAGATTTCGGGTTTTTCTTAAAGTGAGTTAAAAGCATCTTTCATGTTGATATTGATATTGAGATATTCGTGACTATTTAATCTTGTTTTTATTCAAATATATTGCAATATATTGTTAGAATTTCACTGAAAGCATTTCATTCTAAGCTTAATTCTGGTTTAAAGTGTTAAGAAAGATTATTTATTTTTAAAAACATCTTTCATAAAAATTTTTGCAATTGAGAAAAATTTGTTTACTAATTGAAAATTCCGTAGTCAGTTTATAATGTATCTGAAAATGTAGCTTATTGAGTCAATTGAGCGATTTCAGTGAATTGAACCAAGTAAATCCGTTGAGCAAACTGAGCCAATCGAGTCAACTGAGTTAACTCACTTCAGCAAATTCAGGAAATTAGGTCATTTGAGCCACTAGCTGGACACCACTGCTTATTGAAAATTTGGTAGTTAGAAAATATGTGTGTAGAAGCCAACTCACCCAATCAAGCTATTAAATGTAATTGAAACAAGTAATCAAATTGAGTCGAATAAGTCAATTGTGCCATCTGAGGCATTATCTGGACACCTTTGCTCATTGATTTCAATTCGGAAATCAGTTAACACGTGTTCAAAAATTCACCTATTTCAGCGAACTGATTCAGGTAAAGTAAATGATAAAACTGAGCCAATTGAGGTTATTAAACAATGTGGGTACCATTTGGTGGTCAGAAAATATATTCATTTTAAATTGAAGCTTATTGAGTGAACTGAGCCAATTGATACATTTGAGCTAAGCTTGTCAAGTGAGTCAATTAAGTTACTTGAGCAAACTGGGTAACCTTTTTCTTTTCCGATAATTTTTTTTACATTTTAAATAACATTTTAAATAACATTTTAAATGATCCTTTGAATTAATTAAGAAGTTCTTTTATGAATATTTTGTATAATCTTATAAGAGTTTGTTAACAATAAAGTTATCATATACAAAGTTTTTAACCAAACATTAATTTATTTTCAAAATATTAAACATTATAAAAACAAGCTTTTAGTACCAAAAGCTATTTTGGTAGCAAACTATTTAAAAGCTTTTAAAAAAGCGGAAGAAATTTCATTTTTAATAAAAAAATATCAATAAAATGCATATCAGTCAGTAAAGTAAGAACATTTTTCAATTATTTTGGCGTTTATATTGTAATATTCAGCATGTTTTTGCACTTAACTTTTTGCCAAAGCTGCTTTTGATGGAGTTTCATTGAGAGCTTTTCAATGTTAAAGTGAAACTTATTTTATGTCAATGAAAATATAAGTTGTTGATTTGATAAAAGTAATATAAACTAAACTTATTTTGGTCAACAGTTTTTTTTTTATCAACAAAAAGCTGTTTTAAAAAAAGCTTTTAATCAGAACACATTTAATAATTTTAAATATTGAGCAGTTCGTAATTAAATTCTAGCACCTTTTTTTAATTTAAAAAATTAAAACAAGTTTCTCTATTTCCAAAAAGATGTTTTCGTTTTTATTTGATAAATTTAATTTTAAGTAATTCCATGTAAAATTTTATTTAAATGTGTTTTAAATAAATTAAAATATAAATCACTTTAAATAAAATATTTCGTATGTAACAAGTAAGCAGGTTCTAACCATATAAAAAATGTATTAATATAAAAAGCTTTCAACCTAAAATAGCAGGCAAAAAGCTTATTATCAAAAATAATCTATTAATTTCAAAGTTAAGGAGTATACAATTTAAGCTTTAAGCTTCAGACTCAAAAATAAAAATCTTTCAACTTCCGTAAAAGAACTTAAGGCATTAAGTAAAAGCTTTCCCCTTTCATAGAAAGCTTCTAAGACAATTCTTCCATTTTACCCTCTTTTCAAAATGCTGCTTTTATTTTCATTTAATAAACATTTTTTTAAAGGTTATAAGTTAAAACTTCATTTAAAGAAGCTTTTAATAAATTTACAAAACCACTTTAACCAAAAAAAAAAAATCTATGAACCGCCTGTTACTTTTAAGATAAGTTCAAAAAGTTTTCGTGTAAAAAGCTTTTATGAGAAACAAATTTGGCAACAGATTTCTAAGCTTTATCAATAAGTTTTCTTAAATAAAGTTCCTCGTGTAAAAAAAAAACTACTTAAAGCTTCCCAATTCACAGATCAAGCTTAAAGTTTTGATACAAAAAATTAGTGAACGAAAATAAACTCTAACGTAGTGTAGGTAAAGGTAAGTGAAGGTGCTGTAGCGTAGATTAAGGGAACATTAGTACATTAACGTTATGTAGCGTAGAAAGCTTCACTCATTTTTCGTAGTGTTAACGTTTTGTGTACTTGAAAGCGAACACAAAAATTACACTACAATAGCAAAAATAAAAGTGCACAAACATTATCATCCGTAAGCTACACTAAAAACGATATGTGCAGCGGTTTTTAAGAGACAGAGAAGGCCAAGAGCTAAAATTTCAATCATTTTAACTATCGATAACCATAATTTATCGATAATTTCAAGTTGTATTTATTGATAAGTTGTTGAGAACAATACCAAGATCGAAAATTTGTCGATAATTTTATCGTTTTTGCTTCAAGTTTTTTTTTTCAATTATGGCAATATAAACAAGGTATTGCCATTCAAAAAATCAGAGTTGATTTGACCTTAAAAGTTGGGCTCAAGATACTAAGCATTAACATTGATTTGACCTTAAAAGTTGCGCTCAAGGTATTGAACTAGAACTAAACTGGTCATGGACTAGTCCCGGTACTAGTCCTTACCGACCAGTCCTGGAACTATTCCCGAAGGACTGGTCCAGAACTAGTTTGTCAAAGTTTCAATTTCTCTATAGTATTTTTATTTAGATTTTATTAATCTTGATATCGTTCTCGATGACTTCTCGATAATAAAAATTTCTGTGATCCACCTTGGACGCAGAGAGCGTAACTTATGGTAAAAGTTACCGTAATGAAAAACATTACAAGTAGTACTATATGCTTTTCTGTCGAACGCTACCATATGTGCATATGTTTGCGTTCGTGTACGCAAACAAATACGCTACAAAATGAAGAATCATTTCATCTACTATACGTACACTAAAATATCGTGCCATTTATTTGCGTTCCCAGCTAAAAATATAAATTTTTAAGCTATAAGGAATTGTATAATTTTGGGTTCAGAAAAAAAGCTTAAAAAAAAGCTTTCATTTGTAAGGAAATTTTGTAAGAAAAAATATTTATATTTTTAACTATTAGATATAATGCATTATTAATAAATTTGCTTGGAAGTCGCGAAAATATTTTTATAGTTCTGTTCACACTTATTTGAAAGAAACTGAAAATATAAGTTAATTTCTGTGCTTTATTAAGCTTTAAAAATTTCGGGTGCCATACAGGTGGTGTGCTTTTTGACACAAGTAAGCAAATAGCCTTACATGCTGCCAGAAGAAACGCATTGTTGCATAAAAAGCTCTTTTGCTTGCATCCGGCATAATGCCCGACAAAGGCTCAATACCAAAAAAATAAGAAGCTTCGCATCAAAAAGCTCCTATGTAATTAATATAAAATAGATATAACATAATACATAACAATGCATATTGTCACTTACCATTCTGTACAAACGATTGATATTGAGAAAATCATCATATTCATAGTCCTGCAGCAGCTTTAAGCGCTCCTGCAAGTGACGCGGTGTCGATACGGACAGTATAACTGCCTCACCCAAAGCATTGCCAAAGCCCGGACAGGCCTCCTGATTCAAACCGACACTCAAGTTATTTTTGGACAAAGCATATTCAATTTGCGAAATATCTGCATGGGTCTGCAAAAGCTTCTTGTAGTAAACTTTCGGACAGTAGTGCAGCTCTATTTCGGCATAATCGAAAATGCGTGACTTGCAGTCGGGACCGCCAGTGCCAGGTTCCATTTCAATGAAATGATCGCGCATAAATTCTCTAAAAAAAAGTTCGAATAGATAAAATGAAAAGCTTAAGAAAAAGCACTCTCTTTCTCTCTCTCTCTCTCTCTCAATCAATCACTCACTCTGTCAAGTTCTGCATGCCAATAGAACCAAAAAAGTGCGCACTTATATTGACCAAGTCGAATGGATAGTAATCGGCCTCATCAAGTTCAGCCTGCAGATTAGGTAACTTCTCCAAAGGAAATGGATTTCGGAGCACTGTTGTTTTCTTCCACGCCTGATAGGTAGCCTGTTCCAGCAGATGATGTGGTATCAAGCCGGCTGGCGATACAACATCTGCTCCATATTTCTGTGTGAGCACATAGCGCAAGTGTGCATGCATTTCACGGTAAAGCGGCATCAGCATCTCCATCAATGCCTCGAGCTCATCAATGAATTTGGCATCCTCGTATTGATCATACCAAACACCTGATGCTGACAACTCAGGCGTACTCATGTTTTGATAATACCCAACATAGTAGAGCAGCGCCTGCTTGATCTCGACTGGCATCTTGTTGCGCCATTCCTTCCAGTAGTATTTTATTTCCTCCAAATCATTGCTGCTGGCAAAAATTGTCTTGATCTGATGTACAAATGCTTGATTACATTTCCTGCGATCCTCCATTTGACACACCCACTTCTGTTGTGACATCGATTTGAGCGTATTTGTGGCTTTTTTAAATTTAAAATTTAAGGGTGGATATTTGGCACCGCGCAAGATAACTTGAAATTGGCGTCGCAGTAGCGGATCTTCAAATTTATGCCAATCGTACTGCTGCAGTCTACGATAGAAGGGACGCAATTTTTCACGCATCAGGATTTCCGGACTGAGCGTATCGTCGGCAAATTTGCGATAAGCTGTTGCACTCGCCCAGTACACATCGTTGATCTCTTCCATGAGCAGGTGTGCCGACGACTCATTGAGCACTTGTTGTAGCGTTGAATTTTGTTGTTTTAGCTCTTCTGCGTGTGTATGGCAGTAGAGTGCCAAAAGGACGACAAGAGGTAGCACCCTGTTAAACATTTTTTAAAGTATTTTTTGTGAATCAAATTTTTTCGTTCTTGTTTATTTAGTGGTTCAATTAAAACTGAGGTTTTTCTCTTGATTCCAGATTTGATGTCGCAGCATATTTTAAGCTATTTAATATTATTTTCTATCACTGCTGATAACCTCTCAACTAGCGCAGCTCATTTCAATGTGATTTAATGTTGTATTGTAAGTTGTGTGTGGTGAGAGGGTTATGGTGATAGTAAGTTTGATTCCAGAATTTTAAAATACATGCATATATTTTTGGCATTCAAAAATTAATGCCACTTTTTATATTCTATGTTTGGAACTTTGTTGAAAATATGACTTTACTGATCAGTGTCTATTAACACATGTTATAAATATGTAATCAATAAGTACGCAGTGTGTATTTGCTAATATCCATATGAAATTGGATCCGAATCTGATTGTCTCACCCTTACAATCAATCGAAAATTTTCTTGATGAATAAAAGTTCAAATTTAACTATTAAATAACATTGTCCCAATTTGTAGCACATGAAAAGAGAATCTCTTTGCCTACATGTTGAAAAAGCAAAATAAAATAATACAAACCTGAACAACAAATTTTTTCTCATGAGATCACTTTTTAGTAATTTAACTACAATTTAACTTTTAATAATTTTGTAAGTGCTGTATTAGACGGACTTACCATACTTAAAAATTTTTAAAAGTTGACATGCAGTCATAAAATAATCAATGTGATATATGCCCCGCTGTGGAATGGTCCCCTTCCTTCCTTTCGAATAAGTAGCAAAACAGATGAAAAATTAAACTTTGTATTGATGTTGACAAGTGTTGGTCGACGCTTTGAGAAAATAGCCAGTTGTCAAGGTATACCTCTTAAATTATTATATCATGAAAACGACAATATGGAAAACATCAACATTTTATTCCAATTTATCAGGCTCATTAAACGTGAAACGATGAGACTCGTCTTAGTGCATTAATTTGTTAAGGACACAAAAAATTAATATTTACACAAAACCTGTAACTCAAAATGAGTGCAGAATTCAAAATTTAATGTAAAATCTATTTCTGTAAATGTAAGATCTCGATCAAGTCAGACTTTTTGGTAGATAACTTCAAAGATAACTTCAAAGGCGAAGAAATTAATAGTGACATTTATGCTCTCGAGGGATATGAGATGATCAGGCATGACAGGCAAAGTTGTTCACGGGGAGGAGGAATCGCAATTTATTTTAAAAATTCATTATATCATAAAATTATTTTTAAGTCGGGCTGTGCTGATATGGTTGAGTTTATCGCAGTGGAATTTGGGAACGGTTTTCATAAAATACTTGTCATTTGTGTTTATAATCCTAACAAGACGTATGCTTTAAATAATTTATTTACAAAAATAGTAGAATTCAATATATGTTATGAACAAATTCTGTTTTGTGGTGATCTTAACGTCGATCTTTTGTTAGATAATATGCAATCAGATACACTCTTAGACTTTATTAATTCTATTGGCCTAAGTGTTGTTAATAACTTACCAACACGTTTTGCTCCTAACTGTAAACCTAGCTTATTGGACTTGTTTTGTGTGTCTGATATAACGTCCGTTTTCCACTTTGAACAGCTGTCTTTAGCAGGAATCTCTGATCATGATATGCTATTTGTTTCTTACAATGTAAATTTTGCCAAAAATTCACCAGATTCCTTTTTGTTTTTTCGTGATCTTAAGTCAATAGATTTGCAAGCCTTATTTTCTGAAGGAAATCTACTGGAATGGAGAAACTGTTGGTATTTACCTAACATTAATGAAAAATTAGATCATTTCACGTTACTCGTTCGTTATTTGTACGACAAATGTGTGTCCACAAAAAAAAAAAAAAATGTTAGTAAGAAGTTTCAAGTATCCGTGATTTACATCTGAAGTTGAGCAAGCTATTAAAACTCGAAATAGAAATTATAACCTCTGGAAACGTTACCCTACAGATGCAAATTGGAACACTTTTCGTATTTCTAGAAATAATGTCACTCGTATTTTACGACAGTCAAAGCGAAAATACTTTGCCATTAAGCTCAATGTTAATTTGCCCACAAAAACTTAATGGAATAATTTAAAATCTATTGGTGTAAAAAAAGCAAAGTCTGACTGCGATTTGGATGTAAATAAGTTAAATGAATTTTTTTTACAGGCAAATAGATTGTTAGATAGTTCATCGTTTATAGTTAACGAACAATTTCTCTACCCCTATAAAGAAAAGTTTGATTTCAAAACGGTCACTGAGGATGATGCAATTGGAAATGATAATATCAATTTAAAATTCTTAAGGCGGTCTTCTCATTCAAAACCCGTATTTTGGACCCTTTTTAAAAAAATTCTTATTTGAAAACGCAAAGAATAATTGAAAAATTTTTTATTTATTGTATTACAAAAGGTTCAAAGTAAATAAAAAAATTTTTTTTGCCTCGATACGTGGGCTGTTCAAAAAGTAATGAGACTTCAAAGTTGGTGGTGAAAAAAAAGGTGTCGTCACGGCGGCCACGATTCCGGGTCTCCGGAGCGTCTGAAATGAAAAAAACAACGGGGTTATAATCAGTATAGATGTAATTCTCGGGTGAACCTCAAGCTTAATTTTGTGATTTTTTTTGACAAAATGGGGGCCATTAAAAAAAAAATTTCAATTTCGGGTTTTTTTTTGTAGTTTAGTGTAAAAAAAAAATAGTACAAAATTTTTTAAAATTATGGTCGAGGTTCACCCGAGAATGGTGACAATTCTGCGTCGATTCCATTTTGTTTCATGAAAATCGGTTCAGTTGAACTGGAGATATCATGGCCGCCAGTTCGAAAAACGTGGGTTAGAGATAAACGCGTTTAAAGTTTGAAGTAATTTTTTTGGGGGAAAAAAAAAAAAATCAAAAATGTTTAAATGCAGTTTTAAAGAGCTGACAATTTTTACTTACAAATATTAGTCGGCGATGCCAGCTCCATACAGGCCACCTTCCTCTTTTTCGTAGAAACTGCTATCTGCTGCCCTCTCTGCTCTGCGAGCCGTTCTGCCAGCTTTTGATGATGCCGCAGCTCGAGTCTCTGATCGGTTCAATCTGTCTTCATTGCGAGATAGTGCGTATTCGTATGCGTTTTTGCAAATCGCAATACCCATCAAACCCATAATTTTAAGTATGGGTATAAAACCGTCGTTGAAGAGGCACGTTGCAATGAAATTGGCCACTTCGATGGTGCGTGCGCCTGAGTTGATGTGTTTGGGCGAAAGTGACCAAAGAACAGAATTGTAGGACTCATTGGAATTCTGAGTTTCAGATCCAAGGCATCTTTCAAGCAAATTATCTGCCGACAGCGCTTCGTAAGCTGGTTTTATTACCTCCATCACCTTCTTGTCCATCAGACCTTGCTTCACAAAAAAAGCTGTATCTTCTAAAGTATTTCGAATTTCTAAAAATCCTTTTAGGGGCATATTCACAACTACCCAAGCTATAAATAAATGCAAAAAAAAAAGTTGAAAAAAAAAGTTGCTCAATGAGAAGACCCCCTTAAGCTCAATGTTAATTTGCCCACAAAAACTTAATGGAATAATTTAAAATCTATTGGTGTAAAAAAAGCAAAGTCTGACTGCGATTAGGATGTAAATAAGTTAAATGATTTTTTTTACAGGCAAATAGATTGTAAGATAGTTCATCGTTTATAGTTAACGAACAATTTCTCTACCCCTATAAAGAAAAGTTTGATTTCAAAACGGTCACTGAGGATGATGCAATTGGAAATGATAATATCAATTTAAAATTCTTAAAGCTTATCCTTCCATATATAGCCCCGATTTTGACTCATATATTTAATTTCGCAATAACGACATCAACATTTCCAAAGGAATGGAAAATTGCGAATGTAGTTCCAATCCAAAAACGAACAAGTCCAAAACTTCTCGAAGCTTTTAGGCCGATAAGCATTCTTCCTGCCCTATCTAAGGCATTTGAGAGAATTCTTTCAACCCAGATCGTTGAGCATTTGAATTTTAAGAAGCTGCTTAGTGAGAATCAATCAGGATTCAAGGCTGGTCATAGTTGCTCCACTGCAATTTTAAAAGTAATGGAAGATATTCGACCTGCGTATGACAATAATGAGCTCACTTTTTTAACGTTACTTGATTTTTCAAAAGCCTTTGACACGGTTAATCATAAAATTCTACTGTCAAAACTGGAAAGCTATTATGGATTCGGAACTTGTGCGACAAAACTTATGAAAACATATCTGAATCATCGGTTGCAGCGCGTTATAAGCAAATCCGTCTCTTCTGAACTAAAAAATACGTTTTCGGGCGTGTATCAAGGCTCAATTTTGGGCCCTATCCTTTTTAGTATGTTTATAAATGACATTGTCTCCTGCTGCCATAATACTTCAATTCATCTTTATGCGGATGATGCACAAATTTATCTCTCTAGGCCGATTGGACTATCCGAAGATCTTATATGTCGAATTAACGAAGATTTAGATTCGACATTTTTGTGGGCATCTCAAAATCTCTTAAGTCTAAATGCGTCAACAACTCAGGCTCTTGCTATCTCGCGCGTTAGGTATGATTTAGACGGTCTTCCACCTCTGACAATGGCAGGGGTAGATGTGCAATATGTTAAGGTAGTAAAAAGTCTTGGTTTTAAAATAAATTGGAATTTAAACTGCGTAGATCACGTTAAATTCACCATAGGCAAAATGTATTCTGTGCTTAGGAAACTATGGCATACGACGGATTGTATTCCACCAGAAACTAGATTAAAGCTTGTGCGTACTTTAGTTATTCCACATATGGCATATGGCGAGTTAGTGTATGCAAATTTCGATGCTGCCTCCAAAAGGAAGCTGCAGTTAGGTATAAATAATGCAGCAAGATATGTATTTGAGAAAACGAAATATGATCATATTTCCGAGCTCGCACTTAAAATACTTAGCTGTGATATAACAAAATATTTTAAAACACGCAACCTTGTTTTCTTACATAAATTCATTAATACTCGTTGTCCTGAATATTTGTATAGAAACCTGATTTTTGCAACATCTAGACGCACTCTTAACTTAATTGTCCCTGAATTCAAATCTATGATAACCTCAAGAATGTTTTTTGTTAGTGTTGTGCATGTATGGAATGTCTTACCTAGATATATAAAAACCGAGCGTAATTTAAAATGCTTTAAAATGGCAGTAACAAATTTCACTAATCAGTCTAATTGATACTGGTGTATTCAAATGTTTATATAATTAATTTTTTACAAATTTCTGTTTGTCTATCTTTTATTATTTCTATTTTTTTTATATATATATTATTATCTTTTTCTTATCTAAATATCTATTTTTGCCCTAGAAACTTTATAATTTTAGTTTTAAATAATTTTAAATATATGTTATAAAATTAATTAATTCTAAGTTAACATAAATAATGCCATTCAACATCGCTTAACCTGTTGATGTACTATAAGAGATTTTAAGCCTCAATTGTACAATAAATACTTTTTTAATAAATAAATAAAAATAAATAAATAAAGGCAGTTAATTATAATTTAATCATTTAAATTCAAAGAAATATTCCAATGATTTGTTACATTGAGATTATTTATTTACTTAATATTTATTATTCCTTCTTAATTATTAATTTCCGTAATTATGTCATACAATTAGTTATACGATATTAATGACAATTATTAATTGGTTTTATCAACAGCCAGCTTATTGCAAATCTAATATTCTCTTTTTGAAAAGTCGTTCCACAACTTCGATACTAAATTTATAGCAAAAACAAAAAAGTTCAAAATTTATTCATTCATATCAGCTCTTTACAACACATCACTCCTGACCTACACAACTAATATATAAAAAATCCCCAACTTAAACGCAAAATTCATTACAAAGAGCTTTACATTCAAAATATTGTTGGTTATAAATAATGTGCACACTTAATTATTCAACATAATGGCCACTAATAATGGCGGCGGAACCAGTGTGGCTGCTAAACGCTGGTCAACAGGAGGTAAGCACTAAAAAACATTATTTTAAATAATATCATCGCAGAAAGCAATGCAAATGCAAATACGATAAAAGGAAGATGCAAAACGGGCAACACATTCCCACACTCTCGCCCACACACACACAAACACACACCAACACACACCAACACACACCAACACACCAAAACACACACCAACACATAACTGTGCCAGCATATGCGGTTGGCTACTTTTTTATTTTAAATACTAAAGCGCAAATTATCCTCATTTTACACACACATAAATATATCTTCTGTTTTTAACTCTTTTTTTCTTCTGACTGCATCTTCTTCCGGTTCAATTATTGAGGTAGCTGACAAAAGGTTAAAGAAAGCGTTTGGCACTCCCAAAAGTATGCTTTTGATTTATGTATTAAAATATAAGCATAGAAAAAGTGCGACAATATAAACCCAGTTTTAATTCCCTTTTGGTAGCTCAAAGCATAAATATTGTCCCCCTGTTGTTGGCACAATTTTTCCCGCAATTTGGTATTCTTTGTGATTTTGTATTTTTATTTTTTGGGTTATGTTGTAAGTTTCGCGCAAAGATTTTTTTTTTTTTTTGTCTATGTTTGACTATTATTGTAGCAGTTAAAACATCTGTTTTTGTAAATATACATGTACAGAAAATATGTCGTTTTGCATAAATGTGTGAGCATGTATGTGCGTGTGTGTGCATGGCTTTGAGTGTATTTATGTCACTGTGTTAGATACAATGCAACCAGAACAATAATAATAATGCAGCTTATCAACGTCAACGATATGGCTGGAACATGTTCAGCATAGCTTGTTGTTATTGTTGTTGCTGAAAGTAACTTTCTTATTGTTGTTGTTGTTGTTGTTGTTGTTGTTGTTGTTGTTGTTGTTTCAGAGTTTGCTTGGCGGGAATTCCTACAGCCAAACATGTGCGTTACTATCTGAGAAAATGCGACCCACTGACACTAACACACACACACACACACACGCTGCATGTAAATTTGCTCTCTCGCACACACGCATACTCAGTTGTAGCGTGTTGCTATTTATTCCTTACGAATGGATAAATGGCTAAAACCAAGTAATTCTTGGCCCACATAAAAAATTTCATGTATAGCGCAGCTAACTTCAGTGCGTTTTAACAACTAAGCCAAATTTATGCGCGCTCACTGGCTGAGATTTGTTGTTTTTGTTTTTAGGGTTGCAAAATGAGATGTATGTGTGTGCTTTAGAGTGTGTTGGTGTTTAGTTGAGTAGGTGTGTAGGTTAAAATTGCCCTTATTCCCAGGAATGCAGAGCAGGAAATTATTGGGATTAACAAAGGAAAATAGGGGGAATTTATTAGAAATAAAGGGATATTTGTTAAGCTAACTTTAGGCAAAAACACGATAATAATTGAGAGTGAAAAATTGTGTGAGAGAGAACACATGCCGGCATCTGCTTTAATTGGGAAGTTTTTACAGCAATTCAGTTAATGTTGAAAATTTTAACAGTGCTTGTTAAATAACTGTCACTTGTCACTTGTTTTAGTCAAGTTAATTGTTTGGATATTTTGTTTAGTTATTTTGTTAACAATTTTCAGTAATTGTTTTTCTTTTTTCAATTGTAGTAAAAATAAATCGATTATCTGAAAAAATTCCAAGCTGTGGCAAAAATACTGCATTGTGCTCTGCTAGGACGAACCAAAATAGGCAATAAATTTCGTTTATACTCTTCATGTGTAATAATAATTTTAAATAACAAAAAATGTTTTTCAATAAGTGTAAAATAGTTTTCAGAAAAACACGTATGTTTTTTTTCAATTTCGAAAAGGCGAAAAATCTCCTAATTAGTAGATTTTTATAAAATCGACTTAAAATCACTATTTAAAGGTGAAGGGGCTTATTTTTTCAGCTCATGACTCCTTTTTTCGATTCCAAGCTTGAAAATTTTAAATACTAAAAATATTACTGCACTGTGGAACCATCAAAAAAATTGGTTTATACAAATTTTCAGCTGAGAATTCGTCTTCGACAAAAAATATATAATATCGTCACACAAATTACGCAAATGTGTTTTTCTATTTTTCCCATGTATATCCAAATTTTACTGGAGAGGAAAAATAAGTTCTTAAGCTTCACATTAATTGTATTTAAATTTAATATGAATTAAGAAGCTGTGGCTTAAATAAATAAAAAAAAGACGTTTTTGGCTTTTCCTGTAAAATGTGAGCACAATAAGTGAGCACTGGACCATATTTTCACTTTAGGTATAATATATGTACGTGTAAGAACCAGAAAAAACAAGTTTTTCCAAAAAAAAAAGAAATTTTAAAATACGAGAAGCTATTATTTTTTTAAATTTACTCCATTTATTGTAGATAATTTATTGTGGCGTAGTGGGTAGAGTGTGTAACTCTTACGCCAGAGAACCCAGGTTCGAATCCTCCATCTGACACAGAAAATTTTTTCAATTGAATTAATTTTTCTGTTGGGCCGTCACCTCTCTGCAGACAATGGCAAACCTCAGAGAGTAAAAACTGCCATGAAAAGCTTCTTGAGAACAAAAGCCGCTCGGAGTCGGCGTAAAACATGTAGGTCCTCCAGTTCTCGATCATTTGTGTGCAAACATTTCACATCACACACAACACAATTGATCATAAGAAGATCGGTCAAAGTCCTTTCAAGGGCTGAGATGGCCATTTCGTTTTTTTTTTATTGTAGATAAAAAATACTTTAGAAAAAAATTTTTTTTTATGTGAAAATAATTTTCAGGCTTTTATATAAAGGTCGCTGAAAATGACTTTAAAAAAAGACACCCAAAATGGTTCGATGGATATGGCCTTTCCCATGTATCTGAAACATAAAAATCAAATGCCATTTTAAAGCATAGACCATTAATTAAGCATAGACCCCTATACAGGACCCCCGGGGATTTTTTTAAAATTATAGCGAAAGTTAGATATAAGAAAAAAAGACAGATTTTCACACGCTTTTTAGTCTATAAAAAAAAAAACAAAAATATTAGGTAGGTACTTGAATTTAGAGGAGATGCTTAAAAGACAAAATTATAAACAAAATGCACTAAAATTTTAATTGCAGATATTGTTAAAATAATCGGTTTATTTAATTAATAAAAGTAATTGTTAACTTTTATTTAATGCCAGATATCGATTCAAGAACATGTATGTATATAAAGGTGCATTGAAAAAAAGGTTCCAGTTGTACCCATCTAATAATGAACCTTGATGTGTTTTATGACGATTCCCACAATATTTTGGCAATAACGAAAGCTTCCAGAGAGCTAAAACATTTTGCGAAAACCTCAAAAAATCATGTTTTTCGTAAATATGTTGGCTTGTGTAATAATTGTAAAAAAATTGTCACAAATTATTGGCCTGAAAAAGTTCTTTCAATCGGCATTAAAATTTTTATTAAAATTTTGTATCGGATTAGAGATAATACTGTTTTTCATGCATTTTTTCAACTTTTTTTGAAGAGAAACTTCTTAGGCGGCGCTTGGAAGAAATTTGGACGAGAATTGAAGAATGAAATTTTACGATCGCACTGCAGTTCATTTCGTTACATCAAAAAATAACAGAATTACATCAAGAAAACATTACAACAAAATACATTTTAAAAATCATTTAATATACATATAAATGTTTTTTGTTCAATCGAGAAATTTGGTTGTTTTCCTAGCTTTTTGTTTGAATTTAAGTGAATATAATATAAGAAAAGGTGAAAAAAAAACATGAAAAACAGCATTTTCAATCCAATGCATTTGGATTAGACATGGGTAACGTTGCGTTAATGAGTTGAAGCACTTCAATGCGTTGCTGCGTTGATACACTTGTTTTAATAAAACTAACGCAATAGCGCAGTAATGCAAATGACGCGCTCAAAGCAAAAGTAAAAAATATTTATACAGTGTGAGGACAAGAAATTATGTACCAATTTCTGTCCCACAAATAGCATGCAAATAATGTATTTTGAATATTATTAAATTATAAATTAAAATATAATATATAATATAAATTATCTTGTAAATATTATTAACTTTGTATTATATATTCAACTGTTGTCAAAATAGCATTCACAAACAAATAAATATACACATACACGCATACATGCATACACATGCATGTAAACAAAACAACCGAACAATGAAACAGAAAAACAGCGCAAGCAAATAAAAAGCGGCGCGCTAGCATAGGAAAATCAGTCTTCACCAGAGCACAGGCGCGTGCACATGTGGAAGACTTAGCTCAGGTTTTCATAGTAAAGGCGTTTACACCCTTTAAGCACAGGGTATTCATAGTAAAGGCGTTCACACCCTTTAAGCTCAGGTTTTTCATAGTAAAGGCGTTTACACCCTTTAAGCTCAGGGTATTCATAGTAAACGCGTTTACACCCTTTAAGCTCAGTTTTCATAGTAAAGGTGTTCACACCCTTTAAGTTCAGGTTTTTCATAGTAAAGGCGTTTTCACCCTTTAAGCACAGGCTATTCATAGTAAAGGCGTTCACACCCTTTAAGCTCAGGTTTTCATAGTAAAGGCGTTTACGCACAGGGTATTCATAGTAAAGGTGTTTACATCCTTTAAGCTCAGTTTTCATAGTAAAGGCGTTCACACCCTTTAAGCTCAGGTTTTTCATAGTAAAGGCGTTTACACCCTTCTAGCTCAGGTTGTTTCACTTCATATAAGTAAATACACGAAGACTACATAATAATATAATTAATTAATTTTATATTATAGAATATTACTAAACAATAATAATCACAGAAATTATTTATATTTTGAATAATGATTTAATTTAATTTATATAAAATATAATATTACTATTTTGAATAATTACATTTAAAATTTAATCCTATTAAAGTAATAGTATTAAATAGATAAAAGAAACGTCCAATAAAAATTACTTGTAAATTAAAACTAAAACTACCGAGCTATAAATTTTTTGTATTGAACCCTTGGTTTACTCGCTGAGCCTACCCAGCAATTGCAAACGAACTGGAGGGTTCGTTACAACAGCGAGCAAAAATTCCACATGTTGTACGGCGCATCGAGGATAGAAACAGAAAGTTGAAAGCGAATTATTATTACTCTGTTTAAATAATGACAAGGGTTGCAGGGAATATGCTTGGAGTGCGTTTGACTGTTATTAATGTTTTGCCATTCACAGAATAGTTTTGTCAATTTAATAAACTGTTGGATGTGTTCGTGTTCGAAGCAGAAGTAAATTTGAATCCAACTTAGAACTTGTTTTGCATACCAGGTACGCGTATGTATCTGTTTGATGGCTCGCATCAAAATTTAAACGAAATATAGTTTGGCTGCATGCTTGAAGTTTAACATATCTTCAGTTTTGGTGGATGCTTTAATCTGCTCTTCCTTTAGTTATATTTCATATATATTGCTTATGGATTTCATAATTTTTAATGAATCTATTAGCAGTAAGATTTTTTTAGATCAGAAAATTTAACCACATAACGCAACGAGTTGGACCTCACTGCGTGGATTAAATTCTTGTTGATACATTTCAAACTACGCTATGGCGCAATTGCGTTAACGCATTCCGCTGATACAGCAAACTACGTTTGAGTTGGTGTATCAACACAGCGATTTTTGCTGCGTTATCCATGTCTAATTTGGATGCAGATCGGAAGAACGTTTTTAGGCCTATAAAGAAATTTTTTTACTCTATTTATTTTTTTTTTGTATTTTTAAATAATACTTTACAAGTTTTCTTTGAAGAAACAATTTTCTAGAGCATGTTTTACCTAAAATACAAATTCATAGTGAAAAATAAGGGGTTCTTTCAAATCCGTCAAACTGATGGTCATATATTTTTTTCCGCAAACCAAATTTTATGAATATGGGATAATTTTATTGGGGTAATATACCAGATTACCGATTTTGGCTATATGTTCGGTTTTACACCAACTATTTCTTGTTATTAAATAATTATGAAATAGTTTTTTTTTTTGAAAATATACCAGATTATAAAATGCTGGTAATGTGGGAAGTAGCCGTATTAGTCGGCCGATTTGGTATATTTTTACACCAACGATTTTTTGCTATAAAATAATCATGCAAACCTAATTTTATTGATCTGTGATAATTTTTTGGGGAAATATACCAGATTACCGATTTCGGTTATATGGGAGTTTCGGTTAAATTTTATGTAAACAGTTCTTGTAAAACTTATTTCCAAGATATATTATGCTACTGCAGCAACTCCTTCGATTTTTGTCCGCGGCTTATATGGTGCCGCAATACTGTGCGTCCTTAGTAAAAATGATGCTAATAGTTCAATATTATACATTAAAAACGATAAAAACATTAAAAATAAAAATGCAACGTTTTGTATAAAATTATTGTTGCTTTTATCAATCTGTTTATTTATCACTAATTTATTAGCCAAATAAAAACGATGGATTGTGCGTTAAAACCTTGTTGCCTTGACCTTGTATGAATTTGCATAAGTTTATTGTAAATTTTCCTTTAGCATATTTTTTCTCGGTGTAAGCTTTGAACTGAATCAAATTTTTTCTAACCAAATCTTAGAAGTTATAGAGGTGTAATATACTCAAAAACAGTTAAAATCTAAAGTACAACATTTTTTGGTTGTCCTTTTCACTTGATATGTCACATGCATAAAATTTAACTTTTAAAAATATGTCGGCAATTTTCGCTATGTTTAAGATTTCTCTCTAGCTGTGTAAATTTCCCATTAAGCCATTTTTTCATTATACCCATTGATACCCATTTATACCCATTCCATTGTTCCCACTATATTGCTATCATGGCGCACACGATTTTCTTTAGGTTAGGTTATGACCGACTTGCAGGTGACACATTTTATGTTTACAGTTAACTGGATATTTTTATCCGCGTATATTTCTACAACATTTCTGCAACACGCCGCAATAAGCAGGCATTGCTCACACACACACATAAGTACAAAAACTCTGCCTCACTCACACACATCAATATACGCAATGAATTTTGCTTTGCATGCGCATTTTTAAATTTTCCCCGCAGTGAAGAAAAGTGAAAGAAAAAAACATCCCACATTACGGCAGGAATTTTGCGCTTAACTGAAAAATACGGGGAAAAAGCAGTCAGCAAGGATTACGTCAATCGGAAAAACGGTTTAGTAGCCGACGAACGTTTCACACGGACTGAAGTCCGCCACGAAGAGTTGCACGCGTGTCTATTTAAGGCAGTTAAAAAGTTAAAAACAAAAAAAAAAAAAACACACACACAAAATATAAGAAAAAAACATAGAATTGTTAAGAATAGCTACGGCAAAAGTTTAAAAACACGCACATGTACACTTAAAATCTACACAATTTGCTGAATAAAATGTAGCTGCAAGTGTGTGCGTGTCTTTTAGGGCCTAATTAAATATGAAATTGGCCTAAAACAAAGCCAAGTGTTAAGAAATAAAGAAATTAATTCAACTGAAAATGAGTCAGAAAACCGCAAAAAATTGCATTCATTAAAAGAATATATATATGTATATATATATGAATGTATGTTGTATAAGCAACATATTAGCCCATGTTTAAGCAAAAGCAAAATATTTTCAGTGTTGCCGTAGTGCAAGTTGTGTAAATAATTACTATTGTA
Organism: Coremacera marginata; assembly: GCA_914767935.1. NCBI lineage: Eukaryota > Metazoa > Arthropoda > Insecta > Diptera > Sciomyzidae > Coremacera > Coremacera marginata. The sequence goes on along the minus strand of OU612044.1, from coordinate 175,581,291 downwards.
CAGTATACTAAAAAAAGAGGTGCACGAATAAAAAAAAAGTAATTAATTAACTTAAACTAATTGAACCAAGTTAGTGAAAATTAATCAATAGTTGTTAAAGAATTCAAAGTCTTGCTTGTATTGTTAAGCTTTTCAAATATATATATATATATATATAAGACTAGAAAATAAGTGTTTCATTAAAAAATATAATATATAGATGTGTGTATATATAATACATAATATATAAAAGGAATAAAAAAAAAAAACACCAATCAAGTAAAATAAGATAAAAATATTTCTTTTTGCCACAGTTAAAAGTGAAGTTTTGGGTGCAAAAATTATGAAAGCTGAACCTTAACCATAACAACTTAATAAAAGTTCAAGATAATTGAAACTTAAGAAAAGGTAAGACGTAAAAGTAGTAAAATATTTTTAAAATCAAATAAATAACTTGCGTTTATTTTTAGTATTATTTATTTTTTTAGTAGTTTTTTTGTTGTACTTTTATTTAGTATATTTTTAGTACTTAAAAAAAGTGAACTGATTTTTCTATTAAATGGGAAAAAATTTCATTTAGCGGAAAATTTCGATTTTATTTTGCAAAATTTTTTCATCGCTTTCTTTTTTTTCTATATCTCTTGCCTATAGTTATGTATTTACTAAAGAATTTTTTTTTTTAAATAAAAAAAGTAAAACGATTTAATTAATTTTAAAATATCTTTGCTTTGTTGTTTCAAGTTTTTGTCTAGTTTTTTTAACACATTCTTACAACTAAAATAATTACAAACTACAATCAACGGATTTTGGTGAAAGAAAAAAAAAAATATTACAAGTGTACGAGTATATGCATTTTGAAAACTTATGTCTGAGCAGGCCTGTTGTCAAGATTTTTATGGGGTATTTAATAAAAAAAATTTATTGGTATTAGTAAAAAACTAAAATATTTTTCTAAGCAAAACCGTAACATTTAAAATTTTTGTTGAAAGTGCTCTTTTTTAAGCAACCCAAAGAAAGATCGACAGCTTTTATTGAATTTTTTTTTTATTGATTTTTTTTTTTATTGAATTTATGTCGAAAAATTTTTGATTTTTGCCTATAGTTTTTTTGAGAAATAGTCCTAACTGAGAATTTTTAATTGCCTTTTGAAAAATACAATTGTAAAAACTAACATAAAAATTAAAATTTTCCGCCACAAAATGTCACAATAATAGAACAATGTTAGTTAAAAAAAAAAAAATAATAAAAAAATAATTGGGTGATATAAAATTTATTTATGTCTAAATCAATATAGAAATTTATTTACCTAAAAAATAGTTTTTTAAAATCACATTATAATTTAAAATTTATAATTTTAATTAAAAATTTAAATGCAAAATCCATCCAATAAAAAAAAGTAAATCCATCAGCGTTTAAAGTTGTAAATGAATGTATATTATTTATTGCGCATTTCATATGAAAAGTGCGACCAACAAATCGTATCCCCTAGATTTTATTTCGTACTCCCTAGAGCTTGTGTACAAGATTGTGACCTTATGCGAAGCCTAGTTTGGCTTTCATAAAATCGTTAAATATGGCTTCTTTTGAAATCTCGATTCATCGATTCCAATTATGGTTAATTCAAAAAGAAAAATTTTAAAATACTTAACAATAAAATTTTTTAAAATAGATCGTTAATACATAAATAATAAAAAAATGAATAAAACATTAGTAGGGATGGAGCTTCGGCAGGGTACCGAAGCTAAAATAGCCCTCGCGGGGGGCTCCCCCCCCTATTGAAGTATATTCGAAGTCTTTAGCCACGACATACACGATGACATTCAGTTTTATATATTGACGAAAGTTTTCCTATTTTGATGACGTCACTATGTATGGGAGGTAGGCGCGGTTTTGATACGATTTTGCCATTTATCATAGATATGGTTCATATTATATATCAAAGCTAATGGGCAAAATTTCAAGACATTTCATGAATTTTTGTGGATTTTTAAGAGATTTTACGCTTAAAATAAAGCCAATTTGTATGGGCGGTAGGCGTGGTTTTCATTCCATTTTGCCAAATATCCTAGTGGTGGTCTATGTTATATATCAAAGCCTATATGCAAAATTTCAAGACATTTCTTTAATTTGAACAGATTTTTAAGAGATTTTACTTTTAAAATAAAGTTACTTTGTATGGGAGGTAGGCGTGGTTTTCATCCGATTTGGCCCATTTTTTAACTTGATTTTTCAAAAAGAAGCTTATATTTGGAATTTCATCGCGATAGCTTTAAAATTGCGGCTGTAATCGTGTCAACAGACGGACAGACAGACAGACGGACAGACAGACGGACACACGGAAATCTACTCAGGAGATGATGCTGATCAAAAATATATACATTTTTCTATACCTGCCACGACTCTTTCTTGGCGTTACAAACGGAATGGCAAAGTTAATATACCCCTTACGCAGTACGCGTTGGGGTATAAATATTAATATAAATTGTCGAAGTTTAAAAAAATTAACTGTTCTATTTTCTTAGGAAATTCGAAACTATAAATGTTTTTATAAACATTTTTTTAGCTTGCAAAAATTTTTCAGCTGAGAAATAGTTTCGAAAGAAGTCATATTAAAATTTTAGGTGATTTTACAAAATTCATAATTCGGATACTACCCAGTGAACCAAAACTACCGTTTTCGAATTCATTTATGAACCTTTTCGGGTAGAAACGTTCATTTTCGGCACTCATAAATGAACCCTTTTTATATCACTCGTCGGACTAAAATGCCTCTCAAAAACGAACCTTATTTTGTTCGCAAATGAGTTAAAAAAAGCACCATAAATTATCCTCTTTTTTGTTCGGAAATGAGTTAAAAAAAGAACCATAAAAGTTCTTTTTCGGCACTCGGAAATTAACCCTTTTTGAATCAATGGCCGGACGAAAATGCCTCTCAGAAACAAACTGTTTTTTCTCCGGAAATGAGTTCAAAAATGAACCATACAAAAATTTTTTTTCGGCACTCGAAACCGAAACGAAATTGAACCCTTTTTGTATCAATCTTTGGACTAAATTGCCTCTCAAAAACAAACCTTTTTTTGTTCAATAAGGATTAAAAAAAAAATAACCTTTTTCAATTATGAATTTTATTATTGCGTAATACTATTTATAATTACATATCGATATTTTGTTAAAGAAGAAATGATTATTACTAAAATTAGAGATCATATTAATCATTGGGTTAATAGGATTAATATACTTGGGCTGGAATTCACGCATTGTGTTTTTCATGATATTCATATTGATGTTTCAAAGGGGAAAAGGCGTGATTGTTTTCCAATTTGACAAACTTCCAAATTATATATGAAATATCAAAATAGTTAAGTTTTTAATTGGGGAATTTATTTGATTACATTTTTGCATGGAATGTTTTCGTGGTTTTCATTCTATTTGGGCTTGATTTTAATTTTTGATAGAAATGTTAAAAATTTTCATACGTGTAGCAGTACATCCATCTCGCACTGCTATGTCTGTACGAAGGTTAACATTTTCATTTTAAGTTCCTTAATTTACCTGATTTTAGAATATAAAAAGTAACATTTATGATTCATTTGTGAACTCATTTATGAACAAAAAATGGTTCATTTATGAGAAATTATTTCCTACTGATATGATAAAAAAAATTTTTTTTTTTTTAACTCATTTCAGAATGCGAAAAAGAAACATAAATGATTCATTTCCGAACTCATTTATGAAGAAAAAATGGTTCATTTACAAGGAAGTCTTGCCTACTGAAATGATACAAAAATGATTCATTTTCGACTCAAAATAAGTTTTTAATGAATTTCGCAAAATATGCACAATTTTTCTTTATGGGAAAAGCTTTCATGAATTTAATCTTTTATAACAAGCACTTTTAAGCGACAAAATAAAAAAAAAGAAAAAATTGAAAAAAAAAAATTCTAACCAAAAACGTTCGCAAAACTCTCACCTTACTCAAAACCTTCGCTTATGGTTCAGTGGGTAGTCTTCGCATAGGATCAAAATTTTATACATAAATTTGAGAACTACAGAGGCAAAACCACTTTTAATCAAACTATGACTTTTTTGAAAAATTCCTCAACTTTATAAATTTGTATTAAAAAAATAAAATTAAATCGCAATTTTTATTTAAGTCAAATATTCTAAATTTTATTAGAGGCAAAATAACCTAAAATCATAAAATGACTATTTTTGCACAAGTGCTTAACTTGTAAATCTTAAAATTTATAAAAAAAAATTGAAATAGTGATTTTTATGGGAAATTTCTGAATATATTCAGTCATAGATTTAAATTTGAAAATATTAAAAAAAAATAAATAAAAAGAATATACTTTAAATTTTTTATAACTTTGAAATTTTCTAATTTTTTGACTCATTATAAATTAATTTTAAAAATGTGGAAATTTAAAAATCAAATTTAATTCTTAAGTATGAAAATTTGATATCATATATCAGAAATTTTTTATTCCCCATAGAAATTAAATATTTATAAAATATTTTTAAAAATAAGTTTTAAGTTATGTATTTATAAAACTCCAATAATTTTTCAATTATTAAAGGTTATATTTTATCGAGCTCAAGGTCAATGTTGCTTTCCGAAGAAAACAACTGAAGGAAAAACAACTAACAACAACAATACCCTATAAGAGCATCAATCGCATAGCAGACTAGACAGCTGTTTCGTTGGCCGCTACACCAACTCATCAGTAGCCTTTTTTCGTGATTCTTGCTGTAATCCACTAAGCTCTTAATTTTCTACTTGTTTCATGAATGCAATTAGTAAATTACCCTGAATTGCATATACGAGAATAGAAATGATATGAAAGCAGCTTAAAGTTCTTCTAATTTGTGAAGCATACTTTCAGGGAAAGTAAGTTCTATTATTCGAAGATAGATCAAAGCTTTTCTAAATACTCAAAGATTTTGTTGTGCTAGTTGTTGTTACTCTTCTATTTCACAGTCGATCTTAGCTTCAGCAGTTAGCTTATATTAAACTATGATGACATGAAGATTTGTTTTGAAAACTTAGATTTTTAATTTATTGTAACACACACAAATAATCATATTTTCAACTGCCGGGCTCTGCCATAGAATTTATTTGTAAATTAGTTACGACCTTGTTTCATAAGTTTTAAGTTATGTGTTAATATAACTCCAATAATTTTTCAATTATTGACCAATTCAATTATATGCAACATTGACCTTGAGCTCGATAAAATATAACCTTTTGTAATTGAAAAATTATTGGAGTTATATAAACACATAACTTAAAACTTATGAAACAAGGTCGCAATTAATTTACAAATAAATTTTTAAAAATATTTCCTTCAGTTGAGAAATCTTCTCGCAAAAAGACATATTTTATTTATTAGTGATTTTATGAAACCCATCCTTCGGAAAGTAGACTTTGCACAGGATCAAATTTTTTAGACAAGTTGGAGAATTAAGAAGTCAAAAAGTAACAAAATCGAATGAACGAAATTTTCAGTTGTCCATTTCATGGGAAATACTCCCTAGTGCTTTTAATTTCGTGTAATATGTAACTTTTCAAAATTAAAAAAAAAAAATTAAAAAAAAATCCATTCAAACGAATATTTTCTCAAAGTATTGAGATCTTTTAAGCCCGAAATTTGGAAAAAATGTTTACCTAGTTTTCTACAATTTTTAAAATTATATGCGTTCCGGGCATAAGTGTTTCAAATATTTAAAATAAAAACGCTGCAAATTCAGAAGAAAATTACAAAGGAATTTGTTTTATTCAAAGTATTTAGTAAGAATTAACAGAGCTTATGATGTGGAAAAACTAAAGTTAGAAAAGAGACTGAATGGCTTAGCAAGAAGAAGTATAGAGTGATTTTTGACAGATTTTCTTACACTACTTGACCAATGTTCTTAAACTAATGTTTGTACAATGCTGCCATGTAACTGAAAATACATCTTTTTAACAATAAGTTTTTATGTATTTTTTTCGGATATCGTATTAAACATCAAAGTTGAAAATTGTACTTCAATGTATTCAATGTCTTGTTTTTTACTCATAAAGCATATTATTTATTCAAAATAATAACGCACTTCAGGTGCTACCTATACAATCTTCAATAACTCTGAAAAATAAAATAAAATAACTGGAAACACTTTTAATCGAAAGGTTGTTAGTTCAAATCCCACAGTATCCGAAGTTTTTTTTTTTTAAATATGTTATAAATGAGTGTTATAAACTACATGTGAATTATATGAAGAATTTGGTATTTAAATGGAATTTCACAGATCTAAAAACAAAACCAATTTTAAATTCAACTTTACAATCGCTATGTAATGCAAGGTTTCATCTTGCATCTCTATGATATAATAGAGTTATATTATAATAGATAAGTATCATCTCTATAATATCTCATTATGTCTCATTATAATATCACAAATATTTTTTAGCGCGCTGTGGAATATCGCCCAAAAGAAAATCCAATATTTTCTAATACAAAAGAGATTTGGGCGATTTTGCATTTTTATTGGTTGAAATTTCGGCTCTTCGCAAAATCGCCCAAAGAAAAATAGCAAAAAAAAACTCAAAAATTAATGAAAAAGCGCCAAAAACGAAAAATGAAATTTCACCCAAGAAAACGAAGAAACATCTAACAATTTTTGAAGAAATGACCCAAAAACAAAAAAGAAAAATTTTTTGCATTGTGTTACCACACAAGTTACGAAGTTCCCTTGCACGAAATGAGCATTTTCAAGGCCCGTTTTTTATTTTTGGTCCATTTTAATTCAATCATTTAAATGTAAAAATTTAGTTCAGTTTAATTTTTAATAATCTCATGCTTCAAAATTTATAAAAACATTTTGTACAAAGGAAAAAATCACTCCAAACGAAAAAAAAACGAATATAGCCATTTCAGCCCTTGAAAGGACTTTGACCGAGCTTCTTATGACCAATTCTGTTGTGTGTGATGTGAAATATTTGAACACAATTGATTGAGAACTGGACCTACCAGCTTTATGCCGACTCCGAACGGCTTATGTTCTCAAGAAGCTTTTCATGGCAGTTCTTACTCTCTGAGGCTTCCAATTGTCTGCAGAGAGGTGACGGCCGAACAAAAAAATGAATTCAATTGAAAAAACTTTCTGTGTCAGATGGGGGATTCGAACCTGGGCGGCCATTGAAAACGAAAGATCACAAAAAAAAAAAAAGAAAACTAAAGTGAAATTTCGACCAAACGTATTGGGCCCAAATGTTTCGCCCAAATGCAAAAAACGAAATTTTAACCAATAAAAATGCAAAATCGCCCCATATTGTTGGGGTGCTTTTTCATACGAAAAATCAACTAAATTCGTATGGAAAAAATTGAATGACTTGTAATTTTTTTGTTTTGCGATTTGTCTTTGGGCGATTTTGCGGAGAGCAGAAATTTTGTTTTTGTTTTTGGGTGATTTTACTTTTTTAGTTTGGATGATTTTTCCGTTATTGTTTTTATAGATTTTTAAGCATGATCCATTGAACTAAAATTGGCCTAAAAACAATGTATAAAATGAACCTTGAAAATTCGGCTCATTTCGTACAAGTCAAGCTTTTTATTGGGAGCGATTTTGTTTTTTCGTTTTGGGCCATTATTCGTTAAATTTTGGGTAATTTTTCAACTGGGTGATTTTTATTTTTTTTTTTTCGTGGCTATTTTCTTTTAGGCGATATTTCATAGCGCCATTTTTAAGTGTGAAGATATTTCACATTTTATGTAAATCAATTTGTATTATTTATAGTTTTTTGATCATCAAAACTCCCCCACACGACACCAGCTTCCAGAAAAAGCCAGACTACGGGCCTGATACTTAATAATTTACTCCAATTGCATTAAAAAATTTCACTTTTTTTCAAATATTGCATATTCCAACTTAAAAAGATGAAAAAGTGAACCGAAATTTTGAACACTGCAAAGTTTAAGAAGAACCTAAAATAAATCAGCTCCATATATCAGAGTTAATAATCATGACATTTATGAATTCCAAATATAAATTATACAATAAAAGTAAACAAAACTGATTTTAAAAGTTGTTCTATTACAATAACCAAATATTCTCTACTATACTCCAAATATCCTGAAAAAACTTTTCAAATCATATTAAAAAAGCATATTTTACTGAAAATTCTAAGAAAATTTTCGCAAGAAATCATAAGTCCAAAATCAAAGCTTAGTCCATGCATTTGAACCAAAAGATTTATTTTTCATTTTTTATACATATATATATATATATAACATTTTTCATAAAACATTGTACTTTATTAGGAAACACTATCATATCATAAAAATCGTTGATTTTGGATTTTTTTTTGAGAGAAAATTTTGTAAGCTTTTCAAATTTGTTTTTATTAAAAAAAAAATGTTGACGTGACAGTCAAATTTTGAAAAACAGACGTTCAAAAATTACCAAAAACAAGTTGATAATTGTCATCAGGTCATTCCAAAAAAGTGAAAACTCGGCCTGGTTTTGGCTTCGATTAAGAGAAAATTTCGTAATATTTTCGAATTTGTTATAATTTCAAAAAAATTTTAATATTTAAGTCAATTTTTAAATTTTTGAAACGAATATACTTTTCTGAAAACTTACATACATAAGTCTTATCGTTCAAACACTAACATACTAACTTTTGATTTTAGACCTATGGTTTCTTTGGAAAATTTTCTTAGAATTTTCAGTAGATTATATTTTTGCTATGCGCTTTTTATTGAAAAATTATCCCACCCCAGTATACTTATACATACAAATAGCACCTATACCTTTAGATATACAAATAAAAAAAACAAAAAATTTCAACTCAATACAATAAAACAGTTCAATTCAAAACATAAGCCAAAAGCTAACCATCCAAAACAACTGAACAACAACAAATCCTTCAGAACGGAAACAACAATTTGACTTACTAAAAATAAGCTTTAAAGCAAGCAAGTACTTAGGGGATGGGCTAAAATGGGGCGGTATGTTAATAGAAAATAAAAATGTAAAAATGTAACAGAAGACTAAGTAAAAGCGATTCAGTAGGATTTGGTAAAAAAAAAATATTTTTATTGCTTGGCTTGCTTGCTTTGGCTCTTTGTTTATGTTTATGTGAAATATTTATGTTATTGTTTATGTTGTTGTTCTTTTTGTTGTATCTTTATAACTGTATTGTTTGCATTATTAAACAAAAAACAATTTGGGAAAACATCATTGAATATAAAATTGATAACACTTGCTTACAAGAGGCAAAATAAAAATAAAAAAATGCATGAGAAGAATAAAAATTTTGTATAATGCTTAAAGCTCGAGCTTATTTTATTTGCTTATTTATTGTTGTTTGCAATCAATTCTTATGGCATAGCATGAGTCTTATGGCTAATTTTTTACCTGACCGCCTAGTGCGCCAAGGTTGTTTGATTAAAAAATTTTGCTTTATTTTCCGGTGTTGCAAAATACGGCGTCCTTCATAAGAATGAAAATGTAAACTTTGTTATTGCAACATGGAGAGAACTTTCGGCTGATATCAAGTTAAAACAAATATAAATATTGTCGGAAAATTGCTGATTCCTAGCTTGGCCAACTTTTAATTAATTTAATACAAAAAATACTATTTTCATTTCATTGTCAATTCTAATGAATGACAACTTTAAAGAAATCTTTTAGCCCAAATAAGTTTTAATTTAGACTGCACACAATTTTAAGCTATTCTGTTTGATACGGGACTTACATTTAGAGAGCACTTTTCTAATCTTAAAAAAAATCTAGCTGTCAGGTTATATTGTATATAAATGAATACTTATCATCTCAACATAGTCTTATTTATACTTTCCCTCTTGTTAATAAAAAAAAAAAAAAAATCTAGCTGTCAGGTTATATTGTATATAAATGAATACTTATCAGTCTTATTTATACTTTCCCTCTTGTTAATATCACCAAAGGCTTAGTTTTGTCAAAAATTGATTATAGTCTGGCGGCTTACCGCAATTGTGCAAAGAGCAATGTTAATCTTATTGAAACACCCTACCATAGTGCTGTAAATAGAAGCATCCCCGGCTTCCCTAAATTCCCTATCGACTTCATTTTGGCCGAAGCTGGCATGCCGTCAATTGATGCATGGATTGATCACGCTACACAAAAGCTTATACCTAAACTACTCCTCTGTACAGACAGCATCATTTATAACACAGTTAAAACTGGACTGTCCCAACCATCAACTGGAAAACGTTAATCGGCTATCGTTGAAGATATTGAGCAGACGTTGGCGCTTGGTATTACATCTATCGTAAACTTTTAAGCAAACCTTATTTTTATCACTTTTAAAAAAACTTACTACAGTGAATCAGCTTTATCAAAAATATACAGTACAGTGCATTCAAAAGCGATCGAGATGTACTGGAAGATTTGCTTCGTTCTGGTAGGTCATCAACGTCTTTAATTACAGGTACCGGAAGCCCATTTCAACTGGGGGAAATACAATTGCGGGGCAGAATATTTGTTTCAAAATAAGAAGTTTGTATTTATTAACACATTTTTATTAAATTAAAAAAATGCCATTATGGAGAAAGAAACATATCAATAAAATATTACAAAAAGATTGATATAAAAATTAGTCGAATAAATGCATATAAAAACAAACAAAACATATTTATGCAATATGAAACGGAAAAGTTATTCGTTGATAAACACCGAGAAAAAAGCAATAGTTAAATCACCTTAGTCGGTTTGGGTAAAGGGAATTGTATGGGAATTATAAACTTATGCTTATTCACCTAAGCAAATATATTGTTTAATACATTGCTTTGTAAGCACATACTTCGATACACTACCAAAAAAAGAAAATATTTGATTCACCTAAGCCCAATATTCAAAATTACAAACTAAAAAAAAAAACACAGGTGCGTCGTTGGACACACGAGAGAAGCGAAGCATTTTCGCAGTTACATAGATTTGATAGCTTAATAATTTTTTTCTGTTTTAATATATTAACTTTTAAATTCAAAAATTTAAAATAACATAAAATATATTACATATATACACAAAACATACTTACTGCTTATTTTTTTATTGTTGAATGTCAAATTTCCACGCCAATTACATATACGGGCATATAATGCCAGCGGCTCTAAATTTTAACTCTCCACACATGGTTGTAAACTTGGCTGCACTGATCAAATTTTTTCCTTCAATACCGTACTACCTAGCGAAAAAATTCCGCTGCCTGTTCGCTGTCAAAAAACTCAATGTACTTACTTAATTACTTAGTTGGTCGTAACAACCCGGGTCCGGGTTTCAACCGACCTCATCAGCTCTCGCCAGGCGCCTCTGCTTTGCGCGCGCCTTCTCCAATCGGATACACCAAGTGCGGTTAGGGCTTCCTCAGCCTGGTCCATCCATCGGAGGCATGGTCTCCCTCGTCGTCGTTGACCAGCGACCCTCGCCTCGAGCACCTTTTTCGCTGGAGCTTCGTCGTTCATACGATGGACATGACCCAGCCAGCGTAGTCGCTGCACAGTTATACGCCGAACTACGTCAATGTCATCGTAGAGCTCATACAGCTCGTGGTTCAATTGGATGCGATAGTCATCGCCGACTCGAACAGGACCGAAGATTTTGCGAAGAACTTTTCTCTCGAACACCCCCAGAGAGGCTGCGTCAGTTTGCGAAACTACCCATGCCTCACCTCCATAACGCAGCACAGGTAGAACGAGCGTCTTGTAGAGTGTTAATTTTTTCGATCGAGAGAGGGCTCTGGAACTTAGTTGCTTACTGAGCCCGTAGTAGCACCTATTAGCAATTATTGTTCTTCGCTTTATCTTCAGGCTGATTTTGTTTTTGGTATTAATGACGGAGCCAAGGTAAACGAACTCCTTGACTACTTCAAAGTTATAGCTGCCGGATGAAACGTGGGAGTCTAAACGCCGAGCTCCCTTGTTTGTAGACTACTTGTTTTTAAGTAGTATTTCAATTATTTCATATATAATGCAATTAAAACTGTTTAGAACTGAAGTGGATGCCGCCTTAATATAATTCGAAGTAGTTCATATACTGGTTTATTTTAAATTAGTTTTTTAACTAGTTGTTTTTAAAAACAAAAATAGGGAAGCGATAGCAACAAAGAAACCATCAAATTTCCAAGAAAAAATCTGTCGAAAATTTTTCAGATTTCACTCCAAGCAAATCACAGAACGAGGAGTAAAAAGCTTCGCTTCAAAAACTAGCATGGATGGCTTAAGCATAGTTTTGAGCTGTTTCCTGGGAAAAAAACACACAGGTGCGTCGTTAGACACACGAGAGAAGGATAGCTTTGATAAAATAAAATAATAAAATAACTTTTAAATTCAAAAATAACATAAAGTAATTTAATACACGCACGTTAATATTCACACCAGTAAATTTTATTACATTTCATCAACCAAATTAAAAGAAATAAATGCCTGCTCCCGCCTTGCGGAATTGAACTTGGAATTTTTGGTGCCAGTCCATCGCTCTACCCAGTGATACAAAAGGCATTGCGACTGGTTGCTGACATAACTGCAACTATGTTAACAAATGCTGTATTAACAGATGCAGTATGTCACAGTATTCTGTTGATATATATACAACAAAAATCTATTAATAGATTATTGTGTTATGCTGCAGCATAGCTTCAGTTGTAATTAATATTGAATCAATCATTCTGCGTAAGGATAGAGTTTGGCTCGATGCGTAGTGTAGTGACTCCTTGATCGGTGGTATCGGTGAGTGTGGGTTCAAATTTCCACGGCAGGCGTAGGTAAAATTTTTGTATTTAATATTTAATTTAATTGAATAATATTTTTATAATAAACGCAAGCAGCGAAGAGAAGCCATGAATTTCAAAGAAAAAAACGGTGTTGATAAAAGAAAATTTGTGTAGTTGCCGATTATTTCAGTCAAGCAAAGCAAATCACACAAAGAGAGGCGGCTTAAAAAAAAAAAAAAATAAAAAAGAAAAAAAAAATCAAAACCCGCAAAAAAGTTATATATTTGAAATTCAATTTTTTTTTTAAATAATTTATAAATTACCAAATACTTGGTTAATTTATCACCCAAAAAAAAAAAAAAAAATTGGCAAGTTAACATGTAAAACTTAGGCCTTTTGATGAAGTAACTTGATTTTCAAGCTACTTGTTGCAGATCTCTGATTCTCATTGTACCAATGCTGCCTTATATAAATAAATAAAAAAAAAAATAAATAATCCTTCTCCCATCTCTTTGGTAGTTTCATTATTCCGCGCAGTTAGAAGTCTCCACTTTTTTCTGAAGAGAACCTCTCAAAGTGCTGTTTGATAAGGGCCTCATTATCAATGGTTTTACCAAACAGTGAGTTTTGCAGGGAGCGAAATATAAGGTAATCCGAGCGCGCAAGGTTTGGATTATAGGATGGTTGGGACAAAGTTTTGGCAAGTCACTAAACTCGTATGAGACCTGGTATGAGATTTCTTCCGATTGATCAGCTTGGGACATCTCTGTTGAATAACATCGCTCAATTTCTGTAGTTGCCCATAGTAGACTTCGGCATTTATTGTTTTATCCTGTGAGAGTAGGTACAGGCCCCTTCTCATCCCACCAGATGAGAGCATAACCTGCTTCTAGTGAATGTCTGCTTTTGCTTGCCATTTCGGCGCTTCATCTTTCTTTGAAAAGCTTCTATTTCTGTTGGCATTATTGTAGATGCGATAAATATCTCTGTGGGAGATCGTAGTTTTCGTAGCCACGGTTCGAGCCTCAGCTTGGACGAAGTTTTAATGAAAGCTATAACAAAATTTCAATTTGTTATAACAGTAACATTAGAAATTACTGGATTAAATAAATAAAATCTTTATCATTAAATAAACTTGTCATCATACGTTTTTTAGTTCAATAATAGAAAAGAATAAACAAAAAAAGAAATGCTATTCTGTATCCGGCTTCTAACCATGGAACTCTTAATCTGTTTGCTTAGATTGCAGGGTTACCGAAACATTTTTTTATATTTTACTCAAGGACATTCGAACAGAATAGTAATTAAGTTTCAACATTATTACAGCCAATTCCTGAATAGACAAGCGCATAGAGTGTGCTACTACCGATACAAAGGTTCCAAGCTTAATCCACGTTGGGTAACCATGGTTAAAATTTGTTTTTATATACCAAATTTCTGTTATAACTTTAAATGAAGAACCTGATCTGATTTTTAAATCTGATAAATGAAATCTGATTTTTAATTTTCACAGCTTCCGAGTTCCTGAATAAACCTTGAATAAAAATGTGCTTATAAGAAACATATAAAAAAGTTTATATAAGTTTTGGAATAAAGTAAAAGTAATTCATTTCATATGCCTTTTCACCTTGCATTCAAGGTTTGTTTCAAGGTTTATTCAAGCAAAATTTAATTCTCCTCCCTACATTAATTCCTTATATCGGAATTAATTCCTTATATTCCATGTCAAAATGCCCACGTTTCTGACATCACTAATTTTGAATATTTTGAAACTCTCTGGGTTTTTAGTTCTCCTGAAGTGTATTATATCTGCATACTTTTTTTTATTTTTATTTCTTTTTAAAAGATATACACTGTAAAAAATTTCACAATATCTTAGAAAATACAATTAGTGCATGTATTCAAGCAGCTGTAACTTCGGAACCGAAAGTCGTACATAAAAAAAAAGTGCATATATAACATTGAATGGGTCTTTCTTGTGGTGTCCTTTTTTTGGACTTTTTTATGAAATTTTTTAAAATATTTTTAGACTGAAGTTATTTGTCACATTTTTTGTAATGTTTGCAGTAAATTTTTTACCTTTTGAACATAGTATCGTTATAATACATCAATTCTTAAGGTTTACACAAAATTTTAGCTTAGGATACCAACGATTTCAATTTTTAATGAATTTTTAAAAAATGTCTACAAAAGATTTCTTTAATTTATATCGAAAATTCAATACGGTTATTACTGAACTCCTAAATGGCTGGACCGATTATAATGAAATGTGGTGTGAAGTGCAAGTTTTTTCAGTACGACTTACGGTTTCGAAGTTACAGATGTTGGATATATTTTTGGAATATTTTACAATTTTCTACAGTGTATAACTTAAAAAAGAAACTGTTTTCGCAAAAACAGTTTAAGTTATTTCCACCAGCACTACTAACCTACAAAGTTTTAAAAAAAAATCGGAATCACAAGGGTCAGATTTTGTTCAAAAATAGTCGAATTGATATGAAATCATCGATATAAAGCTTTACTCAAGGCTTATTTAAATGAAATTGTTACTTGGGCGTACTCATACGCTTGAGAAATGGCTCGGTTTTGTCACGTTCCATGAGCACATCGCATATATCAACACGGTTGACTTTGCGAATTCTTTCAATCCGGACCCAGACATTTAATTTTTCATGAAACCACTGGACTTGAAATGACCGTGAAGGCTTACAATGAAAAAAATTTAGAACACTCTCAATTTTTCTAACTATCGAATGCCTGTTTGTCTCCACTAGCGTCTTCGTTTGGTCATCGCCAACCTACGATAACCTACCAGAACGAAGAGCATCCATGAGTGAAAAACTTTCATCATGGAAAAGAGAAAACACTTCCAACTTTATCTTTCTTTAATCACATCTTCGCCATAAGCTTCCACTAATATTTGTCTGGCTTCAGTTGCTTTTCGTTCTTTTTAAAGTAAAAGAGCAAAATATGGCGTATATGTCTATCAAAGTTCTCCATTTTTAAAACACTCTTAAAACACGACTTACAAAAGAAAAAAGCAGAAAAAAATGAATTTATTTATTTGTTTTTAATATAAATAAACAGCTGAGTGCAAAAAATTACATTTACGTCAACATATGACAGATCTTTGACGTAAACAGTGATGCCTTCCAGAAAAAACGCACCTTCTTTTTGAATAATTAAGCCCTAAAAACCTCCCTTGGACATGAGCCTAACACCTTACAACTTTAGATTCGTTCGTTAAAAAAAATTTCGATAAAAAAAACCAAGTTCTAATATCGTATGTATCCGTAGGTATTAGTTTTTTTTTTTTATTTTTAAACCAATACCAACGCCACTGTAAATGGGAGCATGTGAAAAGTTCCGTAAAAATTAATTAATTGAAGTTGTTGGAATTGAAATATTAATGAACGTATTTTAATGAAAACTGAACTTATTTCCGGCACGTTGGTTGGTTTGCGCTCTACCAGCCACCAAAGTAAATTGCCTGAAGAGTTTTACAGTTTTAAAATAGTGTATACATATAAACATATTTACACATATATGTAAATGTAAATAAATAATTTGTTCATTTTTTGCATTGGTCGGTCTATTTGCTATCTTGCCACAATTCCCAGAGTGTTGTTGTTCTTGTTTAAGTTGTTGTAGTTGCAACTGATGCCGCTATCGCTGCTACTACTGCTGCTACTTCTGTTATTGCTACTGGCAGAAAACCTGTTAAATACAGACTTTCTCAGAACTCCCAAGGGTGCTGTGACAGAGGCAGTTGGCTGAATAAAAACCCGAGAGTTAAGTAGAGCATGTGACGTGGGCAAGGAGTTGGGGGTGTGGTAAGAGTTTCTCCACATGAATCGGACTGTTGTAGCAACAAATGCAATGGCTGTTGTAAATAACAGAAAAAGAAGTTAAAAAAGATAAAAACAGAGAAAAAAACACGATGCTATATTTACAAAATGGAGACCGCTTTTAGCCATGTAGTCGCCATAGTTGTACCTCATTTGCATGGCTTGCTCAGGACTGCCTGTATGATTGCCTACCTGCCCGGCTGGCTGTCCGTTGTATTTTGTGTGCATTCGAGCTTTAAAGCTTTAAATATTAACATGATTTCCGGGGTGATTGAGCTTTACTCTAGGCAGGGCAGCTTTATACATTGGTAGCTACTAGCTGATAGGTATGCAGGTGAGTTCTTGACTGTTTGTTGGTCTGAGTCGACCTGAGTTCACTTCTAAAGTGTTAAGCTAAGTTTGTTTATGTTTATTTATGAGCTAAATGGATAGATACACAGATACCTACATATGTAGATACATAAACAGCTAAACTAAAAAACACTTAATAATGAAAACATCATGTTAGGCCTTAGCTCAAAGAAACTTTCTTAAGGTGTATTCTAAAAAAAAAGTTTAGCTATTTGTGCAGTCAGAACAAAAACAAAAATGTACAATTTAACCGCTTTCAACTTTTCTGGTTATATTATTTATATATGTGAATGTTACTTAAAAGGATATGAATAGGTTTAACAGCAGTATCTCACTATATATCTTTGATGATGATGAATATTTAGCCAAAAGATGCTTTAGAAATAGTTTATTTCAATGCTTCAAGAATATTTTTTGGTCTATTAGTTAAAAACTCACTGTTGTGAGGTCAAACCAGCAAAGCAGATGCGATTTGCACCAACTTTTCATGCTAATGAGTGCAATTTGTGAAAAAGCATTAAGAAAACTAATTTATCAGTGTGTACGTACAGTCAATAGTGTTGGGTTGCGTGAACACGACAACTATCCGTGCCGATATTCATCGAAACATGTTCATACAAGTTACGTAGAAGCCACGTGCCAAAACAGGCAGAAATTTAGTTTGCGTATGTTTTAGGGATAAATGAGTGAAATTAGGGCATAAGTTTTAAAAAATGAGATAATTTTTGGACTTTTGGGGACTTTTTCGTTAAAATATCTAAATTCAACCTAAAATAAAGGAACGACGAAGCTCCAGCGAAAAAGGTGCTCGAGGCGAGGGTCGCTGGTCAACGACGACGAGGGAGACCATGCCTCCGATGGATGGACCAGGCTGAGGAAGCCCTAACCGCACTTGGTGTATCCGATTGGAGAAGGCGCGCGCAAAGCAGAGGCGCCTGGCGAGAGCTGATGAGGTCGGTTGAAACCCGGACACGGGTTGTTACGACCAACTAAGTAAGTAAGTAGTATGTAATTTTAGGATATTATCCTGGGGAACCATTTAAAATTGATTTCTTTTATTCATTAACCGTGATGATCAAATTGCCCGAAGTGTTTCAAAAATGTAGTTTTTCTTTTAAGTAAATGTTTAATAAGTGTTTCGTAAATGTTTTCCTTTTATTAAAAATTAAAGGTATTGGCTAAAGATAATAATGAAATGATTGAGGCAAGGAAAGAACAACATAGCAAATTTTTTTCTTAATAACTTAATTACTTAGTTACTTAATTACACAATATACACAATGGAAAAATTTGAAACGTCCGACACGAAACGTCTGAATAAATAAAATAATTTACTGTGACCTTACTATGCCCTTAATAAAGATGACACATGGCTTTTCTGAAAGTTTGTTAAATTTGTAAAAAATATTGTCTTCTGACTTTTTTAAGACGGCTGATAAATTTGCAGATCTAGGCATAGTATAAACTTAAACTCAAAATGACTTCCGTTTCATGAAACGTCCGAACGCATGTTTAAAATAATAATTTTGTCATAAGTTTGAGTTGAATAAAACTTTATTTTACTATACCAATAGCTTTTCGAAAAAATACACTTATTTCAAATATATCCACAGATCGTATAAACAACTTTTAAAAGAAGCGTCCGAGTGAAAGTCCGACACGCTGGGATTTGACCATATCTTGTATTTTATCATATTTCTATCTACAAAGATACTTATTTACGAATCCAAAACTGTTTATCCACATTATAGAATTGTGACGTATGCCTCAAAAAAATAAGTTACCATTGCCACCTACTAAAAGTGAACCTTGATCTATTGTATGACGATTCCCAACATATTTTGGCTGCCATGATAACCGCCATTGAGATAAACCAATTTTAAATAATCTTAAAAAACTCAAGTTTTTCGTAAAAATTTCGGCTGGTGTGGTTGTTAAAAAAAACCAACAGTCAGAAATAATAGTTCTGGAAAAGTTATTCAAAGCTGCATTAAACAATTTAAAATCTTTAAGGTTGAACCAAAGATATTTTTTGATATTTTTTTTTAGGTTGTTTTTACTAAAATTGAAATAATTTAATTATTTTTTTATGCCCTTCTAGTATTGAAGATATCGTTGGAAAGGTTTTGGCTGTTTTTTTTTATTCCTGGACAGAACTAATCAACCACACCAGCAAGTTTTTACAAAAAACCTGACTTTCGGAGGTAATTTAAAAATGGTTTACCTCAGTGGCGGTTATCGTGACAGCCAAAATATTTTGGGGAATCATCATAAAATAGGCCAAAGTTTATTTTTAGTCGGTGCCATCGATAATTTTTCTATTCTATGGAGGTCGAGACACCTTAATTTAGACATATGTATGTTTTTTTTCTAGAAAGTAGTAGAAAACAAAAAAAATCATAGAACAAAAATACTCAGAGAAAGGACACGCACAAATGGAGTGGTTCAATGCTCATGCAATGATATAGACAAGACAAAGTTGAAAAACCAGACTATATCTTTGCCATACGACTATGTCAGGATCACCAAAGATGCCCGAAAAACAGTCAAAATTACAATAAAGTACATCAAAGAAAGCCATTTGATGCATTATATCTGAATTATGATTTCTTTAAAAACTCTAAAGATACCAACTTTAATCGATTTTTGAATATTAGACCTGGTCGAGCCAAAACTGATCCGATAGTATCCCAACTTTTATCTCTCTTATATTTACCAAGTGATAGCATTAAGTTTAAAGCATATTTTGATCATGATTACACTGAAACCTACTAGAATTAAGCAATTTTTAGATCACATAAAACCAAAGCGAGCCGGTCGACTTACAATCCAGAAAAACAACTTAAAACATTTAAATGATCTAAAGGCGGTAATTTCACCTGAGTATCATTACTTTTACGATAATCTTAGCCAGGAGAAGTAAAAGTTCTGCAAATGTACTTTAATGTTTCAATTATTTAATTTTTCATCTCTTGCTTCTCATATTTGTACTAAATTTTCAAATGAAATGCACAAACATTAAAAAAAACAACGTCCTTGAATTAAAAATGGTGAAAATGATTAAAAGCCTAAATTTCTTCTGAAAAAAATCTTATATATAATATGAGGCAAAAGTGTGTCTATGTGCACATTTTATCATACAGAATGATTTAATTTTCAATACAATACTGTCTATCTACCATAGCAGCTAATATAACGAGAAATATAAGAATCTTTTTAATTGTGGCGTTTAATGGACACTTTCTGTTAATATTGTAATAGATGAGTTCATAAAAATTGTTGCGAATTAGCGAATAAAAAAGTTTTTTCGCTCTCCTGAAAAATTTGTTTTGTAAATAAATAAGGTTTGAATATAAATAGAAAGGTTTGAATATAAGCCCTCCATATGTTTTTCGATTTTTTATAATTTTTTTTTTTTGTGATAAAATGCTAGAATAGAGCACTGAAAGTATTTTTGAAAAACAGGTCAAGTTTGGACGGGCTTAACTCTTTTCAGAATTTCTGTTTTTTATTTTTTTGGAGAAAATAGCTCAAAATTTTGCTAACCCTTCGATGCGTGAACAGGTCCCTAGGGACCTATTGCGTTTTCAAACGCAATTTACTCCTATTTCGGCCAGGACAACACCCCCCCAAAGTTACCATGTATTCCAAGAGAATTTTGTGGAGAATCGTTTAAAAAAAAAATCAAGGCAATCCGACCAATGGCTTAGGTGCTACACCCATTTAAATCAAATACATGCGCGGATGCGTGAACAGGTCCCTAGGGACCTTGTACTGAAAATGCAATAAAACACTTATAAATGCATTTGTTCTTCGCTTTATTATAATTTTTTTATTGTTTCAACATATCACAGATGTGTTCTGTGAATTTTTGGTAATTTTTGGATAATTGTTATTGTGTCCTTGAAAGCATAATAATCTGGTAGTTTATTTTTGCACTATTTATATTACGTCCTTCCTTGAAAACATAATAAAGTGGTAGTTTATTTTGGTAATTACTTTTCGTTGGAAACATAATAAACCGGTTCTTAAAATTTCTACCTAAACTTCACTAATCTGTTTTATGTACAAAGAGCAGATGTGCATAGTGCAGGTAACCTAAAGGCCAGGTAGACGTATGAAAGAGTATATAAGAGGTTCTAATTTCGTCAGCCAAATCATTCTAAGTTCAGACAGTGAGCAGTAAAGTGTGATATATAAAGTGAAAATAAAAGTAAGAAAATTGAAATGGCAGACCAAAATATTGAAGTTGCTGAAATGGTTGTACGCCGTAGTACAAGATACCAGGAAATGAGTGTACATGAAGGACGTGCAGTTGATGACAGATTTGCTAATTTTATGCAAGAAGAGCTGAGCGGTGACGAAGCCTATGATGCTTTTGGCAATACAGCAGAGAATGATGACGACTCCATATATGAACCAGGTTTTCATGGTGATGATTCGGACGCAGAAACTCAACAACATATCGAAGTCAATGAAGAAAGTGATGACAGCGATGTTGACGACGAAGAAAACAATGCACAGCAAACAAATGATAATTACTACTATGGTAAAGATTGCACACAATGGTGTAAAACAGCACCCCCTAATTCTCGCATTCGAGCTCATAATGTGGTTGACTTCACAAGAAGGAGACCAGGGCCAAACGGAGCGGTACATGATCCCTTCACTATATTCCGCTCCATCATCAGTGAAGACATAGTGTACATAATATTACGCGAAACTAATAGGAAAGCCAGGGAAGTTACAGCTGCATGGAATTGGGCAAATCCAACGAAGATGAAGGAATGGAATACCATCACACTAAAGGAGTTTGATGCATTTGTGGCTATTATTCTACATGCTGGACTCACCAAATCAAATACCGAACCTGCTAGAGAGTTATGGGGCCCAACACATAATCCAATATACAAAGCTGCTTTGTCCTACGATCGCTTTATGTGCATCAAACAATTCATCAGATTCGACAATGCAAATACACGACAGCAGCGACTAATCACCAGCAAAACTGCGGCAATTGATGATATTTGGGAAATGTTGCAGTCAAACTTAGCAGCAACTTACACTCCGCATGAGTCATTGACAGTTGATGAGCAGTTATTCCCCTACAGAGGCCGTACCCGCTTCACACAGTACATTCCTTCTAAGCATGCCAAGTATGGAATAAAGGTATGGTGGTTGTGTGACTCCAAATCATACTATCCCGTCAAAGGTATGATCTATTCTGGTAAATTGCCAAACCAGGATCGTGAAGTAAATCAGGGCCAAAATGTTGTACTTACGCTTATGGAGAGATATATGGATACTGGCCGCACAGTTTATGCAGACAACTTCTTCACAACGTTGGATTTGGCACGTGTTTTGATGAGGAGGAAAACGGGCTACGTTGGAACAGTTCGCGCAAATAAGAGGTTCGTACCGCAGGAGTTCCAGAAAAATCGCCAGCGTCCTGTCCTCACCACATTGTTCGGCTTCAACGATGGCGATATAGCACTATCTTCATATGTGCCAAAACGAAACAAAGCTGTTCTTCTTATGTCTACTCAACATTATACTTGCGCTGTCGACGAGGCCAGTGCAAAGCGGAAACCCTACAGCATTCTGGACTACAATGCTAATAAATCTGGCGTAGATGTGATGGACCAAATGCTGGGCACTTACTCGTGCAAACGCTCTACACAACGGTGGCCATTAGCAATGTTTTACAATATGGTAGACGTTGCTGCACTTGCTGCATTCACCATATACAACGAAATGCAGCCTAACCAACGAAGTGATCGACGACGGGCGTTTCTCTAGCTCCTCACCAGGCAGTTGGCAATGCCAAACATTGACAATCGGGCCCTAAACAACCAAATCACGAAGCGTCCAAGGATACGCAATGCGATGGAGACATTTGATGTCAGGGTAAGAAAAAACTGCTCCAATTTCACAACCAGACTACTAATTTTGTTTTTTTTTATATTTTTTTATCTTTTCAGATAAGACCAAGACCGGTAGAAGTCAATTCACTAGCATTTGCGCCAAGGACGAACAGGCCGTTATGCCGCCTATGCCGTTCTGAGTACGGACGGCAGCGGAAAACGAGGGCCTACTGCTTCAATTGCGACAATGCTGTTTGCGGAGAGCATTCTACAGTCCTCCACCGCTGTCATACTTGCGAACAGGCCACGATGGACCAACAGCAGCAACAACAACAATAGAAAATAAGATGTTTTATATGTTAATTTTTTTCACTTTCATATGACCCATGTAAAAAAAAAAAAAAAAATTCTAAATATACAGTTGTGTTCTTTAGACAATAATTAACATAAAAAAAAATAAAAAAATTTTTGCAATTTTTTTTCATAGTAAAATACTTAAAAATAAAAAATGGTCCCTAGGGACCTGTTCACGCATTGAAGGGTAAAAAAATGTTCACTCATCGAAGGGTTAAGCCAGCCATGTTTTTGTTAATAATATTGTGTATTTTTTTTGGTAAAACTACTCAAACTCGGAATAGGTACAATTCTAGCAAAAAATTCATAACAACCAGATTATTCAACATAATCACACACTTTTTTGCATCTCCATTTCCTTACTCAGGTTGCGAACATAGTGAACGCCGGTTCAGGCAAGCAATTGGAGCAAATTGCCTGCCTGTCTGAATCAGCGTTCACTATGTCCGTAACCTTACTTAGGTGGCGCCTTACAGTCGGTTTTCGCCTGGTGTAAGAAATTGCGCCAGCCATTTCTGCTTTGCGCTTGCTGGCGCCAGTTGGAAGCTCCAAGTTTCGTCAGGTTGTCCTCTCCATTTGTTATAGCTTAAGAAAATATTTCCACAAGATTTCATTTAAAGTTTTCAAAATTTAGATTTTTGTTTTGATTTTTCTTAATACAACAAGAACAAAAAAGAGTTTTTTTTTCGAAAAGTACAAAATCACAACTCTGGAGGTTTTCGTCCAATATTCATGCTTGAAAAAATATTAAATGGAAAATAAGCTGTAAATATAAAAAAGTAACTTGGGTTATTTGAAAAAATTAGCACTTTTTTCCCATATCGCCAAGTACTGACATGTACCGATGCATGTCATCATGGGTTCCCGTGGTTCTAGGTACACGAAATTTTATTTACATTTATTTAAACATCATGCGAAATATTAAGAGGGTCATAATCATAAAAAACCACTTAAATTTTGAAGGGACACTCTAATATACATATTTCTGTGTAAATAACACAATAAAATTGTGCCTATTCAAAGAATATTTTCTTAGCTACTAGTAAGATAAAAGTATCTGTTTTGAATTCAATAAGTTTCGAAACGAAGTAAATGTAAATAGTTTTGAGCACTCTGAAATTAATAATTTTTGAATCATTTGCTGGACTAAATGTCTCGTAAGATCTAATTTATTTCTGTTCGTAAATGAGTTTAAAGAAGAAGCAAACATTATAAATACTTAAAGAAAAATCTTTTTAAAAGAACCTGTTTTGTTCGCAAACGCATTAAATAGGATGGTCTTTTAGGTGCATTGTTTTTTCAATTTTAATTTTTAAAATATCTAACTCTTTTATGAATATGTCAATCTCTGAAAAATAGATTGCTTGATGTTCAAAAAAAGTTTCAAGTCTATCGGCCGATTAGTTTTTGAGCAATCTTGCCTGCCGGTTTATTTCTTATTATAACGAAGAAATAACGTCATAGACAATTTTTTTTTAAATCAAATTCTTCTTTAAAAATATACATAAATAATTCTTTTAAATCAAATTTTTTAAGCGTTATTTCGTAATCCTCTTATCAGACACACCTGAATTTTGCATACAAAATGGATTTAAGTCCCCTTAATTAACCCTAGATGGTTAAGATTCGTCGAATCGACGAAGCAATAGTATTATATTTTTTGAATTGTTGTTGTATCTAATCGTCGCACGTTTCCGTTTTTCTAACAATGTTAGTTGTTGTTAAGCTGTTAATTAAAATGCATCATTATCGCAAAAAAATATCTATAAATAGGAAATTTGTGGGTTTGTTTTAAAGTATGTAAAATAAACATAGCAATCCAGGGTTTAGAATAAACTATAATCATTCGAAGTAGGATTAAAAAAAATTTGGAACTACAAAGAGATGTTAGATTTTTAGACCTTACAAAAAAAGTCCCCGAAATGCCAAAAGAAAAAAAAAAATGCCAAAAATATAGATAAAATGCCATGTTATTGGAATTTAATCAAGATAAACTGAATTTGTAAAAAAATTTTTACAATAAAATTTGGTTTATTCAAAAATGTCGTCATGAGTGGGACACCCGAATAAAATCTTTCAAAAAATGTCATATGCAGCTCAGCTATTTCCAAGCAATGAAATGTTTCTAAACTTTTTAAAAGCGATATTGAGGATAGATTATTTTTCTTTACTTCAATATAGAGATTGTTTCGTAGAGATTTATAGTGTTAAATCGTATCACTTTATTGCCTCTTCCGCACTACCTCAGGGGAGATTTATTATTGTTTTCATTCAACAGCATTTTGACTTTTTGCCGATGACTTAAAACTTTTCAGTAAAGTATCTGATTGAAGTGATACTCTGACTTGTATGCTTTTTTTATTTAAAGTCCATTCTATTTAATTCATTTCGCTCGATTCAGAAAATTTGTTTTCACTTTTTACGCTTCGTTCTTTGAACTATGAAAAATCGTGTGCCTTCCTAGAATGCGCAAATTATTCCATTCGGTTTAAAAACTCTCGAAACTAGAAGAAAGATTTGAACGTTATCATTTATTCATGATCTTATATCAGGTCAAGTCGACTGTGATCAGTTATGACTATTTATAAATTTTAATATTCATTATTGAACTCGTTATGCACTTAGCCCAGGTAAAAATTTCACCTAAATAAGCCTTCAGTAAATCTTTGTATAAGAAATTTATGTTGGAAGAAGAATTTAAACTTCCTTGAACAATCCTTGAAACAAGTTTTATACAAGGTATATGCAAGAAAAAAGGCTTATGAAATTAATTCCTTTATACAAGAACTTATATAAAGTTTGATATAATATTTTGGCGGCCGTGGCGTAGTGGGTAGAGGGTGTGACTCCTACGCCAGAGAACCCAGGTTCGAATCCTCCACCTGAAACAGAAAGTTTTTTCAGTTGATTTAATTTTTCTGTCCGGCAATTACCTCTCTGCAGACAATGGCAAACCTCAGAGAGTAAAAACTGCCATGAAAAGCTTCTTGAGAACATAAGCCGTTCGGAGTCGGCATAAAACATGTAGGTTCAGTTCTCTATCATTTGTGTGCAAACATTTCACAACACACAAAACACAAATTGCTCATAAGAAGTTCGGTCAAAGTTCTTTCAAGGACTGAAATGGCCATGTTCTTTTTTTCTTTTTTTTTCGTGTAGATATATGGTATGGTGTTAAATCGTATCACTTTAATGACTCTTCTGCAATACCTCAGGGAAGCCTTTTGTTTTTTACGTATATATTATATTATTTATTATTGATGTGAGTAGATGTTTTCATTCAGCAACATTTTTACTTTTTGAAGAAATATTCTGACCAATTCTTTGATAGTTTCTTTTTTGCCTTTAATTTTGCGCGATTTTTGGTCAAGTGGTTTTTTTGAATTAAATTTTAAAACAATTTACACCAATTTTCCCGACGTTTACTTTTTGCCGATGACTTAAAGCTTTTCAGTAAAGTATGTGATTGAAATGCTGCCGCTGCTTTTGCGGATTGACCCTTAGTAACTTGTTTTGGGGCTGTTCATAAATTATGTAACATGTTTTTGGCCAATTTTTTACCCCTCTAAGCCACACTTCGTCACAAAGTCTTCGAAAAATGAAAGCAATGCTTACATTACAATAACATTTAATTTTAATAAAATTTAATATTTTGAAAACTGAATTCAAAAATTTATTTCTGACGTAACTCAAGACGGACCACCCTCCCCCCATTGTCACAAATTTTCGAACCCTCCCCTTCCCTCCCCCTAAAATGGTTACGTAATTTATGAACAGCCCCATTTCATGGAGTTTAATAAATTTTTTCCGTTAAATGACTTTCAATGACGTACTCAAAGTGTGATAATTTTTCCATTTTTTGTATTCCCTCTCCGGTGACTGTGACCAGTTATTACTTTATTTTATTCTTAAATGCATTGAACTCTTTATGCACTTAATGAGCCCATTAATCGTGCCTTATAATGGTCTAATGAATTATCTATCGAAAATAGCTAATATCATTCTTTTTCAAAATTGTCTTTTTAGAATTCGCTTAATACTTTGTTTCGATTATAATTTATTTTTAGTGGCTATATAATAATATTGTAATATTGAAATATTTTTATTATTTTTGCTAAATTTTTATTTTTATGTATGCTTGTAGGTTTTTTCAGTACTCTGTAAGGACATTGTAGTCCAAAGACGTAGTAGACATAATATAGTAGTATTTTGCTACCATTTTGATACTGTTTACTGATTACATACCAGTCAAATGGAATATAATGTAAAATTGTTTTCTAAAAAATTTTTTTTTGTTACAGCTTTATAGTACAATATACGTATAAAATAATATTTCGAAATTAAAAACGAAAATTTACAAATAACCACTTTACATATAAAAAAAAATTATTTTAAAATTTACAGAGTTTTAAGTTTTTACCTTATATTTACAAAAACATATATTTTTTTTTTTTTTCAGATACTGTGTCGGAAACTTTAAGCAAGACAAAAATCAAAATATACTTCAAACATACTAAGTGAAAACCAAAAGAAATATTTAAAAAATATAAAAAATCAAATAGTGCAGAAATTGTGTTAGTTAAAAAATAAAACACTTTGACTGTTAAACATATAAATAATGAATTTAATAAACTAAAAAAAAAAATGTTGCAGTTAGTTATAAAATATATAAATAATATGAATTTATAAATAAATGAAATGAAGAATATCATTCAAGCTTAAAAGATAATAATTTAAAACCTTAAAAATACAGTTTTCCAGAAATTCATTCAACACATATTAAACGCTATACACCTTAATAAAAAAATTAAATCCATATTAAATCAATTTATAGATGTATATTTAAAGCATTAAAATCTTCCGCTTGCTTATGTGTAAAACATAAAAACATAACATAAAGTTAAAAAAAAAAAAAAATTTAGAAACTAGCAATTGAAAGAAACGCTTATTTTAAAGAAATAAATAATAAGTTAAAAATTTCGCTTGTGACAGCTTATTCGTACGTTTAATTCATATAAAGAAATAATGCAACTAAAATATTTTAATATATATAATCGATTATCTAGCAACTATATATATATATAAATAATCTATAAATGTGACTGTAATATATTTAAAATTATAAACTCATTATTAACGACAGTTTAAGAATATTAGTTGGCATTGAACTGTATTTAAATAATAAAATAATATTAAAATACAAAAAATCTGCAAAAAGTTGCTTAGTGTAAAAATAGATTCTAAAATTAAACATAACCAATCGAGTTTTAAAGTGTTCATATTATTTAAGATCAGAAAAAAAAAAAATCAAGTTGATATCTGTTAAATTGTGCAGAAAATAGAAGAAGCTATACACCAAAAGCAACTGTTCCAGATCTTTGTGACTTGACCGTCTATACTTGGAGTTAATCCAGAAGATTTTGATGTCATCTTTGGGTAAGATTTTATTTCAATTTCTATTCTAAATTCAATTCTTTGACATGGTAAGTTTTCATAAATTAAAAACTGCACAAAATGTTTGCGAAAATTTCTATACGTAGGTCAAATATAACAACAGTTGCTCTTTAATTTCATCCAAGCCAACAAAACTTGAGCAACGTAGCAAATACGTGACGCAAATATAAATACACTAATATTTTGTATTTCCTTCTTTTAGGTGGTGTCCCACTCTAAAAGGTATCGTTAAAATTTTAATGCTTCATTAATATGCGCCAAGGTGCGCTTAATATATTAATTAATTCTATTAGATGAATTAAAGTACTTAAATATCTTAAATTTCTGATGTAATCAAAATTACTAAACTTTAAGCTTAAGAGATATTTTAATAGAAATTCGATTAAGGCGTTCTTTTGAATTTTATTTAATGCAATATTTAGTATTTTTAACCAAAATATTTTTCACAAAACAATGTGGATATGACTGCAAAGCTAAATTGATTGCATTCCACAGTTCTACAATCATTGATAGATTACAATTATCTTAAGTCTTTGTTGAAGGCTTCGAAGTGAATTTGAAGTGCTTGAAGTCAAACGATTAAAATATTTCAAAATGGATTACATCATGAGCGAGGAAAATCAATAAAGCCACTATATATAATTTCCACTATATTATAATTTATATAATTTGTTATATAATTCCAATTATATAACAAATAAGTGATAAAATTAAAAAAGTGTAATATTACTATTAATTCAATAAAATTTTGACTTAATTCCACTAAGCAACCAATTTGCAATATGTTTGTTAATTTATCATATTATTATAATTGCTAAAAAAGTACTTTTCATTCGGAAAACAAATGGGTGAAGGTCAACCTTAGTTGGGATCTTAGACTATATAAAAAAAAGAAATGGTCATTTCAGCCTTTGAAAGGACTTTGCCCGAGCTTCTTATGATCAATTGCGTTGTGTGTGTAGTAAAATGTTTGAACTTTAATGATCGAGAACTGAACCTACATGTTTCACGTCGACTCCGAATAACTTATGTTCTCAAGAAGCTTTTCATGGCAGTTTTTACTCTCTGAGGTTTGCCATTGTCTGCAGAGAGGTGACGGCCGAACAGAAAAACTAGTTCAATTGAAAAAACTTTCGTGCCCCCCCCCCCCCCTGTAATTACTCCAAGAGTATTTTGTTGCGCATCTTTTGGAAAAAAAATCAAGCCGATCGGATCATTACTTTAGGAGTTATTGAGGTTTTAGTGAGAATAGTACGCGGACGTGTGAATAGGTCCGTATGGACCTTGTACTGAATTTCACTAATAAATAAATGTTTTTTTGCATCATTATAATTTTTTTATTGTTTCAACACATAATTTACTTGTTCTGAACACAAAGACCTAAACTCAAAGACATTAGGGATGATGGTAAAAACAAAAAATTCTAAGAAAAATTCGAAGACATTTTTCAATATATTCGCACCCGCTTCACACAATATATTCCGTCAAAGCCAGCTAAGTATGGTTTGAAAGTATGGTGGTTATGCGACTCACAGAGTTATTATCCTGTGAAGGGAATGGTATATTCTGGAAAACTGCCAAACCAACAACGGGAGATAAACCAAGGGCAGAACGTAGTGCTGGATCTTGTGGAAAAATATTTAGATGCTGGCCGTACTATATACGCGGATAATTTCTTTACCACTCTTGACTTGGCGCGTATTTTGTTGAGGAGGAAGACCGCATATGTTGGTACAGTGCGCTACAACAAAACATTCATTCCACAGGAGTTCAAGAAGAACCCGAAGCGCACCATCAATAGTACATTATTTGGGTTCAACGAAGGGGATATAGCGTTATGCTCATACGTGCCGAAAAAAAATAAAGTGGTGAACGTGCTTTACACAATGCACTACACCTGCCTCGTTGACGAGCAAACCGAGAAGCGGAAGCCCTATGCCATATTAGATTACAACGCCAACAAATGCGGCGTTGATACCATGGATCAAATGCTAGGCACTTACAGCTGCAAAAGAGCAACACAACGATGGCCGTTGGCCATGTTTTATAATATGCTGGACGTCGCTGCATTTGCTGCTTTTACGATTTACAACGAAATGAAGCCTATAAGAAGGAGTGACAGACGGCGGTCGTTCTTGTTACTGCTAACGAAACAATTGGCCACACCAAATATCGAAGAACGTGCCCTGAACAACCATATAACCTCATATCCAAGGATACGCAATGCGATGGAAGCATTCGATGTCAGGGTAAGAAAAACATCTTCAAATTCAAGAATAGAATATATATTTATTTTTTTTTTATTTTTATTTTCATTTCAGGTATTACCAAGACCGATGGAAGGCAATGCACCGTCGTTTGCGGCTAGGTCAAGTAGACCGTCATGTCGCCTTTGCCGTTCTGAGTACGGGCGGCAGCGGAAAACGCGGGCACACTGCTTCGGCTGCGGCAACGCTGTTTGCGGAGAACATAGCACACTTTTACATCGCTGCAACACTTGCGCACAGGGCGGGGGACAAGAAGTACACGCTCAACAACAATAATTTTTAAACTTTTTTATAATAGTCTTAAGAAAATTCAAGCAAAAAAAAAAAAAAAAAAAATTAAAAAATTGAAAAATTTATTTTTGTATGTAGAATTTAGTTATCAACAATAAAAACAAAAAAAAAATTAAAAAAAAAAAATTTTTATATGAAAAAAACATGATTTACAAAAAAGGCCCGTAGGGACCTTTTCACACGGCCGTGAAGTTCAGAACTGTCACTCATCGGAGGGTTAATACTATTTTAAGATTTATTTTCTTAGATTTGCCGTGTCCGCTAGTATTATATGTATATAATAATAAATTTATGTATTATGTGTATAATAAAATATGCGATTTCCCTTAATGACTCTAGAGTCATAAGAAATGACTCTAGAATCATTAGAATCATTGATCGGCATTCTTATGAGCGCTGAGTGAAAGTGGCGGCACTCGTCGCTCATCGCTGTTATGAGGATGCTTCGCGTGGAAGTGGTGGTTGTTGTACGCAACCGCACGCATTCGCATTCGGTTTTTGATGGATGATTTATAGTCATTCGTTCGAATCATAGACTCGTTGCAGTTCTTTGGTCGCGATGTTATAAACCATTGATAGTGACGATAGTACTATCAACTTGATCGCACTTAAACAATGCTAGATACAGATTATTAAACTCATCTATTGGAATAATATTATGTTTTTTTTTTATTTTCACTTTTTTTGAAAAATTCCTTTGTCTTGCTTTTAATTTTTTGATGGTACCTAATTTACTTTAACATAGAAACATAAAAATTTCAATCCACGAGATGTTTTTTCTAGTTTTGCATGGAATAATAAAAAAAAAAAAAAAAAAAAAACGAAATGGCCAGTTCAGCCCTTGAAAGGACTTTGACCGAGCTTCTTATGATCAATTGTGTTGTGTGTGATGTGAAATGTTTGCACACAAATGAACGAGAACTGGACCTACATGTTTTACGCCGACTCCGAACGGCTTTATGTTCTCCAGAAGCTTTTCATGACAGTTTTTACTCTCTGAGGCTTGCCATTGTCTGCAGAGAGGTGACGGTCGAACAGAAAAATTAATTCAATTGAAAGAACTTTCTGTGTCGGATGGAGGATTCGAACCTGGGTTCTCTGGCGTAAGAGTCACACACTCTACCCACTACGCCACGGTCGCCATGGAATAATACCTTTTAAAAAATAAGTTTTATGTTAATAAATTTAAATATCTTAGAATGTTTTGTTGGTTATCGAAATAGTGCACATTAATATTGCGCATACGACTGGCTACAAACTAAATAAAATACATGGCATACATTTTTGTCACAAGTCTTGCTACACTTTAACCCTTTAATGCAGACACATGATTTTGTCGCATGCTAGCAACATAAATCAATACAAAAAAAAAGGAAGTAAAAAAAACCACAATATAAATGGCAGCGCATGTCCTTCGAGTTTTATAATTGCAGCCAAAGGATATTCGTAACTGTTGAACACCAAGGAAGTTGGGGGGAATGGAGTCAAATAAAAACGTAATGAAGAAAACAACGAAACAATAAAGCGTAATGAAGCAAAACAAAACAATAAAGAAGTGCTTAATAACAATACCAATGCAAATAGACATCACTACGCACACACACACACACACACACACAAACTAAATAGAACAGCTCAGCTGTTAACGCAGCCAAGAAAGACAGCATAGACGCAGCTGCATGCTGAACAGTTAAAGTTATGCACGGTTTTTTTGAATGCTTTCGCCACCACGTGGTTTATTTTATGCCGTGTTTCGCTATACTTTTGCCTTTTTTTTTTGTTTTTGTCTTTGTTACCTTAGCTCTTGCTGACATCGATTTCATATAAAAATTAATTGTATTGTATTTATATTGATGGTTGCTTTTGTTGTTGTTATTGTTGTGCGTGGTTCCAATGGTTTTGCCATGCCATGCTACGTAATTAGACAAAATCAGGTTTGAGTTAGTCCATATTAAACATTTCAGTCATACGGGTTGACCGCCTCCGATTTTGTTTTAACTTTCAGAATTAAATCTTCTCAATCTTTCTGAGTAAAGAAAATTTAAGATTTTCTTTCTTAACTTTGGAGAAAAAATGCTATGTTTTCTAACTATTAAAAAATCATAGATTCATTAAGACTAGCTCGATTTTTGCGTTTGAGGTATAAGTGTAATACAAGTGGTTAAAACTGATTAATATTTTTAGTGCTTTAATTTCAAGGTCAAATTTTGGAAGTCCTTCAAATAGAATTTTTCCCTAGTTTTCAATAAAAAATATGTATATTCAGAAAAGCGTTTTATTACATTTTCAACGACCAAAATTCTCGAGGTTGGTTGATACTAAACATGCGCTCTCTAGAGAGGCTGAACCCTTTCGGTCACAGCAGCCACTAAGTATAGTAGCATCCTACCTATTATAGAGGCACGGATAGACGGGCAAACAGACGAGTGAGATCGAGTGAGATCGAGTGAGATGATAATGATAATCAAGAATATACATAACATACTTTCCTGTATTATTTTCTTCGAGATAAGTTTAATATGGAATGTCTGGTACTTATTTTTTAATTTCTTGTATTCGATGCCTTAATTACTGCTTCTATTTTTCTAGCTCCAACGCAACTTTTTTATTTTTTTAATATCTATTTCCTTTTTTCATAGTTATATATATAAGAGAAAATATTTTTTAATAACGCCGACTTAAGGCGGCTGCCGCTGAATTGCTCAGACGCTCAGTTAATTGTTTTAAAGTTCAGCTTTGATCTTTATTATTCTGCTTAAATATTTATATTGGCTAAAACAGATGAAAACTATGCCGCACAATGGTTCCAAATCGGAAAAAGACGGCCAAAACCTCAAGGAGTTCTCTAATCTGCATAAAAATCTTGATAAGTAGGTTTCGATGGTCGATGATCACGAATCTGAAGTCTTAAATACGAAATTCAAAATGGCGGCTAAAAAATAGCGGCCATGAACGTGCTCACTTTAATAGTAACTATATTATGCATTTCAAATTTGCTGCACGGAAAGTTTTCTGAATCGCTGATCACAAATCCGAAGTCAAAAAATCGAAATTCAAAATGGCGGCTAAAAAATGGCGGCCATGAACATGCTAACTTTTATAGTAACTTTATTTTGCATTTCGAATTTGCTGTCTCGAAAGTTTTCGGTGTCGCTGATCACGAATCTGAAGTGAAAAATTTGATATTCAAAATGATGGCTAAAAATGATGGCCATGAACATTAGGCTGGGCCAATATTTTTTAATTTTATTACGCAATAGCTATCAAAAGTTGCGTATTTTTGTGCTGTTTGAAAATATGCTCAACACTTTTGAAATGCATATATTTTTTGGCTCTCTACCAGAGCTTTTCTGTTAAACGTTTTTTCAGTTTTTTAAGGTATTTTATAAACTAAATATATACTTTATATAAATGAAATTTCTAAGTATTATACGAAAATATCGCGCATATTTGCAGTCAACTTACTAATTTTGAGTCACAAAATGCATAAATTAACATAAAAAGCACAAGTTTTTGCATAATTCGATACGTTTGTTTTTGAAGCGTATGAGTGCTTTTTATATTGAGTCACAAAATGCATTCATTAACATAAAAACAACAAGTTTTTGCATAATTCGATATGCTTTGTTTTCTAGGCGTATGAGTGATTTATTTTTCATATCATGATTTCTTTTGCTTAAATATTTTGTTTATTGTATTTAATTTAAAAAAAAAATAAAATTAATGATGATTTTTGGACTAAGCGATCCAAAAGTACTAAAAAAGGTTATTATTTTAAAAAAGGCGATCCAAAAGTATTAAAAAAACAGACAAAAAAGAGAAGATAAGCAAATAAGAGAAGTTTTACTTATAAAAGCTCTGGTAGAGAGCCGAATATTATAAGGAATCAAAAAATGGTTACCTTATTATGAAAGTACGTAAAAATACGCAAGTTTAAGTTCCTATTGTGTTTCGAAAAAACAATAAACAAAAAAATTTCCATATAGCATCGGCCCAGCCTAATGAAAATGTGAACTTTTATAATAACTTCTACATTTAAATTGACAGCCATGAATATATAGTATACAATCAACGTTAAGCTCATTAAATATGTTAAATAACAATACAAATAAGTAAATATAAAAATATATGGTTTTCACAAAAAAAAAAAACATAAAAAAAGAAATTGAGCTTCCAACACCATTTAATTTTAAAAAAAAATTAACCTTAAAATTTTCCTACAGTTTCACATTCTGGCAAAAAAACATTTTATAATAAGATATCCCACAAAGTAATCAATAGTGTAATTTTTTAATAAAATGTAAATTTTCGTGGTATTTTTTTTTTAAATTCTTAAGAATATTTTGTAAAGTTTTACTTTTTTCTGATTACTTAAGTCTTGACTCAATGCATGAAAATATAAAATGCCTTAAATTGCTTATACACATAATACAACAAATGTTCGAACTTAACTTAGGATATGACTATTTTTTTTTTTTCAATTTTTGTGAATCTTTTAAGGCGTCAAAAAGCAATAAAAAAAAGTTTTAAAAATTGACAACGCAGTTTTTTTTTATCTATCTGAAATAGGTATTTGAAGCAAAACATGTTTTTCAAACTTCTTTAAAACTGAGGTCTTGGCCATCTTTTTCATGTTTGGAACCGATGTGCGCCGGCGCTATGCAAAATCGAAAAAAAAATTTACAAAAAAAAAAAAAAAATGAAAAATCACGCAAATTTAAAATAGTCCACGAGTTGATGAAAATGGCCAAGCGAAATTTCACCAAAAAAAAAAAACGGAACAAAGCCCAAACTTTTTTGGAAAAATGGCTCAAACACAAACAACGAAAATTCAATAAAAAAAAAAAAAAAACAAAAAAAAATTCAAAATTGCTCAATTTTATGCATTGTTCCCAGGAGATAAGCTTGTCTTAAACGAAATGAGCAGAATTTTCTAGGGCCATTTTTTAAATTTCTTTTTATGGCGATTTTGGAAAATCTACAAAAATATTTCGCACAAGGATCAAAAACTAAACCAAAAAACAATAAAAAAATAAAATTAAAAATTACCCAAAAAACAAAAGGTGTAATTTCGCTTATAATATTTGGAGGATTTACATATAAAAAAAAGAAATTCCACCCAACAATAATGCAAAATCGCCTAATTCTTTTTGGATAATTTTCCACATGAAAAGTCACCCTAATTTCTCTTGGGCGATTATTTGCACAGCCCTAATCCTTTACCGGCACTTCAATTTCGATAATGGAACCACCAAAAGAACCACGCCTATCTCCCATTCAATGTGGACTGTTCATTATCAACAGTGTTCAATACGATAAAATTGCTTTAAATCTCAGAATTTCTTTCATGATATAATGTGAAAAAATAGCTTTGGTCTTTTTTATACATTCTGATAATTGCTACATGCAACATGTGATAAAAATCACGCTTACCCCCACTCCCACCGCCCCCCCCCCCCTGCCCCTTACAAAATGCTAGATGATACTTTTTGCTCATCATAGTTGTTTAATAATATATAATGCTTAGCCCCTCATAGCCCGTGATCATAAATTTTAAAGTAAATTACATTTATAAACTTGTTTTTAACTTTAATTAAACACGTATTTTTTAGAAAATAAATATTTTTATTATATATCTATTTTTTTTACCAAATAAAGGGAGTGTGTCAGATCTCTGACATTGAGCTAATATTTTGTTTTTTTCTACGTTATACGTGGAAATCTAATATGTATTTTAGGTACTTACCCAGTAGTCTAACAGAAAACCGTGTCAATTAAGGGCAACTAACGATTTTTTCACGCATTTTCAATTTTTTCCATGCACCGACTTGTCGTGGTATTCGAACTTTCAAGAAAAACGTTCAATAACATACTAGTAGCGCCATATCTGAGAATGATGGTGCATTATTTCGTTAGTGCGATATGTACTCGTAGGAGTGATTCAACAATTAGTTAAAAGGGAATCAATACAGTCCGTCTGGGCTTTGTAGGATATTTTTTAGTTTGTTATACAAATGTTGCAAGGTGCTATAAGGGGTTAAGTATGAAAATGGTATAAATCAGATGAAAATCATGCCTACTTCCCATAAAATGTGATGTATTCGAAACCGTTAAATCTCTAAAAGTTCTGCTTAAATTGACTTAATACTTCAGCTTTTATCTTTAATAATTTGCTCTAGTTTGAAATCGAATTTAGTTTGATGACAACTCCTCGCCTAACTCCTATATAATATAAGGTGTATAGCAAAAACTAAATAAACTCCACAAAACTAGTCTTACGGCTTGAAATACTAGAGATAAGCTTTGACTTTTAATATATACACTGAATTTGTAATTAATTAAAATCTACGCCTACATCTCAAACAAAGTGACATAATCAAAATAGCAAAAGCTACTTAAATTCCACTAAAATAGTGGGTTTCAGTAAAGTTTTGATCTTTAATACAATATTTAATAAAGACATCAAATGAATAGACACACATACACATACACACCACAAATTTCATTTAATAAGCTGCCAAATGTGTCGGCATAACGACACAATATATGGAGTTCTAATCTTGTGGCAGCACACAACATGCAACAACGACAACAAAAAACCGCCCAAACATTGATTAATGAAATAGAAAAACATAAATAAAAAATTTATATTGAAATATTCATTCACGTCAACAAACTGCCTACAGCTTGGTTCGTCGAAGTGGGCCCAAGGAAAAACGATCTACTTTGTGGGTGGCATCGTATGATGAGTGAACATATATAAGCTGGTACCCAATATATAGATGCTACCGTGAGCAAGGCTGTCAACATAATATATACAAAACTTCAGGGTGCTGACATCCATTCATGTATGGACTATAAAAAGCAAGTTATTCGTATTTTTCAAGTTAGTTGCTTAAGTAAGTGGAAAATTTTTAGTGCTTTCTAATGTTATTTTTTTATGACATTTAAACTCATTATACATGTTCTAAACTTTTTTCTACTTTTTATCGTTTAAGGAGGGACACGACATTCGCGGCAGAGAAAACAGACCTTGTTTTAAAAATTCATAACTCAGTCAAAAACAAACATTTTCACAAATTTTTTTTATTATTGTAGGGAATAGAACAAATTACAAGAAAAAAAATATATTTTTCATTCCAACATGATTTTATAGAGCTCCAAGCTGGCGGCAGAGAAAAAAACGTAGCCTCGTGGTTGCAGCGCTGGGAGTTGCAAAAATTGTCCGATCTGGAAAAAAATTACTTTTTTAAATCTGAACAACATTGGTTATCGTATGACACGAGCCTTTTTTTTAATTTTTTTTCAATTTTTGGTGATGTTCCAAATTTGAAAGTGTGTTTTTTCGAAAAAAATATTGACTTTAAAAATTCATAAAAAATCGAAAAAAAATTTTTTAAAAAAGCTCGTGTCATCCGATAGCGAATCAAGTTTAAAAAAATACAAAAAAAAAAAAATTTCGTCAAAAAATGAACCCGCTAGTGCCGCAACCAGTACGAAAAACAGGGTTTCGAGATAAACGCGTTCAAAGTTTGTGAACAAAGAAAGAAAAGGTTACCTTCAATCTGCCATGCCTGCTTCGTACTGTATGCCTTCGTTGTCTTGTGTTGTGCTGTTTCTTATAGTTTTTGTAATCGTTTAGCAATTCGGGCTTCTTTTGAAGCTTCATATGCCTGCACTCTGGCGCATTTCAAACGAATTGCATCATTTCCTTTGGAAAAATTCTGTAGCTCCTATAGTGGTACCAAGTAGTTGAAACATTTGCAAATAACTAAAACCCACCCTTCAAGTAGGTACGAAATAACAATCACCAAAAGTCAGGTAGCAAGTAAAACAAGTATATACCAGCTGCCGTACGTAGGTAGCGCAAAAATTAAAAATGAGCTCTCACTAATCCGGCTGTAACTTTTGAACCCGTCGGAATTTTTCTTAGAATCTAAAGAATATTTACTAAAATACAAAATTATTAAAAAAAAGTCCATTTCAAAAAACTGCCAATGTCATGTCCCCCCTTAAATAAAAATAAATTACCAATACTCAGTCGTCCGTCCAATCAACTGATTCCTTGTGCTAATCCTAGTCAATTATGTTAATTGCATGTTTGCCCGTTATTCTTCTTATTGTTGTGGTTTCTTTTATATTTTGATTTCTATTTCTTAAAATACTTATATTTTGGTTTTTCTTAACAGTCACTCACCTTTGCTTAAGTGTTATTTTTGTTTATTTTTATTGATTTTCTTGTTTTCTATTATATTGTTTAGCCTGACTATTGGATAAACATGTGTTGAACATTAATTTGTTCGTGTTATTGTGTTGTGGTGTATTTTTTATTCAGTAATATTTTCAGAATACGCCCAATGACATTATTGGCTCACATTCTCAAGATTGTGTTTTTTTTTTTCTAATTGTTAGGTGGAAAGATTTTCGTCACTTATTTATTTTTATGTTTTTGCAGCTGTACTTTTCAGTTGAGCTTTTCGCAGCTGAAAATTTTCTTTACGGTTTTGTGAGCTTACTTTGAAGAAAGGGTTCCATAACGGGACAGTAAACAAAACTAAAAAACGTAGGTTTGAAAAAAACCTCCACATTAGTACACTTTTCGTGTCTACCGGCTCATTAGTTTGACCACTATCAAATGTTAATTTGATGTATTCTTGGATTTTGGTGGCACTTCAACCAATAATGAATAATGAAGAATACTTAGCAGTGGAACACACCTCTCCAATTCGACGTGTGTTATGGCATAAGACATGAAAAATAACAAGGCTTACTATACATATGCCTAATTAAAGGTGTGTACAGATCGTAAGTATACTTAGCACACTGATGGTGGTACTTATATTATTGGTTTGATTTGTAACTCTGCTTAACTGCTTGTTAGTTGTGTTTTGTGCATAGATAGTGTGCTTCACGTCAATTCATGTTGATCACGTCGACTCACGTGACTCATGGTAGCTCACAGGAGCTCACTGTAAATAACGGCCACTCACGATGACTTACGTTCACTCACGGTCACTTACGGTGACTCACGATCACTCACAGTGACTCACGGTCGCCAAAACCTTGTGATTCACTCCAAATCACTGTTTGCATAGCACATTTATTAATTTCGGAAGCTTTTGCCTAGTTATACCTGAAGCTATTCAAGGCTTTTGTGTGCTTCTTATGCCTAGGGAGTTTTCACTTCATTTGAGCCCAATAATTTCAATTGGTCGAAGTTCTGGGCAGTTCGGTGGGTTCATATTCCTCGTGACCACAGAAACTTTGTTTTGCTGATACTATTCCATCGCCTATTTACCATAATGGCATGAAGCCAAATCAGGCCAGAATAGTGGCAGTTCGTCTTTGTCAGTTGATAAGGGGCAACAAACGTTTTTGGAGGCACTCTCGAACAGATATTTCCTGGTTTATTGTCCCAGTTATGACAAAAACAGCACTTTTTAGACCGCATTGGCAAATAGCTTGTCAGATGATGTATTTTTTGTGAAATTTGTTTCGAACACTAAAATTTTTCAGTAACATTTTCTCTTTTATTTGCGGAAAAAAACTGTAGGCTTCTAATTTGTCTCTGATCCGCTTCAACTTATGTTTCGTCGTCCATCACAACTCATGAACATTTTTCAATGCAATTGTCGTACAGCTTTTGTGCCCGGCTTTTGACCAATTTTTTTACTGTTTGGTGCGATTAGGGTCCTGCTCTGTTCTTAAATAACCTTAGTGCTTTAATTTTACGGACTTTTTGGACATATGTTGCATACGTTCGCATGTTGAACTATTTCGTTGAACTTCTTTACAGTATATGTTGTTATAGACTTTGGGATTTGACTTGGATTTTGCAACTTTTTGTGCACAATCAACTTTTTAATATCTTCTTCTTAGAGCTAATTTTCATAATTGTGGTACAAAAACAAAAATGCGCAAATGGTTAGGAAATAAGAAAAGGATAAACTACATTTCTGCTTTTACAGAACCTGTTTATTGCAAATTTTGTAGTTTTGTCTGTCAGTTTTCCTGCACATGCTCTACATGGACTTTAAAGACCCGGGATTTTTAATAAATTTATTTGAATTTATAAGAATTTATAAGAATTAGAATATATAAAAATTTATTCTTCAATATTGTCGCCTTGGAAGGTATTACTCATATTTTGATGCCCTTTTCTGTAGAACGAAAAATCCATGCCTTTGAAATACGCTCCGGTTTCCGCAATGATTTCCTCATTTGATCTGAATATCTTTAGCTGGAGCCAACGCATGAGGTTTGGGAACAGATAACAATCGCTAGGGGCCATGTTTGGAGAATCCGGTGGGTGATCAACCATTTTGAACCATAACTGGTTCAATTTTGCCATCGCTTTCAAGGTCTTGTGTGAAGATACATTCTCGTGATGGTAACAAAGTAAACTTGAAACCAACAGTGAAACATGGCAGCGTCATGATTTGGGCCTGATGGTACTGTGAAGTTGACGTTTATTGAAACAACAATGAAAAAATTTAAGTACCTTCAGATCCTGAAAAAGAATTTGTTGCAAAGTGCAGAGGCTCTGGGCCTAAAAATCAGATTTCCGATTTTATCAGGATAATGACTCAAAGCACAAAGTGGGTATTGCGCAAATCTAACTAATATACAACTACTAACATTTAATGACAACAACAAGGCAGTCAGCAGACCTTAATGTTATTGAAAACTGGTGGTCCATATTGGAAAATTATATCCGGAAACATAAAATTTGAAAATGATCTAAAAGAGGCACTGATAACAAAGTGGGAGAATATTTCGCAAGCTACTACTCAAAAACTGGTCACATCAATGCCGAACCACTTTAGATCTGTTGTAGACAACAATACTATCATACTTAATATAAAAATTATTATATATCATTGTTGAAATTAAAGTTTTAATAATCATAAGTGTCTTCATAAAATGCCTAACGTTTCTTATTTTTAATCTGACGTTTTCTTATTTTAAAGTTATTTAAATGTATATTCTCACAATAAATAAAGACTCTTTGTTAAAAAAGACTTCTTGCTCTTTTAAATGATACCATACTCGTTTTGAGTTCTCTGTTAATTTCGTTGTTATAGAGGCTTTAAGATGAAAGCCTGCACTACATAAAATAAGCAGTGAGCCACTGTTAGTATTCCGCATTGGTTTTGATTCGTCCGGAAATTATAAAGAGCCGAATTTTGGTTCGGCCAATTCTAAACACTTAAAACATTTTTAACCACATATTCACAGCTTTAAGTCAAAGCTGATCAACACCTATTTTGACAATATTGAACTCTTATTCTTATTGTAAATGAGTTTTTCCTTCATATATAAGTTATTTGACATATTGCGTGCTCTGTCAGGTATTTAAATTTGTTCTAAATGGCTTACGTGCCTGTCAGTTATGTTTGACTGACAGCTCTTTATGAACAAAAAACGCTGTCTCTCAACAGACGTCAACTGAGATATAAAAAGACACACAATTTGTGGTATCCGATAAATATAAGGATACTGTTATTGTGTTATTTTAATATTTCTGCTGTTTGAAATGTTGAGTTGTTGGTTGCTGAAAAGGTGCCAAAACCATTGAAACACTTTAGAAGCAATTAATTCAGAGTAACTTTGAAAAAGGTAAAATTTAACTTTTTGGAAAATTTACTCACTTTCTTCAAACACATCTTGTATAAACTTCATAAATTTTTAGTTATTATTTCCACACACGCATCATAAACAAGTATTCTTCATATGTTATTACAAGTACATAGTTGAAGCTATGTGAAAAAAACTAAAACTAGGCGTTAAGCTTTTGCCGCTGGAATATTCGGTGCAATGCTCAATTTAAGGGGTTACATGACATTGGCAGTTTTTTGAAAATTTTTTTTAATAATTTTGTATTTTAGTAAATAAATATTCTTAAGATTCTAAGAAAAAAAAAATTTCATGGAAAAATTCCAACGGGTTCAAAAGTTACAGCCGGATTAGTGAGAGCGCATTTTTAATTTTTGCGCTGCCTACGTACGGCAGCTGGATATACTTGTTTTACTTACTACCTGACTTTTGGTGGTTGTTATTTCGTACCTACTTGAAGGATGAAGGGTGAAGCCCGAATTGCTAAACGATTGCAAAAAACTATAAGAAACAGCACAACACAAGATAACGAAGGCATACAAGGAAGGTAACCTTTTTTTTCTTTGTTCACAAACTTTGAACGCGTTTATCTCGAAACCATGTTTTTCGTACTGGTTGCGGCACTAGCGGGTTCATTTTTTGACGAATTTTTTTTTTTTTTTTTTATTTTTTTATACTTGATTCGCTATCGTATGTCACGAGCTTTTTTTAAATTTTTTTTTTTCGATTTTTTATGAATTTTTAAAGTCAATATATTTTTCGACAAAACACACTTTCAAATTTGGAACATCACCAAAAATTTAAAAAAAATTTAAAAAAAAAGCTCGTGTTTTCCAATTTTGCTAAGATTTAAAAAAGTCGTTTTTTCCAGATCGGACAATTTTTGCAACTCCCAGCGCTGCAACCACGAGGCCCCGTTTTTTTCTCTGCCGCCAGTTTGGAGCTCTATAACCATGTTGGAGTGAAAAATATATTTTTTCTTGTAATTTGTTCAATTCTCTACAATAATAAAAAAAATTGAAAAATATAATAAAAAATATAATAAAAAATAGTGAAAAATATATTTTTTTGAATTTTTTTTCTTGTAATTTGTTCAATTTTCTACAATAATAAAAAAAAATTTTGGAAAAATGTTTGTTTTTGACTGAGTTATGAATTTTTAAAAAAAGGTCTGTTTTCTCTGCCGCGAATGTCATGTCCCACCTTAACAGAAAAACAAAATATTATAGACACTCTAGTACTTATGTATAACTACAACTTTAAGTTTATTATGTCCTGGCCTCGCCTAGACAATATTTTGTAGGTCCGTGACGTTAAAAATGTTTTTACCACGTGCTGGCATTAACTTTTTATACATTATCAGTGTGTCTGGTGCTTTCAACAATAATAATACTAATTATTATGGTAATTTCTGAAATAATTAAAACTGGCATGGGCGTCACCAAGGGGGACTGAGAGGGGTAGGGATTGCCCCCTAGAGGTTAAAAAATTAAAGACAAATGCAAAGCTACCAAAGACTTAAATCCACTCACTTGACTTGCTTGACCGATAATTCTCGCTTGTCGAAACTCGAATGAATTCACTTATTTCATTCCAAGTATTCCGTCCGCACTGCTGTAGTCTTTTGTTAAAGCGGAGCGATGGGGAGTGGGCAGACAACTTACTACTGTGCGGCTACCGCTATTCTCACGTCTGTCATTCATTCGTGCTAGATATGTGCAAAATA
This sequence comes from Coremacera marginata, assembly GCA_914767935.1. Lineage (NCBI taxonomy): Eukaryota > Metazoa > Arthropoda > Insecta > Diptera > Sciomyzidae > Coremacera > Coremacera marginata. The sequence goes on along the minus strand of OU612044.1, from coordinate 175,536,808 downwards.
TGACGATTACACAAAATTAAGCTTTTCAAATATTTTTCGAGCAAAACATATTCTTAATTTATTTATTTTTAAATAGTTAGCTCAACAAATTGATTGTTTTGTTCAATTTGTAATATTAATTGACCAAATAATCTCAGTTATAATAACTCCAAATAAGAATATTAAAACTTGTACTGTAATTTTTTATTCAACTGAGCTAGTGTTCAGTTAAACACAGAAAAAAAAATAATATGTAAATTTAACTGAGAAAAGTTGAATGGAGACATCTTTTTTCAAACTAATATTTTTTTTTTTAAATTTACTATGAATAACTTTTATGAAACTTAGTTTTTTTCTCAGAAATTTTAAAGGTACTTTTTTCACTTTTTCATGTAAATAATATTTGTCTGAATTATATTAGGTAATTTTACTTTGACTTATTTATTCTATCTGTATTAACAAAATTCCTTTTCTGTTGATTATTAAGTTTCTATATCCTGCCCATGCTCATTTTAAGAATAATAATGCTCATTTTGAAAATTTTAAAAGAAACAATACAATACTTTTCAATTATTACCCCTTGGCTGCCACACCTCGCTCCAGTAATATAGCTTCCACTCTTTGGTATCTCATTACCCCAACTATCCAAGGGTTAATAACTGAAAAGTATAAAATATATTTATTTGTTTCTTTAAAAAATTTTCAAAATATAGAAACAAAATATAGAAACTTAATAATTAACAGAAAAAGAATTTTGTTAATACAGATCCACATGGTATGAAAATAGGTTTTTAGTAATAACTTTTAATTGGAAAAGAATATAGGGATATTTTTTTCAAATAACTTATTTTTGAAGCTATACTCTTTTATAAAAATTATAAAAAAACCTTTTTAAAAAAATTAATTTCATCAATAAAATCGAAAGGGAGAAACCTTGTTTTTTTATGATAGAAATAGTTAAAAAATTTTTGTTTAAAACTGAATCCATTTTTGCTAATAAATGTCATGCCACATGAAAGGGAGTTTACAATGCAATTTTTAATTTAAGATATTTTTACAACAAAAAACCAATTTTACCTAATTTTTTGAGGAAACATTGAATATTTTGGGATTTTTTTGAAAAAAATATTAAAAATACAAATGAACAGTAATTGGTATTGTTGAAATATTTTTTGGCAAGTACTTTTATTAAACTTTATAACAAAAGAAAAAATGTTGTGAAATATGTTCAAAACTAACGGAGATATTTACATAGAAAGTCATATTTTTAAATTTCCGATGGTTTTTTGTCATTCCTTCGGGCAAACAAGTTAAAAGCAAACAAAGTTGTATAGAAGCCCTGTTAAATATAAACTTTTCCGATCAAATATTTACACATATCGAAATTTGGAGAAAAAAAAAATTTTTAATACCCATATTGTGGTCTTCAGCTCTAAAAAAGAATTTTTTTTAACAAAATAAATGCATATTTTAATAAAGAAAATTTTAGTATAAAAACTTAAAAATTCAAAAAAACAAAAAAAGGTAACTTTTAGAATTCTCTTAAATCAAATATAAATGAAAATGAAACAATTTCGAAAATGCGCTCCTTATGATATCGACTAAATACTGCTAAAAATTACAACAACAAAATAACAATGAAATTTATTTCTGCAAAATGGATGCCATCATATGTGGCTTTAAAATATCTTTCGTTTGATACCAAATTTGCATATATTTCTATGGGAAATAGTAAAATTGTGGCAAAAAAAACGAAATTTTCGCTGATTTTAAAACGTCATTTTGAAACCGTAACGTCGACCTTAGATTTTTGCAATAGATAAAATTTTCTGCTGTGCGTTTAAAATAACAAGTAAATAGCAATAATTTTGTACAAATTGCAGTGAAATTGTTGAAATGGAATTATTCAAGGAGTCATGGGCGTAGCCAGGATATAAGCTGGGGGATGGGGAGAAAATTTTTTATAAGTTTGAAGTTTGATTTGTTAAAATTATCCTTAACTGGAAAAAGTTGAATTTAAAGTGTTAAAAGTTGAATCTGGAGTTAAAAAATCGTATAGTTCTACATTTAAAGAATTTTTTATAATGCTATTATATTGTTTTCCTTTTCCTTATGTCTATTGAATTCCAAAGTGAATTAAATTATGTGGGAGAGCAAAATAAGAAAAAGAAAGACAGAGAGGTAAAAATAAGTCTGCAAAAATTTTCAAAAATATTTTGAAATTTTCTCAAGTAACTGTTGGTAAGAACGTAAAGTAAAAACAAATACTTGAAAATCAGGCTGCCAAGCCTGTGAATTTCAGTGTTCAGTATGTGAATGTGAAACTCAGTGAATAATGAAATTTCGTGTACGGCTGCCATGGAAAAATTGAAGCTATAATAGCTGTACTAGAGTTACTATATACGAAAAGAAGTTGTGTTGGCCGAAAGTTAATTGCAAGAACCATATGAAAGATCTAATTACTGTAATTAAAGCTTTAATGGTCACAAAAAAAAATGCCGATAATTCTTTTGAGTCTTTCTAAAATAAGAGCTTTGGTTGCAGTTGTGATACATTCAGTATTGTAGATACTACAACTTTCTTTCAATTATTGCGTCCAGAGTAAATTCAATTCGGCTATATTACCCTCAATACGGTTTTCTTGCTTTCGCTGTGGTCACTAAAGCTACAAAGAGAAAAATATCTCCATTTAAAATTAAGCATTGTCGGAAAAAGTGAAAAAATCTGAAATTGTTATTTTTATTTTTATAAAACCAAGTAGAATAGAAAAGCGCAGTAAGTACAAATAAAATTTAATAAACAATAGCTAATCGGGAGACATCAAGGTTAAAGAACCTACTTTCGACTGCACCAGACATGTCAGAAAATAAGAAAACAGAATGTTAACAAAGTATTTATATTAGTAACTTAGTATGTAAACTTATTTGAATAAATTAACTTTTGGTAATTTGTTATATGTTTATTAGAATTTCAGTAGGAAAAAAATAGGAAATTTATAATTTTTTTAAGCAACGAAATAAAAAAATCTATTATTCTCTCTTACCATTGAATGTTGTAACAACCAAGGATGATATTGGCTTAGTTGGAAAAGGGCCAGAATTCAAACAAAAATTGGGCCAATTTGACGTTAATAGGGCTTTTAGTTATAAAAAGTGGCAATTCAATATTGAAGACCTTCTTTATGGTCACACGGGGTTGCCATGGTCTCACAAATAGCACACTTTTTAATAATCTCAACAAGTCCAGTTTAATTTTGGTGAAAATAGTCGAAATTTCGAATTAACAGTTTTGGGAAATCAAAAACTTTAACTTTTTCATGTTTTATTTCGTTTGTGCCTTTCGTCATGGAAGGAAGTTCTTGGTTGATCACAAATTTAGCAAGCTCTAATTTAAGTGATTAAATTAAATAACTCTCCATCTTAATAAGGTTTAAGGTGAATATTTCAAATACATTTTATTTTACGCATTATTTGTGTCAAAATTTTTTTTAATTAAAAAAATGGCAAAAACAATCTTTAGATATAGAGTATTTCTGGAAAAAAAATTTTAAATTTAAAAAAAATTTTAGCAAAAAGCAACGTACTTTAAATAGTCGTAGAATGTCAGAAATGGATGAGAAATTTAATGCAGACTCTTCTTATTGATTAATTGAGTAGAAAAAATGCACTCCTGTCAAAAAATATATTGAGGCATGGCTGAATTTAACAAAAAATAGTTTCATAAATGACCACAATTTTAGAATAAAGAATTTTGCAAGAAGAAAATGAAGTCAAATTACATCTGATTAGATGACAAAACAATCGCCAAGAAATAAGTTTAAAATTTGCCACCAAAACTTTATCAGGGTGTAGAGAGATGGTACTGGCCTGATTTTCTTAGCGTTGATATTGAATTGATAACAAAATGGATTAATTTGTACGTATATTAAGGCATTGTCAGGACTACGATGGAGCCTATAGAGCTCGCTCTTTTCATATAACTTGGAAAACAAACTAAATTTGTAGTTGATATTACTAAAAAGTATGCATTTATGTGATCATGGCTGTATATAACGGAACTTATTTTAATGAGAACATTAAAAAGGCTCAAGGAAATATAGACTTTAAATAAGAATCCCCCAAAATTTCTCCATACAAAATTCGGTTAATTTTCGTTTTGAAACCGCCAAAAAAATTATGCGGTTTTGCACGTTTTTAAGCGAAATTTCGTTTTTTGGTTTGGCTATTTGCCATACAAAAATCACCTAATTTTTTAGGACTATTTTACTTTTTGTTTTCGAGTGATAGTTCACATTGACTACTAGTGATATGGTTATAACTATTACTATCACTCGATCATCATGTTTTTAAAAAAATTAAAAGGTTTTAGTCAAAATCAGTCCCCGTCCCGCGATAGTCATACCTTACTACTTATGAATAATATTTATTTCTTCTCCAGATATTTTCATTTATTTAATAAATTCAAGAGAGCTTATTTTTGCCAAGCACTCCGACACCGCAAGATTGCATTTTAGGCAATTTCTCCAAAATTTTGGGCATTTTTCGTTTTTATTGGGTGTTTTTTTTTACATTTTTTTTTTTAAATTTTTTTTGTTTTGGAATTTTTCGTTTTAGTGATCTTTAATTTTATTTTTTGTGCGACGATATTTCCTACCTCCATTTTCTACCTCCAAACTTAAAATTTTGTAGAACGGTTGCAAAGTACATAAATGTTGTCAACAGACATCAACCATTAAACTATTCTTGTTAAAAAGTGCGATTATTTTTTATATGTTAAATTTTTTCAAAAGGGCCTTAAACGACTAAAAAGGGCCTCGGGGCTTTTACAATTAAAAAGGGCTCAAAAAAGCCCTAAAAGCCCCCAAATATCATCCCTGGTAACAACTTCGTGTAAATTTGTCACAGCCTCCTACATAGCGACACAGCTCTGTTGAATACCTACTTCTTCTTCTTCTTAATACTACAGCATACACGAGCTAGAGTAGATTGCGAGAGTGACGCAGATACTTCAAAAGAGCTGTGTATTATTATTGTTGTTGTTGCTTTCACTTAATTTCTATCTCTTCCCACCTCGTCAGCATGAAAAAAAAAATGTTAAACTGTCAATCCGTACGCCTTTTCATTACCATAAATATTCCTGTGGCCGGAATTATAGTAATGTCAAGCAGCCAACTTAGTCGGCATCGTTCTTCATTACACTGCCTTGCAAGCTTGGATTTTTATCTTACTGCAGCAAATGCTCTAATAACAGCAGGCTTCCTTGGCGACAGGATTGCTGCGGTTAGGTTGTTAGTGTTTGCACATCTTATTGCCCGCAAGCTTCCCTTATCGCAAAAAGTTCTACCTGGAAGAGACGGGCTGAGTCCGGAAAGCAGAAGGAGTTGGATACACCCAGTTTTTCTGAATATAACCTGCTCCATCTCCACAACTCATCTTGAATTCATCGGAGTAGAAGGTGAGATCATAAACAGCATCCGGACCTCCATAGCGCCATTCCGCACGAGTCCGGGTACTGGCTGGTAAATGTTTTAGAGAAGTCAATGTTGGGGATTTCGTAGTCCGATTATCCTTACTGCGACAAATGTTTTCTGAAGAGAGGGAGTTTTTGCAGAAGAGAGATATTTTTTCAGAAATGAAAAAATAATTTCTTTAATATATGAACAAATGTTATTCTTATTAGTTCACTTTATCGCTGATGTATTTAATTTTTGTATTTGAGTGAATAGAATGGTAAAATAGTTTGAAAAAAACGGTATGAAACTCTCAAACTTTGATAGTAAATTGTGTGAAAGGAGAGGGGCACCCAAAATCATAGTTTGCCTGTTCTTTCGAAATATCTCAGCACCCCCCTCCCCCCTGTTGACTGGCATTTCAAAAACAGCTCTTTCTCCTCCGACAACTTTATTGCTTTAACAACCATTGTTTGCATTAACAGCGCTCTTAATTAAACCAACTTGAAACAATTTAAGTCTAAATAAGCCTGTTTATGTCAGCACTGACTTAATGAAGAATATACACACGCTCGCACATGCACATATGAGAAATAACATGTGTTCATATTGTAACTAATGCGAATGACATAAAGAATTATTTTAGTTTGAGTAAATTTCCCAACTTCTTACAGTTTGGAATATAATGAAATTCTTGACGCTTAGCAGAGATATTTAATATTCAGCACAGTCGATGATTAAATTTTTTCCAATATTTAATATAATCGAAGAAATATTCTTTAGAAATAATAACTCATTTATGCAAATATTTTTTCGACTTTCCTAGCTTTCAAAATGTGCATCTTTCAAATGTAATTATTTAAGTAAATATCACAAAAATAATTTTGTTAGGGCAAAGCTCGGAAATGGGCTCTTCCTGTAATGATGAAAACGGGAATCTAGTGAGAAATATCTAGAGCACACTGACGTTATGGAGGGAAAACTTCTGTAGTCTTTTGAATGATGATGCTGAGACAACAATCCCTCCAATACAGTTGATATCCCGGCAACCCCAATAGCAGCAATGAAGTTCCGCTGCCCGACTTTAATGAAGTCTTGATAGCCATAGCTCGGCTTAAGAAGAACAAAGCCGCGTGAGCTGATGGTCTACCCGCTGAGCTATTGAAAAATGGAGGCGAAGTTCTGTTTAAATAATTTATAATCATAAAAAAATTAAATAAAAGAAATTTGAGCCCCACTTTTAAATTTAGAACTCGTTGATTATGGCACGCCAAATGGAATATTGTTTTTAATATACTTCTAATTTTTTAATAAAGACGTTTATTCTACAAATGTCGTAAGAGAAAAATAAAAATTGAATTATACCCCTAAGTTCTATTTGTGCCTTTAATCTCCCTTTAGAATACTCAAACAATTTATTTTAAACATATATTTAATTTAAATTTTATTTTTATTCAATTCAAGCAATTCATTTTTAAGACCTCATTAAACTGTCCATTAAATTTATCAAAATAGTTGAAAAGCAAAATTGAGCTTAAAAAGCAAAATTTAAAATAATTTTTAAAATATGTACTATTTACAGTGAACAATCTCCGAATGTATTTGTAAAAAAATTCAATAGCTTAGAGCAGCAGCTCTCAAACTTTTTTGCCCACGGAACCCTTTTAAAAAGCGAAGCATTTAACGGAAACCTAATATAATCAAAAACTGCTTTATGTGTATTCTTCAATAATAATCATAATTTATTTTAAAAATCATTTTTAAAATAAATTTCCTTTATTAAAAAAACAAAAAATTATTTATTTACTGTATTAAGGACCACCGGGAGTTTTTCGAAGAAAAAATACATATCTTTAAAAAATTTTTTTTAAGTTGTACTTTATTTTAGACGCAAATTTTTTTTTTAATTATTAAAGTATAATTTAAAGTATAGTATAAAGTATTCAAAATGTATCCCTGATATTTTGGTACAAAAATATTCATCGATAAGGTAAAAAAGTGCAATTTTTCAGTTTAGTAAAGAGTTCATGTTTCGTTGATTTTTGAAATATATTAATTTTGGACAAAATGTCGTTGCAAAATCTAAAAAGCAACTTTAGATTTTTTGTGTAATTTATCATTACATATAAACTAGATTATACAGTGTCACATTATGGTATAGTGGCACATACTTTTATTATGGATATATTTGAATAGGTTTCCGACACATAAATCTTTGAACCTTTGTTTCGATTTTTCCATATATAGCCTCATATATTTCAATACTATGTGGGTTAAAATAGACGTACTGGACTATAACTATGTCCAACAAAAATGTGCTACATAATAGGCTCTTTCAAGCAATACCACAACAACTCTGAACACCGAGAAAAAAAGCAATAGTTAAATCACCTAAGTCGGTTTGGGTAAAGAGAATTGTATGGGAATTATAAACGCAGAAAAATTTTTCGTTTAGCGCAACTGAAAAATTAGCCAATTATACTTCCTTTGCGAGCTGTTGTAGCTGCAAACGAATATTCAGTTGTAACTAACGAAAAAATGGCGAAAAATATCGAAAAAATAAAAAAAATAGCAACGCAATTCGCTTTACTAAAAATTCCATTTTGATTGAATATTCAAATTTTTATTTTATTATAAACATTTCTTCTAACACATAAATTCAATATGATTTGAAATAATTGATATTTATCTAACTTCAATCATTGGAATTCGAACCCGGACTCGTCGATGTCTGGTTTACTGCGCGCTCTGCTTAACGTGTTGCACCACCGTCAATTGAATTCTTAGTCGGCTAATATTCGCCTAGTGCTGCTGCGTAGAGTTCAATTGTATTGAAGAAAAGTTACACAATTGTTTTCGGTTTATGGCAAAGGTTAAACTTTTGTCAAGGACAGAAGCTCGACAGAAGCCCGACAAAAACGAAAACTTTTCATCAAATTTTTGTGGTGGCCGTGGTATAGTGGTTAAGGTGCTTGATTTGTATGCGAAACATACTAGGTTCGAGTCCCCAGCTGACACAAATTTGTTTTTCGTTTTTTAATTTTGTTTTATTTATTAAATTGAATTAAATTAAATTGAAATAGAAATAGAAATTTAATAGAAATAGAAATGCAACAAACAAATTCTTTATTTGCCGTATATAAAAAATTGCACGCGCTTATAGCAAACGAAATTCTTTTCCTGCAACTAAATAACCCGTTTTCCGCAACTTTTCCGTTTCTCGTAACTGTTGAAACGTTTGCAAAAAACGTTTCCAAGCACGATAAACGAAGTTCGTTTACTGCAAATTGGCGATAAACGTTTTTTTCTCTGCGTGTAAACTTAGCTTATTCACCTAAGCAAGTTATTGTTTAATACATTGCTTTGAAAGCAGATACTTCGATACCTTGCCAAAAAAAATATTTGAATCACCTAAGTCCAAAATCCTAAAATAAAAAATTAAAAAACAACAAACATGGATGGCTTAAGCATTGTTTAGAGTTATTTTCTACAAAAAAAAAAAAAAAAAACAGAGCTGCGTCATAAGACACACGACAGAAGGATAGATTTGATAATTTAATGGTTTTTTTTTTCAATAAAACTACTTTTAAATGCAAAAATAATATTAAGTAAATTAAAAAGCACACGTTAATATTCACACCCCAAAATTTTATTACATTTCATCAACTAAAAGAAAAGAAAAAAAAATAAAAATTTCTTTGCCCGCCGTGCGGAATCGTACCAGGAACTTTTGGTGCCAGTCCATCGCTCTACCCACTGATCCAAGCAGCCTTGCTACTATATGCTGATAGAACTGCAGCTATGTTAACAGATGCTGTATTAAAAGATGTAGTATGTCGCAGTATTCTGTTGATAGCCATACAACAAAAATCTTTTAATAGATTATTGTGCTATGCTGCAGCATAGCTTCAGTTGTAATTAATTTTGAATAAATCACTCTGCGTAACAAAGGAGTTTGGCTCAATGTGTAGTGTAGTGACTTCATACACAGTGGAATCGATTGTGGGTTGTGGGTTCAAATCTCAACGGCATGCGAAGGTAAAATGTTTGTATTTGCTATTTAATTTAATTTAATTTAATGTTCTTGTTATAATAGACGTCAAGCAGCAAGAAAAGCCGAGAAGTTATTAATTTCCAAGAAAAAAATGGTGTTTATAAAAGAAAAAAATTTGTGTTGCTGCCCGATTTCAGTCAAGCAAATCACAGAACGAGAGGCGGCGGCAGCTTCAAAAAAAAAGAAGGAAAATAAAAAAACCAAAACCCGAAAAAAGTTATATATTTGAAATTCAATTTTTTTTTAAAAAGTAGTGTATAAAAAATTACCAAATACTTGGTTAATGTATCACCCAAATTAAAATTGGCAAGTCAAAATGTAAAACTTAGGCGTTTTGATGAAGTACTTGGGAGGCTGCAAACTGCCAAAGCCATCTTATAAATTATACTAGGTATTTTTTCAATTTAACATAAGCTTTTCTCTCGGTGTAGCAATCATAATGTTAAAAAAATAATTTATCTAAATAATGTAATTTCTAATTTGAGAATTTTTTTTAAAAAACATATTCAAATTGGAAACAATTTTTAACAGCACATAACAGTAACAATGATTAAATGAACAGAAAAATATAATGAATATTTATGAAATTATTCCTTGTTGCCCAATTTTTCAAAAACCATTTCCGATGCTATTTTCTTCAGCGCTGTATGTGCCACTTGTTTCTTTTTATTTTCATTTCGTGTAATATTGAAATTCTATTTTCTGCTCATTATTATTATTTTTATTATTACTATTATTATGACAACTACATATATTGCAATCATACACACACAAACACACAAAAAAAAAAGATACAGAAAAAATAAACACATATTCTTCAATAACAATAAACAAATAAACATAAACAACGCACTCAGGCCTCATTTAAGGTTAAGAGTTCAAGGAAAACGATTGTTGTGGCATATAAATATTTTATGAAGAAAAACTAAAGAAAAGCAGCAAATAGAACGAAAAGAAACGGAAATGACAATCGTTGCAACTGCGACAGAGCTGCCATCTAGAAGAAAGAAACAAAAAAAAAAAAAAAATTCCATAAAATAAATACTTACATATATTAAGTAAGAATAGCAAAAGCATTACAAGAGCCAGCAAAGAGAAGGTATTAAATTCAACTGCAAATGAAAACAATACATAAGCAATGACAAACTACAGATACACAAGCATACAAGCACACTTTCACATACACACACACACACCCACACACACTGAAACAGGCTCGAGTTATTCGCTCAAGCCGACACAACTATAGCACGTTCATATTATGAACACGTACTTATACTCGTACTCTTCTTAATTTTACACACACAAGTATTTAAGCTCAAAGCTTTAGAATTTTTCTTGGCTCTTGTGTTGATGTTTCTCTTCCGGTTGCAATCGGAAGGTGTCGTTGGGGATCTATTTTCTAGTTCCATCATTTAATATCATTGATAAGTTTATGTATGTCTTTGTGTAGTAGTAAAGTAGGATATATATTCCGGTTGTGTATTTTACCTTTTTGGTTTCATAAATGGTTTGAGGATATTGATGAGCTGCTATTTTATGGCATAAAAATGTATAAAGTAGACAATAAGGTACACTTACATGTAATATATTAAGATCACGTGTCATTGGTGGCACCAACAAAGTTGGTTGCAAAGTTTCTATTGCTACATACATACAAACTGCACATTAACATACAAGTAGAAGTACCTGCTGCTTACTTGATAGAGATTTACCTTTTTTTATGTGAGCGGCAATAGGGGCATGTTTTGGACACGCCTGCAAAATTCCAATATTTTGCATTGAATGCTTAAAAGTATGTTAAGGCATAAAATGAAATTTTTATTTAGATTTGTTATAAGAAAAGTGAATTTTTTTTCTTTTTTTAGAGCACGTACATAATTTAACGTGAATTTATGACAAAATTTAAAAATTGTTGTCGTTAAATGTCGTTAAAATATTTGAGATATGGGTCAAAATGTGATTTGTGAGCGGATAAAAAAGATTTTAGTCCAGAATTGTGTGGTAATACTTCAATGTCTACGTGACAAGACCTTTCTTAAACAAAATAAAGGGTATTTTATGTTTGAGATATGTTGAGCATCTTTTTATGTATCTTTAAATATATTCTAAATGGTATGTCCTTTTTCAAATCAATATTTTTAGTTCTTTATGAGTTCATATTTTGTATATTTTAACATGATTTATGCTATAATGCTTGAAACTGACATGCTAAGCAACTTAGTTCATAAGGCAAAAATATTTTAAATATTCCCTAATAAATATCATATTTGATGCTCTCCAAAGCTGGTCAAGAGTTAAAAGTGTTAGATACTCTTAATTTAGTTAAATGATATATTAATAGAAAAGACCGTTAGTGTTAAAAAAACTGGGTGCAGTCGTCAGGACTGCCGACGGAAGCATCAGCTTCTTAACATTAAATGTAAAATCAAATATAGTATTGATTGAAGAAATAAACATACACACACTTTAAAGTTTATAAATTTTATTCAAGTTTATAAATGAAATTGATAGCAAAAAATGTTTGATTTAAGCAAAACTTATGAAAATAATGAAAAGCTAAGTATTCAGTTTAATTAGAGATAACCAGCGCCTGGGTCTTGATGACCTTAAGAACATCCAAAAAATGTATAACTTAAACATTTATAACATAAACATAAACATAAACATAAACATAAACATAAACATAAACATAAACATAAACATAAACATAAACATAAACATAAACATAAACATAAACATAAACATAAACATAAACATAAACATAAACATAAACATAAACATAAACATAAACATAAACATAAACATAAACATAAACATAAACATAAACATAAACATAAACATAAACATAAACATAAACATAAACATAAACATAAACATAAACATAAACATAAACATAAACATAAACATAAACATAAACATAAACATAAACATAAACATAAACATAAACATAAACATAAACATAAACATAAACATAAACATAAACATAAACATAAACATAAACATAAACATAAACATAAACATAAACATAAACATAAACATAAACATAAACATAAACATAAACATAAACATAAACATAAACATAAACATAAACATAAACATAAACATAAACATAAACATAAACATAAACATAAACATAAACATAAACATAAACATAAACATAAACATAAACATAAACATAAACATAAACATAAACATAAACATAAACATAAACATAAACATAAACATAAACATAAACATAAACATAAACATAAACATAAACATAAACATAAACATAAACATAAACATAAACATAAACATAAACATAAACATAAACATAAACATAAACATAAACATAAACATAAACATAAACATAAACATAAACATAAACATAAACATAAACATAAACATAAACATAAACATAAACATAAACATAAACATAAACATAAACATAAACATAAACATAAACATAAACATAAACATAAACATAAACATAAACATAAACATAAACATAAACATAAACATAAACATAAACATAAACGTAAACATAAACATAAACATAAACATAAACATAAACATAAACATAAACATAAACATAAACATAAACATAAACATAAACATAAACATAAACATAAACATAAACATAAACAGAAACATAAACATAAACATAAACATAAACATAAACATAAACATAAACATAAACATAAACATAAACATAAACATAAACATAAACATAAACATAAACATAAACATAAACATAAACATAAAAATAAGGTTTATAGCATTTATGGATTTTTTGGTACACTTTTAATGCATTTATAGGCAATAAGGTCATTTTTTTAGGTAATTTTAAGATTTTTATAGGGCATCAAAATCAAAAAAATAATAAAAATAAGTTTTTAATAAGCTTTATACACCGAGAAAAAAGCTTATGCTAAATTGAAAAAAAAAACCTAGTATAATTTATAAGATGACTTTGGCATTTTTCAGCCACCCAAGTGCTTTATCAAAACGCCTAAGTTTTACATTTTGACTTGCCAATTTTTATTTGGGTGATAAATTAACCAAGTATTTGGTAATTTTTTATACACTACTTTAAAAAATATTGAATTTCAAAAATATAACAACTCTTTTTTTCGGGTTTTGGTTTTTTTTATTTTCCTTTTTTTCTGAAGCTGCCGCCAACTCTCGTTCTGGGATTTGCTTGACTGAAATCGGCCACAACACAAATTTTTCTTTTATCACACCGTTTTTTTCTTAGAAATTAATGACTTCTCTGCTTTTTTTGCTGCTTGGCGTCTATTATAACAAGAACATTAAATTAAATAAAATTATATATCAAATACAAAAATTTTAGCTTCGCATGCCGTTGAGATTTGAACCCACAACCAACCGATACAGCTCTGTGTGAAGTCACTACACTACGCATTGAGACAAACTTCTTCGTTTCGCGGAGTGATTTATTCAATATTAATTACAACTGAAGCTATGCTACAGCATACACAATAGAGCCCTGCATGAGTATGCTTTTCCGCCTCCCTAAATATATTCTCTTGCTATAGAATAAACAATTTCCTCTTCTTTTCTGCTTTCCTCATACCTGATCTTACACTCTCTTTGTTTTATTCAGGTATAAGAAACAAAGAGAATAAGAGCACGATGCTTTACTAACAACATCAGGTAGCAAATAAAGAAATAAAAAATAACAAAAATATCAGTGCTCATACCCTGAATATTTAGCGAATATTTTTTATTCGTTCGTTCGTAGAACAAAAAGAACAAAGAAAAGAACACAAAACGAACAAAAAACGTCTTTTTTGTATTGGTACCCAAAAAAGGGCGTTAGATAGGGGGTAGGTGTGTTGGGGAGAAATATAGAGGAGCAAAAAATAATAGGACCAGCTCATATATTTGACTCCTCTAGGAGTTCAGCTGCGGCCGATATAAACTTTTTTCGACAGCTTTTGTGTTTATTGTATTGGGAGCCAAAGAAGGGTGGTAGATAGGGGGTAGGTGTGTTCGGGAGAAACGTAGAGGAGCAAAAAATAATAGGACCAGCTCACATATTTGACCCCTCTAGGAGTTCAGCTACGGCCGATATAAGATATTTTCGACAATGTTTGGGTTTTTTGTATCGAAAGTAGCGAATAAGCAACAAAAAATAACACTAATATGCATTAAGAATAACATAAAGCTTATTGCGGGGAAAAACCAACATACTTGATTCTTATTCAGGTCACTGCAGCAGATTCCTGAGTATTTGTGTAGTTTATTGAGTACTCAGAGAAATAACTCAAACAACGCGTAGATCGCAAGCTCACCTCAGTGCAAAAGTGTATGAAAAGAGAACAGAGAACAAATAAAATGTTATTCTCTTGCGCTACCCGACCATTTTCTACACGACCTGTTGTTTACATTTATTCGCTTGCAGCCTTGCTTGCCGTGACTGCTACAACAGAGAATCAGGGTAAATTCAGTTGATGAATATATTCATGCAGGGCTCTAATACACAATAATCTATTAAATGCTTTTTGTTGTATAGCTATCAACAGAATACTGCGACATACTGCATCTGTTAATACAGTATCTGTTAACATAGCTACAGTTATGTCAACAAGCGGTAGCAAGGCTACTTGGATCAGTTGGTAGAGCGATGGACTGGCACCAAAAGTTCCCGGGCTCGATTGCCATGACAGTCGCAGAACATTTTTTTTTTCTATTTTTCTTTTCTTTTTGTTGATGAAATATAATAAAATTTACTGGTGTGAATATTACAAAAACAACCATTATATTATCAAATCTATCCTTCTCTCATGTGTCTAATGACGCAGCTGTGTTTTTTTTTTTTGCAGAAAATAGCTCAAAACTATGCTTAAGCCATCCATGCTAGTTGCTTTTAAATTTTGTCTTTTTGGATTTTGGGCTTAGGTGAATGAAATATTTTTTTTTTTTTTTTTGGCAAGGTATCGAAGTATGTGCTTTCAAAGCAATGTATTAAGCAATAAATTGCTAAGGTGAATAAGCATAAGTTTATAATCCCCATACAATTCTCTTTACCCAAGCCGACTTAGTTGATTTACCTATTGCTTTTTTTTCTCGGAGTAGTAAGCAATTTTAAATAAATGGAAATGTCTGAAAAAAAGAACAAATTATGTGCCACTTATAAGCTTGTTAAAGGTGCCGCTTAAAATAACGCCTCAGCAAAGTTCTGACAGCGCAGATTTCAGATAGTTGAAATTTCAACTCGCAGCTAGTTCATACATATTTGTTTTTAATTTAGTAGTTCGTTAATTGTGAATAAATGAAAGAAAGTCGTTTTTAACCCTTTTCGGCACGGTATCTGATCCCGTTGAATTTTTTTGTGTGAACCTAGAACTTTTGGGTCTGATCAAGAAAGATTCCTTAAAGTTCTTTGCCTATCTGTAGCGGTTTTCGAATGACAGTAGATTTTAATATATATAAAAATTGTCAGAAAGTCTGTCCAATAGGTTGAAAACATCCCACGCAGTTGGAGTTGAATTTATTTTTACACATATCGATATTACCATCTTTTGGGCATATGAAACGTTTATTAATGTTATAATTTTAAATATTTAAAAAAAAAAATACATTTTAAAGGACTGTGGGTATGGAGCCAAGACAATCGTAATACACATTTCAAAGATTGCTTATGCATCAACAAATTCTTTTTTATAGCTTCTAGTTTCAAAGGAACACCTATTTTAGTTTAAGGGTAGAAACTACACGTCTTGGCTCAAATGGGTTAATATAAAAATATAACGAGCACCATGCTACACGCATAACGCTTGCTATTGCTTAATATAACAGCTTGTTTTAAAGCAACGAGCAGGCAGCGATAACAGCAACAACGACAAGCAGATTGCGTACTTAAGCGCTTACAAACACCAATGCAGGCAATCATTTCCGTTTCCGCTTCAATGTTGAGCACTAGAAATGCTAGCGCTTATTTCGATATTAATCTTGAGTGCGTTTTTTTTTCGCTTATAGCTACTTAATATTAGAGCGATAAAATGTTGGTATAATGTTGTACTAGGTGTCGTCGGTATTGTTGTGCTTGTTGTTGTTATTGTTGTTGCTTCATTAGCATATTCAAAATTACAACTCATTAGAAACTATTTTACACGTGCCACCATCGTCATCATCATCATCGTCATCATCATCATCATCATCACCAAATCGGTTTGGATATCACCGCTGTGTAGGTGCGTCCGCACATCATAATTCCGACTCTATCTCGATGTCTGTCTGACAACCAGTATGTATGTGTGTGCTAGTAGAGCAAAATTAAGACATTTTAATCCAAAATAAATTACAAAATTTAACCGTTTTTAAGGCGATATGATTATGTGGCTTGAAAAAAATTACAGCGCATTTACAGCGATGCAAATAGCGGGTGGTAAAACTTTAACGTTTCGTTGTTAGTGACGCTTTATTAACTCTTTTATAGTCGACATGTTTTCACTACACCAGGGCCGTAGCTAGAAAAATTTTGCTTCTAGAACCAACAAATTTTTTTCAAAATTAGAAAACGGTGAAATAATAATAAAAATTAAAACTTTTAGGGGGGGTTTTGAGTTAAAATTATTTTAAGGGGTGATTTTGGGTAATTTTAAAAATTTAAAAAAAAAATTTTTTTTTTATAAATAATTTCGACAATACGTTTTGCTTTAAATTGACAAATTATTGATAAATATGCTTTCCCGAATGTCGACCCGAATGTCGATTTTTTTTATGATTTTACGCTGAGTTTAATAGACATCATTTTTGTTGAATGATCACAAAAATAATTTAAAAAAAAAAAATTAGTTCGAAGCCGCCCCCCCCCTTAAAGTTTCCATTTTTATTATAATTTTAGTCTTTTCTAATTGTGAAAAAAATTTGCAAGTCTTGCGACCGATATTTCGCTAGCTACGGCCCTGCACTACACACATATAATTATCACAAAGTTGTTAAAACTAAATTTATGCGTAGTTTTTATGTTGACTCAACTATAACTATTTGAAAAAGTAAGTGCGAGAGCATAAATTTTGATAGAGTTATAAATAGTTGTGAAGCTATTATATCTACTTTTAAATTCAATGCAATAATTTCCTTTAAATACTCTTTAAAATAATAAGAGAATAATAATAATGTAAATTTACTTGATGCAGCAAAAGTTATCATTTGAAACACAAATCTAGAGCAGTGAAAAATTGTTTCTCCAAAATGAAGCTAAGCTTTGTTTACAAAGGTCAACATAGGCGTAGCCATCCTGACTAGGGTGAAATAATTTCTTTAATATTGGTAGGTATATAAACATATATATCTAAATTTTTTATGTCTTAATTCCCTCTTACTCGTATGTGTGTGGCTGTCACGCAAGGTAGAAGTGAAATTTTTACCCAAAAATGGAATTTTGGGGAGAATTACTAACTAATTTTACTAACATTATTTCCTTCAGTGCAACATAATTGTAAAGCAGTCTGCCTACATACCAGTACTACACTCAAAACAAAAAAAAATTGACAAAAACTTCAACCTAGATTTCTATCAGTATGAACAATTTTTATCAAATTAACAAAATCCTAGGTTGATTTGATAAATTTTTATCAATATACGGCCAGCAAAAGTTTTTGTCAATTCTTTTATTTTAAGTATTGTTCAAGATCTGACTTTTTTTTCATAAAGCCAACTGGTATTTTTAACATGGCGACACAGAACTAGATTGCAAAATTCTTTTACTTTCGTGTTCAGCTGGTTATTAAGGCTTTATTTTTATTTTGATTTGATGATTTGTGAAGTACCCAGGCTTGATCCTCACAGCAAGAACAACAGACTATGCTGTTTTATTTTTTTGTTATTTATATTTTTTATTTACAAATTAATAAAAGAAAAAAAATGTTAAAAAAACTTTCAGGAACCAATTGCGTTTTTCCACTCCGTGCTCGCATTGAACCGCGCACTATACGGCTACAAGTTCAACATGCAACCATCTCGCCTTTTTTGTTTTGAAACGAACAAAATATGAGCAAACTTGAAAACAGGCGTTGTAGACATACTTAGCTTAACAAACTTAACTTAGCATCTGACATACTGAAGCAAATTGTCGCTTTTTTTCGCAACTACACCTGAAATAAATATAGATATACTAGCTGAATACCCGGCGTTACTCGGGAGTTGTTATAAATAATTTTTGAACTCATTCGTCGATTTGAAAAAACTTTTCACAAACTTTAGAAGGAATGTTGTGTTCATCTTTCAAAACGGTAACTTCAGTGGAATAATCAAAATTGTAGCTTCAACATCTGAATATTATGAGAAAAAGTTTGGAAGATTGTGTGTGGTGATAGCTTCCAAAAGAATATTTTCAAACATTGTATTTTATCCGATAGATTGCACATTTTTTAAAAAATTTCGTAAATTTTGTTATTTTTGCCAAGAATTTATATAAATTTTCTCATACATTGTCTGCGTTCTATCTTCCATTGCCCACAAATCAATAAAAATTATATACAATATTTCAGATGGTTTTGGTCGTATTTTAGACTTCAATTTGGTAATTTAGGCCGTATTGTTACTATCGGCAACTGTTTCAAAAATTGGCGTAGTCAAACTATATATCTATAAATATCTGTATATCTGTAGGCTGATCACGCCCATTTTTACTACAGCCACTGAAAATTACCATACGAACTAAATTACAAGATTTAAGTCTTATACGACAAAAATCGTTTGAAATGTAGCATTTTTATTAGTTTGTTGGCAGTAAAAGGGGGCGTGGAATCTCATGTTTGGTGCAGTTATCGACAGTACATACAAACCAAATTACCAAATTTAAGTCTCACGACCAAAACTTATGTCTGAAATATATTACTTTTATTGATTTGTGAACGGTGAAAGGGGGTGTGACAAAATTTATAAAACTATATATTTATGTAGAATGGGAAAGCCTAGAAAAACATAACAAAAAAATCACCAAGCAAATCGTAACACATTTCACGACTTTGTTTTATATACAGGGTGTCCCGCAATTGAGTGCAACTATTAAGGGAGCTAAAAGGTTATGTCGAGCTGGACAAAAAATCGTATCGGAGGGGGGTCTATTTTCACATTCTTAGGAGCATCAGGGTTAATTAATATTTCACGACTTTAGTTTACGTTATTGCTTCTAGCAGAAAAACTTACTTACAAAAGACTTATTTTGATAGCTCATTATAAAGGCAATAAAATCGCCTTTCTAACGGCATATCAACAAACCTCACCTACTTAACAGTTACCGAGCTGTGCCCGTGTGAAGATGAAATCAATCGATTGAAACTACAAAATTTCAACTTTGGTGCAAATTTCTCAGAATTTCGCGTTATAAATGAAATTTTTTTTTATCATTTCTGTAATTTATTCAATTTTAATTTCAACATTTTTTCACCTTAATTCTAAGTTTTGTACTGGAACTAGTCTGGATAGCACACTTTTTCATATCTCTCCAGTGTTTGTGGCAATTTCATAAACATTTTCAAGCGAATCGAAAAGGTGAGTACCTACAAAATAATCAGCGATGATTAGGCTTTTGACATTAAAAAGGATTTATGCAAAAATATTTGATGTGTTATTGACGTGGTGCCAATTTTAAAATAGTAGCGAATAGGTTAAAATGAAGCACATCAAGTAGGGAGATGTGAGGCACGTCAAATATGATAGATGTCAACCTGAAATCGTATTTTACATTCGTGTTGCGCATATTTATCTGTTCCAGGGTGTTTTTTTTTTTTGTTTCTTCAGTCAATATGCCCCGTTATAAGTATAGTGCAAAAAAGAAACCAGCGATTGATGTCGATGCCATGGTGGTTGCCATCAAAGAGATGATGATTGACAAGAAATCGCAACGCTCCGTTGCCAAAGCGTACAACATCCAACCAAAGAGGCCAAAGAGGCCAAAGAGGCCAAGAAGGCTCTAGAGAAAATGGAAAAACAATCAAAATACCGGCAGCGAAGAGTAGTCGTGCCACATTTTCGGCTCCACTGCAAATGGAATCTGACTCTAAAAAAGAAGAGTTTTGCACCATCTGTCCAATGCCTTTGTCCCATGCCGAAAAATTTGACCAAAACCAACGCAATTCATTGCAAAATAGATATGACAAAGCACTCCCCTACGGGGAAAAAACCGGTTCTGAACCTATCATGTGATAGGTCCCCAAGGGGTAGGCACCTACCCCAATTCTGCCACCAACACATGAAATCGACCGGTCACTTTTACATGACGTTACCATTGGCAGGGACCAATTGCCAACTGCTGCATCACCTTGGACCGGTCCAGTAACCGGTCCTGCAGAGTAGATTGGTGACCTGTTATGACGAATAAGGAATAAGTAAGGTTCAGAACTTACCATGTGATAGATTCCCAAGGGAAAGGGACCTGACCCAATTCTACCACCAACATATGGCGTTGTCATTGACAGGGACCAATTGCCAGCTGCTGTACCACCTAAGACCTGTCCAGTGACTGTCCTAGAAAAACAGATTTGTGACCTAACCTACTGAGATCCCACCCACAACTTTCCATATTTTTATATAATTACACAAAGCTTACATTTTAGTAAAATATTAATTTTATTTAATATATAAGCGCAAATTCCATATGTTCAACGAATCTACATAAAAAAAAAATTCAAAAACAATGAGATCCAATGAATATTTTGCTTAACTTCAATTTTTTCCAAATAATTTAAATTGGGTCATTTAATTTGGGTCATTCACTTGGTGCCAGTGGCTCAAGTATAACAGGTCATTTGTTGCCATTCCATTGGTCATTCCATTGTTTCTGCTTGTATTGGAGGTGGTCAGGGTATCGCTTTGTTGCTGAAAGCTTCATAAGTTATTTGCATCTATTACATGTGGTTTATTTTCTTTTTTCGGTTGTTTTTACATATTATTTTGTGCATTTATCAAGTCTAAAAGTAATAAATTGTTAAGCTTAAAGTCCATTCATGACACTTTTCTCCCGAGATATCAGAAAAGGCATCCAATTTTTTTTCTCATGAATACTCACGGTTGATGAAAAAATTTGCATTGACAATTTCCAAAATCTTCTTGAAATTTATCTTAAAAACTAAAACTTACTTTTCTGGGACTGAAAGTAATTAAATGTCAAAAATTTTAACATTATCGATATTGCCCATCATTTTGTTAAATAATTATACTGTGACAGATGCAAATTTTTTTCTTTTCAACTTTAAATTTTCACACAATACGAATACAGCTTTGAGTTTTAATAGATCTGTCTCCGCTTGAATCATTCAAAATTGGTCCCGTGCTGAGTAAAGTTAAATCTGTCCCGTAACAGGCACAAAAAACCTGTTGCGTGACGAATTATATCAGACCTATCCTGTGATAGCTGTCCATTGGACCTGTCACAGCACCAGTCATTTAAGATCAATTGACTCTGCTTTCTCCGTAGGGTCCATTTGCAGTTTGCTTGTGTATTGGCCGACGTTTTTACTTGCGTTTATTGCGAATCGGAATGATTGAGCAACTTGCCATTTTTCACATTTTTTTCAGTAAGATTGTAATTTCTTGCTATTTTTTTTATTCTAATACATAATTATAATAATAGTTTGTCATTTTCTGTGATCTTAATAAAGAATTTCCACCAAAAAATGCAATTTTCTGCCATTTTTAGTAGTGCTTCACAACTCCGCATGATTTTTGAAAACTCCAAAACCAGTGTTTTTGTGAAGACAGGCAAAAATTGTCAATGATTTTGGATTTTATGTTAATCCTTTAAACAGGAAGTCTAGTTTAAAATGCTCTACAGATTCGATTCGAAAAAATGTGAAAAAATTAATTTTTTTGGTAGTTTTGACCCCCAAACAAAGCGTGCTTATAGTAATCTTTTAATTTATCTTTATCTATATAATATCGTATTTTCTTTTCACATAATTAATGATAAAGATAAAGATTAATATTTATATATTATATAATATTGTAATAATAATATATTATTAGAGATAATAATAATTATCTTTTTACAAACTCCCACCAGAACCGAAAGCTATCTACGTCACTGATGCTTATTGATAAGTTTTTACCATCGATAATAAATATTATTGATGTATTTTTTCTTCAACTTTCATTACCATTTATACAAAGTATCATAAAATCCAAGATAAATTTATTAAAACTTTGTATATAAAATATATATACAGAAGCAAAAGTTCATAATTCTGAATACATTTACTAAATGTTGCTCGCCACTGCACTTGTTTCGACAGTCAAATAGGCGCGAACAGAAAAAAGTTTTACGACATAAGCATTAAGTCTTTTTTTTTTATTATACGAATACAAAAGTTTTCATCTTATTTCCCGGAGATGCTATCTTATATTTGTACCTAAGATAGTATTGTTTTGTGGCTTACGACCCCCTTAGAGTAAAATAATCACAGCTCTTGGTTTAACAAGTTCTTCAGTTGCTTTTAAATTATAACATTTATATTTGCATATATATATATATATATATATTTTTTTATATTTTTGTTTTTTTATTTTATTATACTTCTGTGCTACTATTGTTGTTAAACTCAACAACAATAACAACTTCTTCTTTTAGACAACAGAATTGTATCGCATAGATATGCAAATGTCTAAAACGTGTGCTGTCGCAGTTATATCCGTTATTCGGCTGGGCTTTTGGTTGGCTTGATACGGCTTTAAGATGGTTTCCTTGTTTTTCTGTTAGCATTGTTCTTATTTATATTCTTTTTGTTTGTGTTGTTGTTATTATATTCGATCTTAGGTTATGTCACATTTACGGACAACTTATATGGTCATAAATGTATATAAATATATGGCACGTATTTATAGCGGGTGTTATATAGTTTTTGTCTTTTTAACAAACAATTTAACGGTGTTACTTGTGAGCAATAAAAAACTTTATTTTTTTTCTTCTTTGCTTCTTAACCCTTTAACTATGGGAATTTTAAGCTATGTTGATAAATTTTTTTTAAATTATCGCAGAAGGAGAGGATTGTATACAGACAATCAATGAGAAAGAACAGCAAGAGACAACGCGAGTTAAACTAACGACATTATTGGAACGACATTTAAGAGAGTTGAAACCTACAGAAAGAGACACGTACGTAATTAACATAGTGGAAAAAACAAGAGAGTTTTTAAAACAAAACAAAACAAAGACATTATTATTGTGGAGGCGGACAAAGGGAGTAAGAGAGGGAGTAAAAGGTTATGTATAAAAAAGACTACGAGGAAAAAATTAAAACTATTTTGAAGGACGGTTGGACGTATAAAACAATTAGAAGAGACCCGACGCCAACATTACAACAAAAAAACAATAGCTTTCTAAAATTACTTTTTAAAAAAGACATTATAAACAAACAGGAAAAGTTTAAAATGACAACACACACGGCAACAATACCAAGAATTTATGGTCTGCCCAAGATTCACAAGAATGACATGCCTCTCCGTCCCATTTGCTCGTCCATAAATTCGCCATCGTACGCACTTAGCAAGTACATGGTAAGCATTTTGAAAACCTAAACCCAAAACTCCAAATACAATAGGTGTGTTTCCGTACTCACACTGTGTAACTTGTGGGACACTATTTTCTGTTTCCGTACTTTCTGTGCTTAAAATGGGAGAAGAAGAACAAGCATAAAACCGCTCTCTCGAGCACACAAAGTGCACAGAGAGTGCTAGAACTCAAGACTCCGAGTAAAGTAAGAACAAGCATCAAGAAGAACAAGCATCAACTTAACAAACAAAATTACGACAATTTTAATTGGCGCAATTTACGTTTCACATGTCTGCAATCAAAATCAGCTGTTTTATGCTTGAAACTTACTAGAAGCTGTTTCCGTACTAATACAACTATTCTCACATTTCATTTTTACTCTCTCATTTTGAACTTACACAAATCTTACTCAGTGTAGAGTACGGAACACACAACTAATATAAGAGACGCCTTAGACTTCAAGAACAGGATCAACGACACACACATTTTTGATAACGAAGTAATGGTTTCCTTTGATGTAGTTTCTTTGTTCCCCAGCATGCCTGTGGAGTTTGCAATCAAAACCATTGAAAAACGATGGAGCAAAATAGAAATGCAAACAGAAATTCCAAAGAAACTATTCTTAGACATCCTCAGATTCTGCATCAAAGAAAACAATTATTTCACGTTTGACAATAAAATTTACAGTCAGCTTAAAGGAATGCCAATGGGTTCGCCTATCTCACCAATCATTGCTGATATTGTGATGGAAGAGGTACTGGACAGGTTTATGGAAAACTCGGACGATAAACCACGATTACTAACTAAATACGTAGACGACATTTTTGTGATAATTAAAACAGACAAATTAGATGACACACACAAAATATTTAACAAATGCAACGGTCACATAAAATTTACAATCGAGTTAGAACAAGAAGGAAGATTGCCGTATCTTGATGCTGTCGTTATACGTAATAACAACAAAATGAAAACGGACTGGTACCATAAACCAACATCATCAGGAAGATTAATAAATTTCTTCTCTAAACATCCTGAAAAAACCATCCTCAACACGGCGAAAAATTTTATAAGCAGAGTCTACGGTATCAGCGATGGAATTTTTCATAAAAACAACACAACGCGAATCACACAAATACTCATGAACAACGATTTTCCACACTACACTATTTCACGATTAATAAAAGAATATAAAAACAACAACATTCCAAAAAACACAGATGCTACAGAGCCAAAAATATATAAAAGAATCACCTATATTCCGGGCTTGACGGAAAAAATTAAAAAGTATGATATTTACAACAAAAACAATTTTTTATTAGCTCCAAAAACAAATAATCAACTTGGGCAGTTTCACAACAAAACGAAGTGCAAAGTGGATGATATGGTCAAATGCAATCTCATCTATAAAATTAATTGCAAAGGTGACGGGTCCAACGTATGCAATAAAGTATACGTTGGGACAACAAAATAAAAGCTGAAAACTAGACTTGCAGGTCACAAATCAGATCTCAAAGCAAAACATGATCACAAAACAGCGCTCGTGGCCCACTGTAACCAGCAAAGCACTCTCCGGACTTTGAACACGCAAACATTTTGCAACAGGAGACGAACTACCAAAGAAGATACACGATAGAAATGTTGCACATAATAAATACTCCAACAAACATAAGGCTAAACTATAAAACGAACACTGATAATTGCGCGCATATTTACAAACACATAATAAGACAAAAGCACAGTTGACGATGAAGCCGCCGAACAGCTGGACGCAGCTTCAATTTTATTATATATTTTAATTTTCAATTTTAAAAAATGTTCAAACGGTGAATATTTTTTTGTTTTTGTGTAAAAATTAAATTGTGTAAATGTTTCTATTTTTCTAGTCCCCGTAGAAGGCTTAAAATTTAAGCCGAAATATCGGACAAAATAAATATAAAAAATCAAGAAAATTCAATACGTTTTTTCTTTTTCACGGCAAAAGCCAAAAAAACAAAATCATTAAACATACAAGGCCGACTAATTCCAACATATGTTGATAAATTTTATACGAATTCCTTTACATATATTTGCAAGTTAATGTATTTGTTTATGCTTTTTGCCTGACCGAGGCGAAACATTTTTTAACAAAAAAAATTGTAAAGCATATAAAGGATCTTTTATGGAAAATTTAAAAAGAGTAAACTTTTGCCTTAAGTTCCAACTATCGGCTGCAATTCAGAATTTTCCATCTGAATTTATAATTTTGCGAACATTTTTTGGATAAAATTTTCTACCTATTCAATTTTATATACACGGTCGAAAATCTGAACTCATTTTTATTCCAAGCGTTGGAATAGCGCATTTCTAAATAAATTTTGTATTAAAATTGATATTACAGAATAAATCAGAACAATCATGTTATATAATTAATATAAAAATAAATTCACAACGTTTAACATGTAAAAAAAAATTGCATGTGTAAACTAATGAAAATTGTTTAATATTTATAAGTAGCAAGAAATTTTTAATCGTGTATTGAAATCGGTCGCGCGTTACGTCACAACAAAATTTTTTAATTCAGTTTTGAAAATTTGAAATTTTATTAAAACTTAATTTTATTTTTAATATTGCTTTAATTTTTTATCAATAAATGAACGCACCTAATAAAACGAACGTATCACAAACCGAAAAAAAGACAGCAAAAACTATATTTAAGCCAAGCAAAAGTATGAAAGGCATTTAAAACACATTCACCAAGTGTAGCAAAACATACAAAATGCAACAAAAAAAAAAAGATTAAAAATATCCCACCTTTTCTTTATACTTTTAGGACAGTTTGTATTACATTCTATACAGCTTGTATTTCTTTTTAATATAATTTGTATTACTATTTAATACATTTTTCTTAATATTTGAAGTATTAAACTTGATTCCAAATGTATTAAAATTTAATACAAAAAATTATTGTTATAAATTAACTGCATCTTGATGTCTAACGAAACGAATACTTTCGATTTTGCGACACACGGTAAGCAATATATTTTTTCCTACCAAATTATATTACCTCTCGTTTATTCGTTCGTTATAGGTCTTCCTTTCGTTTTACAGCAAGATGCAGTAAATTTCTGTTCCAAGTTTGTATTACAATGTATAGCTATGGGATGAGAAAACAATTTTAATATTTGACCTATATTATATTCTAATGCATTCTTGGAGTGGTCATATATACAATGCAGATTTTATAAGAATTTATTCCAAGATTTCTGAGCGTGTACTTTCTATTTATTAAATATCTTAACCCTCATCGGTCCCTCGTATCAATTTGATACAATTTTTGTCTTTCAAGTTGAATAAAAAATAAACTGCTCGATGAAACGAACCGGTTTTTGGGAAAATAGCATGATTTTGCCTGTAGAATCGGGCTAATGAGTTTTTAATGTTCGGGCATTTTCTGGTTTTGAGTGACAATTTTTGGTTTTGAGTGACGTGAGACGAAATAGTTACGAATCGGTCCCTCGTATCAACTTGATACAATACATCTGTCGATGTTTATTGCAGTTGTTTGTTGGGTTAGGCTCGTTTTATTTAATTTTTTTGTTTTCAGTATGTTCTTGAACACACACGAGTGAAGATTGAATTGAATTTGTTTGAAGTGATAAGTGATTTTAGTGAATTTTGAAGTGATTTTTATCTGCCACATACTTTCATTGCGTTATACATACATTCAATTGATTTCAAAAAAATGGAAAAAAATCTACGTGAAAACCGTCAAAGAGACGAATATGATATTGATTCCGAATCTGGAAGTGAAGCAGAAGAATCTCCAGTAGATAGTGACGATGTGACAATGGAGGAAGAATGTGTTGCAGATATTAGTGAGCATTCTGATGAGTACGATGTTAAGCCACTGGAACAAAATGTGGCAGACAACTCTGGTTTCTGGAATGAGAAAACCGGTCGACCAATATTTCGAGACACAATGTCACTGAAAATGTTCAAAAAAATTCATGGATGTATTAGATTTGACGATAAAGAAGAACGTAATGCCAATACTGCTTCTGTCCGTGATAAATTGGCACCGATACGCATCATATATGAAAAATGGAACCATAATTTGCAAGTTGTATACATTCCAGGCAAAAATGTTACAGTAGATGAACAGCTAGTTCCATTTCGTGGACGCTGTCCGTTTCGACAAGACATACCGTCGAAACCGGCTAAATACGGTACAAAGATTTGGATTTTGGCGGATTCAGCTACCTGGTATGTTTACAACACGCAAATTTATGTTGGTCGCAATCGCAACGACGCTCCAGAGCGCAATATTGGCCGCCGTGTTGGTTTGGATTTCGTAAATGGGCTGTCGGAGAGGAATATCACATTCGACAACTTCTTCACATATTATGAACTGGCTGAAGAGTTACATACACGCCGAATGACTATTCTGGGCACTATACGGAAAAATAGGACCGAAATTCCTCCAGTATTGTTGGATATGAGGAAAAAAATCTGTGTATTCGAGCGTTATTGTATATGACCACAAATTACAAGACATTTTACTGTCGTATTTATAGATAAGTTACACTGCTCAGTACATGGCACAATGCCGTCGTTATAAGTGAAAATGCTGAGAAGAAACCGAATCTAATTCAGGATTATAACAAAACCAAGAGTGGCGTGGACACTATGGATCAGATGGTGGCTACCTACACCTAAAAAAGGAAGATAAATCGGTGGCCAATGGCAGTATTTTGCAACATCTTGGACGTGAGTGCATTGAATGCATATATAACCTATATATCGCTATTTCCGGCTTGGAAAAACAACAAAACCAATAAAAATATACGTCGTCGAATATTTATTGAGGAGCTTGGAATGGCTCTTGTGCAAAAACACATAGAAAAGCGGAAATCTCAGCTTCGAAGGCTCAATATTGAAGCACTACCGGCGATTACCCATTTGCCAAAAACTACGAAAAGCGGCAGTTGCTACATATGTACATATAAGAACAATAAAAATTTTTATTCAAATCGTTGTGATAATTGTAAGAATTATGTTTGTAATGATCATTATTACGATATTTGCGAAATAAAATAAGCATTTTTGACATTTTTCTCTTTCAAATTTTCATTACTTATAAATGTATTTTCTAAATTTAAATTTATGAAAACAATAAAATAGAACTACATAAATATAAAACAATCAGTTTTTTTTAATTTTTAAAACGATTTTCTTAACTTTTTTTTTCAAATTGATACAATGGGACAATGGGACCGATTCGATGCATATCCTCGGGGACCGATGAGGGTTAAACAGCTTCAAAGTTTTTATCTTGAAAAATTCATTTACTTAGGGGGCTGCATGCCTTGGACATGGACCGAGACTATAGTTACATAGAAAAAAGAGAAAGTTATCAATAAATTAGTCCATGATATGAAATAACTTAAATAACGTAAAAAAAAAATTAGTGAAAAGTGACACGACACTTCATGTAAATGACTTCATGCCAATGAGCGACTGTTAAATTATTTCATGAAAAATTTTTCACAAATTTCGTTGTATTACATAACAACTAAAGAATGAAATGTCAAATTGACCCAACGCTTCATGTAAATGACTTCACTTCAATGAACGAAGGTAAAATTATTTGGATATTGTTCATGCAAAAGTACTAAAATAACTATCAAAAAATGGGTAGTGAGGGTAGGAGGATGAAAAATTATTCACGACCTATTCTAATTCCTACCAAATATACAAAAATAAAAACCCATTTAAATCGGTTGAGCCGTTTCTTAGGAGTGCGGCCACCAACACTGTACCTGAGTAAAAATATTTTGGAAACTTTCTAAAATGTATCATTGAATAAAACTCTAAATAAGAAATTACACAAGAAAATTTAAATTTCCAAGACTTTTACAAGGCTCTTTCAAGCAAAGTTTAAATGACCTAATTTTATATAAAGCCTTTCCAAGTTGAGTTGGACTAACTGCAAATATTTAGTTGAAATTGTTATTTGATTATTTTTATTGCAATAAATTTTTTTATTAGATGGGCGGCAAACTGAGTAGACGCCTTGAGCGGCAATATTTGTAGCTACGCCGCTGATTGTGTTTCATTATTGTAAGTTTTCGATGTAAATCGTTGTAGCTTGCAGACATTCTCGTCCCATCTACTTAGTTTATCTGCAGCAATGATGACCACTCGGAAAGATTTTGTTTTAATCTTAAAAAGTTTTTATAATAACAACAATGAGATGCATTAAGTTTTGGTGCTTTTTAATTAGGTGTTGTTGTTAAACTTTTGCTGGTTGTTGAGCTTTGCTTCATCGTTCATTGCTCAGGGCTTATTGTTCATCGTTTATCGTGCATCTTCCATTGCTCATTGTATTTCTTGAAACTGGTTAGATTATCGCATTGATCTTTATCGTCTTTATCTTTTTGTTGTTGCCTTCTTCAACATTTGTTCCTTTTTAAACAATTTCCCAGCTTGTTTAATTTTCAAACTACTTTTTCCCTTATTATATATTGCGTACTTTTAAAGCTCCTCTTTTTTGTGTAAGAAGGATTAAGGCAATAAACTGTATTGTCAGTATTGCCAGTTTGTTGTGATTTTCCTTGAGTTTGTTGTTTTTTATGTTTTTTGTTAATAATAATTTTCTCGTGTCAGCTTTTTGGAATTACAATCGACTTTAGCTACTGATGTCCTGTGCAAGGATTTCGCTGTTTTTATTAAAATCCTTCTTCTTCTCAGTCTTTCGTTTCGTCTCATTTCTTGTGCGTACTTTTGTTTTTTTTTTTTTTCTTATATTTATACTTATTGTTGTTATAGTTGATGTAACTGTTGTAGTTGCCAGAGGCAGCCGCTGCAGGCAGTTTATATACAGCCAGCAGGCTGTTATACATACATTTACACAATAAGAGTAGGAGAGCAGTAAAATGAGAGCATAAAAGAAAGTTAAGTAAAATTTTAATAACATGCTGCTTTATCCTCGAAAACAACAACGATGGGACAGACATTCGAAATGACAGCTGAATACGAAGACACTGACAGCTTAGCTGACAAATTATCATCCCTTTCATTATGTAAGGATGGAAAAAAACAAAGATATTCGCAGTACTAAAATTAATATCAGGCTTAATAATGGTCATACAAAAAAAAAAAAAAAAAAACACATTAAATGTGATTGATATTATGGCAATTACATACTTCTTTCAAACATATCATATAATCCACTCACATTATTATCCTTGTTGTTGCCATGCGAAATGAACAGGCAACCAAATATAAACCAAACACAAAAATGTTTGTTTATTTTACGGCTTATGCAAGTTTTATATATCTTGCTATAACTTTATTTGTACAGTAATATATAAATACCTATATACAGTGTTGGTCAAATAAATAGCACAAAATTGACTGAAAAGTATAAAAAAAATGTTTTGTTTATAGAATTAAAAAAACTCTTTAAATTACTTGAGCTCTCTATAAACAAAAACTATATCAAAATCACTTATTTTGTGTCATTTCAGATATTTTAAGACACTCATACATGCTTTTGGCTGGTCACAGAATTTGTACACTTTATGTAAAATGATCAGAATTCGTTCTTAAATATTTTATTTTCACTGAACGTAGTAGAGTTTTAGTATGCTCGCTTAATAAAAATTACCTGTTCGCACTTCAACAAAAAAATTTAAAGATGCCCGATTTGAAAAAGTCGAAACTTCATTTCAACTTGAAATGATAAATGAAATAAAATCATAAGGAAATATAAGATAAATGGAGATCGTCCATAAAAAAGTACATGAACCAAGTCGATAGAATCATCGTTAGAAAGTCCTGGTGAACTTTTTTAAGTCTCCACTCATAAGAAAGACTAGGGTGTCCCAAAAAAGTTGAAAATGTGTTTTTAAAATATATCACCTTAATTTTTTCGAATGATATTAAAATAAATATAAATAAAATTTGGTGTATCTAGGATCAAGGGAATCCGTGCCGACTTGCACGCATGATAGCATGATAGTGACGCTGACTGTGTTGGAGACGGGATGATGATACTGATGAATATGAATATGAATATGAATATGAATATGAATATGAATATGAATATGAATATGAATATGAATATGAATATGAATATGAATATGAATATGAATATGAATATGAATATGAATATGAATATGAATATGAATATGAATATGAATATGAATATGAATATGAATATGAATATGAATATGAATATGAATATGAATATGAATATGAATATGAATATGAATATGAATATGAATATGAATATGAATATGAATATGAATATGAATATGAATATGAATATGAATATGAATATGAATATGAATATGAATATGAATATGAATATGAATATGAATATGGATATGAATATGAATATGAATATGAATATGAATATGAATATGAATATGAATATGAATATGAATATGAATATGAGTATGAATATGAATATGAATATTAATATGAATATGAATATTAATATGAATATGAATATGAATATGAATATGAATATGAATATGAATATGAATATGAATATGAATATGAATATGAATATGAATATGAATATGAATATGAATATGAATATGAATATGAATATGAATATGAATATGAATATGAATATGAATATGAATATGAATATGAATATGAATATGAATATGAATATGAATATGAATATGAATATGCATATGAATATGAATATGAATATGAATATGAATATGAATATTAATATGAATATGAATATGAATATGAATATTAATATGAATATGAATATGAATATGAATATGAATATGAATATGAATATGAATATGAATATGAATATGAGTATGAATATGAATATGAATATTAATATGAATATGAATATGAATATGAATATGAATATGAATATGAATATGAATATGAATATGAATATGAATATGAATATGAATATGAATATGAATATGAATATGAATATGAATATGAATATGAATATGAATATGAATATGAACATGAACATGAACATGAACATGAACATGAACATGAACATGAACATGAACATGAATATGAATATGAATATGAATATGAATATGAATATGAATATGAATATGAATATGAATATGAATATGAATATGAATATGAATATGAATATGAATATGAATATGAATATGAATATGAATATGAATATGAATATGAATATTAATATTAATATGAATATGAATATGAATATGAATATGAATATGAATATGAATATGAATATGAATATGAATATGAATATGAATATGAATATGAATATGAATATGAATATGAATATGAATATGAATATGAATATGAATATGAATATGAATATGAATATGAATATGAATATGAATATGAATACGAATATGAATATGAATATGAATATGAATACGAATATGAATATGAATATGAATATGAATATGAATATGAATATGAATATGAATATGAATATGATATGAATTTGAATATGAATATGAATATGAATATGAATATGAATATCAATATGAATATGAATATGAATATCAATATGAATATGAATATGAATATGAATATGAATATGAATATGAATATGAATATGAATATGAATATGATTATGAATATGAATATGAATATGAATATGAATATGAATATGAATATGAATATGAATATGAATATGAATATGAATATGAATATGAATAAAAATATGAATATGAATATGAATATAGAAGTTGTCGGCCATCCTAGGGTTAAGCTATATTTTAAAATGAATTCATTCAAACTGATGGCAATTTTTTATACCAATTAAAATAAATATTTATCACAACACTGAACTAGATATTCAATTGCATAAAAATTTGCACACTCATATAACGAACAGCAACAGAAAATACAAAAACAAAAAAATTCCATCAAAAACTTAGTAATCAACAGCATTTTTAAATAATAAATTTGTTGCATGTTGAAATAATTTGCAAATGGATTTGTCAACATGGAACAGCAGCAACACCTACTACTACAACAACAACAACAACAACAACAACAACAACAACAACAACAACAACAACAACAACAACAACAACAGCAGCCACACAAACAAGACTTTAAGTAGAAAATCAGTCAACCCAATTAACTCAACCACAAACCACCCATTCCAAACATCCAGCAAACTACACCCGCCTGTCACTACGCCAGTCCAAACATTTTTCGTTTTCGTTTTCATTTTCGTTGTTAGTCTAAATAACGATTTTTGTACGCACGCTCTCGGTATACGGTACGTCGTTTTGGGTTTTCATGCTTCCGGTCTTGCTTTCTGACATGCAAACGGCGTTATTGTATAGCATGAAGAGCTCCTCAGAGGGTTGGGTCAACAGCCACCTACTTTTATATTGTCGCGTATGAATTTATTATTTCACTCCATTGAGCTGCTCAGGGACTTAAAAATTGAAACAAAATGGGAAGGAAAAGCACAAAAACAAAATGAAAAATAAAAAAAAAAAACAACAGTTTGTTCCAAACGAATTAGTAAAACAAATCCTTGAGGTGGTTATGCTATGGCTGGGTAGATTGATGTTGATGATGTTGGTGATGTTGTCGTCGTGCAATTGAAAGATGCGAGAGTGTATGTGTGTTAACGTACGTGCTGTGGAATGTTTTTAGGCACTTTTTAAGCATTTATGGATTATATTGCGCTTTCCAAAAATATACCAAAAAAATGACAATTGTTCTACACAAATAACAAACAGCAAAGCGAAAAAAATAAAGCAATAATTTTTAACAACAAAATAAATTGTTTTTATACAGTACAATACTGTAAAAGATTTAATTTTTATTTTATAACATTGTACAACATGCGAAACAAGAACAATGAATTTTATATTTTAAGAGAAATAAATTAAAATCACCTGTGTGTACGAGTGTGTGTGTTTTTAGTATCTGTAAAACAACAGTAGCAGTGAATTAAACATTAAAAGTTTGTACATAAGTAACAAAAAAAAAAAAATGTTACTCGAAAATAGGCGTGTTTAAACAACATGTACGACATGAGAGCAAAACAACTAAAGTGAGAACTTAAGCAAAAATTTTTTGTTGAAGCATATAAAACAAGCTTTTTTCATTGCTTTTATAACAATATAAAATGTAATACATTGCATAATTTAAGGATACTTTAATATTTAATGGAATTCAAGGCCAACAATATCCATTTTTGTTTATTTAACTCTTCTTCATTTTCTTTCTTTTATCACATTCTTAATTAATCCTTGTTACATGCTAGCTTAATTAAGTTACACGACCGCTGACTCGTAACTCCTTATTGCTTCACTGTCTAATTTAAAAATTTCATCCAAGTGATGCTCATCAAATTCATCGAAAAATTCCGCATAGTCTAAGTTGTGTTGTTATGGTCAATGCTAACAATACTGACAGTTTTCTATGGGGAATTTCTTATTCTGTAACTTGATCTTTTTTTTCTTTTAGGACATGATATGAATTTATCGTTAGGTTTACTACGCTTGACTGGTTAGATGAAAAGAAAAATAACATAGCGAACGATAAATGAAAATATATTGAAAATTGGCCCCCGGTGTCTATTCATCTGATATTACTCTAAGCAGAACGTGCGTAAAATTCTAAGTTAATTTAGTGTATTCTGAAGGATTTTATAACTCAAAAATTTTTTACGCATCAATGGATTTGTTATAAAGCTTGTAGCTACAGTTTAGAGTTTTTTCCAATAAAACTATATTGAGAGTTAAGAAGAATTTTGGCATCAAATCTATATAATTGACATTTTTCCAGTCTTAATGTGAGCGGTATAGGGTAAACTGGGGCTAAGCCGGACAGTTGAATCGTAAGCAAATGTTTTGTTAAAGACATTTGTTATTTTTGAGTGTATTAAAAAAAAGGACGGGTAGCTACAGCGACTCGTACTCGAAATTTTCGAAGTGAAAACTTCTTTAGGCGCGTTGAGCAATTTTTGGTAGACAGCAAACCTGTAAATTCGCGATATCATCACGCTGTTAGCAATATCGTCATGCTTTTAGCTGTTCATTTCTGTTGCATTGTACAGCAATGCTTATGCCGTGGCTATGCTAGGCAAACATGTTTGGTGAGCTTTTTTTTCATTGCCGAGGCGATTATTAAGCGATTACCAAACCAATTACCGATTACCGAATCGATTACTAACCAGTTACCGAAGCGATTACCAACAGATTACCGAACCAATTACTGATTTCCGGAACGATTACCAACCTATTACTGAACCAATTACTGATTACCGAAACAATTATCAACCGATTACAGATGCCAAAACGATTATTATCAAATGAGAGTTAATTACCGGAGCGATTACCGAAGTGATTACCAACCGATTACAGATTACCGAAGTGATTACCGATTACCGAAGTGATGACTAGGGCATAACGATCTCGAACTTTTTGTTTCTGTTTTAAGTTTAATAGCGAAAAAAACTTGCGAATAGATGAAAAAACAATTTTGGACAACTTTTTTTTTTTTTTAACCCATACCGACCCACCCCCGTGACCTTTTGTAAACGCAAAATCACGATTTTTTTGCGTTTTTTCACCATAGCGTCCATACTATTGCAGATGCGTTAGTATAATATACTGGAAGTTAATGGACAATTTGAATACAAACATTTTGATACATCATTTAATTATCTGGGATATCCGGTTATCGAGATATATAATTTTGAAGAAAAAATCAAAAAAGTTCAAAAATTCAATTTTTTTTTACTTTTTCACTTTTTATAAAAAATCTATTTGAGATAAGTAATTAAATGCATAATATTATTTTTTTTTAATATATTACACGTCTTTTGACACCCAATTTCTTACTCTCCAACTTTTTTTTAACCCATACCGGCCCAATGAATAAATTATATGTTTTCGAAAAAATATACATTTGGAGCATAACTTCCTCCGTAATAGTCGAACTATAATAATGACGTAATTTTTCTAAGAAAAAAATCTGTCGATTTTTTCAATACTAATATTTTTATATATTGATTGTTTTTCTGCGATTTCTGGTCAGAGAGACATAAAAAAAACAGCATCTTTTTCAATTATAAAATCTTCGCATTGCTGAGTCAAGAATATTCAATATTTGAATTTCTACATAGCCTGCTTAGACAGAAGTGCTAAACTACTTCCGTTTTCTTTTTAAATTTTATAGTTTTTCCGGGTTGCTGAGTTAAATTGTTGGTGTTTCACTAACTGTTATTTTCAGTTGTTTTTTTTTAGTTTCGTACAAAAGTTTCATTGTTAGTTTTTCATTCGATTTATAATTTCTGTTGTGAAAGGACAATAGTTTTAATTTATTCCAATTAAGAAGTGAAAGTGAAATAAATATAGACAACCAAAATGTCCCGTCGAAAAATACAAATTCTACGAAAACCTTGATTGGAAAGAAGCCGAAAAAATCGTAGCATTGAAAGTTATTGATGTATGGAAAAAAGCAACAATTCCTACAACTAGTCCTCAGAGAGTGTATGCAAAACTGCAAGCCTTCAATAAAGCATTTCTGAAACTTTTAAATACGGATATATTGAGACAAAACAGTGAGAAGTTTTTACAAAAAAGCTCAGCATTTCGCGTGAGTTGTTTTCACTTTGTGGAACTATGTTCTGTGGAAAATATATTCAATATTTGTGTTTTTTTTTCAGTCAACTGCATGCAAACTTTTCGACATTTGTAGTTGCAAGTGTAAAGACATTGTAAAATGCACATGCAATCGAAGTAACAAGGTAGATTCGATAGAACATGATTTTCTTATCGACCAGCGTAATGAGAGAAAAATGGTTATTGGTTCTGTCGACGTACGTGTTTCGGCGATCTTAGGAAAAAGGTTGGTTCGCCAAAATAGAGACCAAACTGGAGCATCTGGATCCACGAGCCAGCCAATCGCGTCTTCTTCTTCTGTGGAAGCTGAATATCTTCCGCCAAAGCGTGCGCGTCCAGACGCCAATACTTTATCACCATCGTCATCATCACCATCTTCATCTGAAGTATCGGAACTAGCCACTGAATTGGATAGAGATGACCAAATCAATTGGTTGGCCATTCCTAATGTGGCCAAAGTAGCTGACCGATATGATGTGTCAAATACAGCAACAGCAGCGATTGTATCAGCAGCATACTTGGATGCCAGCTTAATCACCTCGCAAGATAAACAATATGTCGTTGATCGAATGAAGGTTTATCGAGCTAGACGTGCACTTCGCACGACGGCTGTAGAGGGCGCCATTCAAGCAGCTACCTTCCATGCTTTGTTTTTCGATGGAAGGAAAGATCTTACTCTAAGACACGAGAACGGTTGCCTAAAAAAGAAAAAAGAAGAGCACATTTGTATTCTGCAGGAGACCGGTTCTATGTTTTTCTCGCATATTACCGTAGATGAAGGCACATCGGCTCTATTATGAATTCAATAAGGGACCGATTGATTGAGAAAAATGTTGATCTTTCAACAATCAAAGCGATTGGATGCGATGGCACAAATGTCAATGTTGGCAGAGAACGTGGTGTCATCCGTTTAATTGAAGTTACAATGGGCATGTCTGTGCAATGGCTTGTGTGCTTACTACACATGAACGAATTGCCATTCAGGGTATTGATGCGTGAGTATATTGGGGAAACGAAAGACCCAAATAATTTCTCCGGGCAAATTGGTGGAAAACTCAAAATTTGCACAGAATTGCAGACTTCGAGAAGATTGCTTTTGAAGAAGATTTGACCGACTTTGATACATCTTTATTAAACACGGACAACAAATATTTGATCGACATTTGTCGAGTCATTTCATCTGGCGTTGTACCGCAAAATTTTGAGCATCGTGAACCAGGTATAACAATTCATGAAATGACACGTCGTTTGCCAGATTAAAATTGATATAATTTTATTGATAATTATTGTAGGAAAGCTGTCTCACTCACGCTGGACCACGACAGCAAACTGCTTTTTTGTCGACTATACATCGCGACCGCAAAACCTTCTGCTGCCTTAAAAATTTTAGTGACTTACATTTTAAAAGTCTACGCTTCAATGAGCATAGGAATCAAGCGTCACCCAGGTTGCGTCAGTGGTGCATTGCATGTTTACACGCTTATCAAGTTGTCGCGGTTTATGGTACCTCTGATGCCATTGAATACATTGCAAGCATTCCAAAAATGCATTCATCGCAATGGGTTTTTTGCACACCCAGAAAATATTCTTTTGGCGATGTGCAACGATGATCGAGAGCCGATTCGTTTGTTGGCATATCGTCGCATTTTTGATGCACGCAACGCACTTTCTGAAGCTCAAGATCCCGCAGTACGTGAGTTCAAGGTGCCAATGCTTAATTTTTCATGCACAGGCTACGTAGATATGATCCGCTGGAAAAAAGTATTACCCCAACAACAAACACCGCCAATTTTGCGCGATCTTCTGATTACAGAAGACAACATTGGACAACTGGCGCAGTACAAAATAACTGATTCAGAGTTCAAGGGCAAAGTCAAGAAGCTGCAAGAGCGGACATGAAGTTCGACATTGACTTACAAAGCGTACCTTGCCATTCGCAGGCAGTGGAAAGGTGCATCAAAGTGGTGACAGAAGCCTCGAAACACGTCTCTGGCGAGTCACAACGCGAGGGCTATATCACCGCTAAGCTGCGGCATCGAAGCATGATGCCCTCTTTCACTACAAAGAAACAGTTTGCTACTAACAGTACCGACACTGTTTGCCAACCAAGACTATAAACCAGCATGGACAGCGCCAATGGATAAGTCAACCTCAATTTCTACGTTCTGGACTCGCGTTATAACTTATGACTTCTGAGCGATTTTTTACTTCTTCTTATTGTTAAGTCCTGTTGCTCCTTGTGGGCAAATGGACGATTTTCAATTCAACAAATTAATTAATTAATTAATAATTTAAATTCTATTATTTGAACTTGGACACACATAATCTAAGAGGAATTTCCAAGAAACATTTTTAGATATGATCTTGAGAAAAAATGACAACAAAGTATGTATACAACAGTTTGATTAGTATTTCGTATGTTTTTTGTAACTTCATATCTACATCATATTTAAAAAGTTTTTGTTTACTATTTTTTATGTCTCTCTGACCAGAAATCGCAGAAAAACAATCAATATATTAAAATATTAGTATTGAAAAAATCGACAGATTTTTTTCTTAGAAAAATTACGTCATTATTATAGTTCGACTATTACGGAGGAAGTTATGCTCCAAATGTATATTTTTTCGAAAACATATAATTTATTCATTGGGCCGGTATGGGTTAAAAAAAAGTTGGAGAGTAAGAAATTGGGTGTCAAAAGACGTGTAATATATTAAAAAAAAATAATATTATGCATTTAATTACTTATCTCAAATAGATTTTTTATAAAAAGTGAAAAAGTAAAAAAAAATTGAATTTTTGAACTTTTTTGATTTTTTCTTCAAAATTATATATCTCGATAACCGGATATCCCAGATAATTAAATGATGTATCAAAATGTTTGTATTCAAATTGTCCATTAACTTCCAGTATATTATACTAACGCATCTGCAATAGTATGGACGCTATGGTGAAAAAACGCAAAAAAATCGTGATTTTGCGTTTACAAAAGGTCACGGGGGTGGGTCGGTATGGGTTAAAAAAAAAAAAAAAGTTGTCCAAAATTGTTTTTTCATCTATTCGCAAGTTTTTTTCGCTATTAAACTTAAATCGGTTTCCATCGTTACGGCCTAGTGATGACCAACCCATTATTAAAGCGATTGCAACCTATTATCGTTTACCAAAGCGATTACCAACCGATTACCAATTACTGAAGCGATTTCCAAACGATTACCGATTACCAACCGATGACCGGACTGATAACCGACCGATTACCGAAACGATCACCAATTGATTACCGAAACGATCGCCAATTGATTACCGAAGCGATTACCAACCGATTACCAATTACCGAAGCGATTACCAACCAAAGCGCATTAGACTAAGCATTGCCAAAGCGATTGCCAACCGATTACCGAACCAATTACCGATTACCAGAGCGATTACCACATTATTACTGAACCAATTACCGAAGCAATTACCGAAACGATTACCAACTGATTACCGAAGCGATTACCATCCTATTACCGAATCAATTACTGATTACCGCAACAATTATTAACCGACTACAGATACCGAAGCGATTATTACCAACTGATAACCAATTACCGAAGTAATTACCAACCGATAACAGATTACCGAAGGATTACCGAAGTGATTACCAGCCCATTACCAGCCAATTACCCATTACCGAAGTGATTATCAACCAATTACCGAAGGGATTGCAAACCTTTTATCGTTTACCAATTACTGAAGCGATTTCAAAACGATTACCGATTACCAACCGATTACCAAAGCGATAACCAACCGATTACCGAAACGATCACCAACTGATTACCCACCGATTACCGAAGCGATCATCAACTGATTACCGAAGCGATTACCAACCGATTACCGAAGCGTTTACCAACCGATTACTGAAGTGGTTACCAATCGATTACCGAAGCGATTACCAACTAATTACCGAACCAATTACCGATTACCCAACTAAAGTAATTGTGTTATAAATATTTTATATAAAAACAAATTAAAAAATAGCAGCTTATACATTCAATAACGCATTAACTGATAAAATGAGTTAAAAAAAGTAGAACGCGTCTGATTTGCCGACTCTAGCTACTTCGAAAATTCATAACAGCTATGTTATTTCATAGTTTTAAGTTTTCACTTCGGTCGGCAGTCACTCCACTGCCTAATTTTTCTTTATTTCAAGTTTTTTTTTTACTAAATACCGTGTAGGGGAGAAACTTGCAGGTTGCCACCTCATAGTTTCGTTTGATCGTAACTCGTCATAAAATCAACGTATAGTTAAGTAAGTCACTTTTGACTTATGACACATAAAAACATGTAGCACACGCTTTACAAAACAAAAGCAGAAAAGTGAGGTAGCAACCTGCAAGCCAACCTCCATTTCGACGCCATGTTAGAATTAACATAATATAAAATATATGGTCAATTCATAATATCTTTGGAGTTCTGTTTAGATTATGAAAATACCAAATATATTAATGAAAAAGCAGCAAAAATGTTTAATTTATGTGAACAGGACAAGTACACAAATTTAAATTTATCAATTTTTAGCACTAATATTTAGGGTCACGACACTGCAAGAATTTTGTCAAAACATAATTAATCGTTTAACTTGTCAGCATTTTAATTTGTTTATCTTTATTTTCTATCTTTTCAGTTATGCAGATATAAGCTCAGTCAGTCAGCACGATGTAAAAATTAACAATGTTGTCAAAGTGCATAAAAAAAACAACACCAACTCTATGCGGGAAAAACATAATATATCGCATCAAGGACATTGATAATCAATCATTGAAATGTAAAAGAAACATTCAACAAATATGATAAAAAAACTCGAAAAATAAAGTAAGAGAATAACAGAAATTTAAAAAAAAAAACAACAAAAAGTATATAAAAACAAAGCAAAAAAAAACATCAACAACAACAACATCAGTCACATGATGTGCAAGTTTAATCAAAATGTTAAAAATACAACAACAACAAAAACAACAGCAACAACAACAACTACAGCAACAAAAACAACAGCAGCCACAAATTTATTACATAACATAAAATAGTGTAAATAAAAGCGGAAGTTATCGGGTAGATAGATAGAACGGAAGTTAACGGGGAACTTAAAGTTTATAAAGAGAGCAATAAGTAGAAGTAGAAGAATAAAAAGCCGAGTTAGAAGCTGAAGCAAGGGCTAAAAAGAAGAAGAAGAAGAAAAAAATAGAAAGAAATAAAAATGAGTGAATTGCAGTGTTGTCAGTGATTTGTGTTTGTGTTGGTTTTTGTTTCGGTGTTTGTGCGGTGTAAGTGTGGAGTGAGGCGTGAAGTGTGCAGTGCAGCTATAAGAAAAGAAAAACAACAACAAAAACAACAACGCTGTAGACAGCGACAAGTACAACAACCACAACAACAAGAACAACTACAACATTTGCAAGAAATCCATCAAGATGAGTGATGATCAAACAACGCCCAATGATGACAAAGGTAAGCTTAGAATATCAAACAATACTCAGCAACTTTGAAGCTAAAACTTCTGACATTTGTGATTCTTTTTTTTTTTCCTCCTCTACTATTCTTGTTTCGTTTTACTGCTTTTTATAACACTTGGCCTTGGCTATAATTTATGTTCATAAATATGGCGTCACATACAGAGCAAGCCGTAAAGTATGCAAAATTTTATGACTTGCTGCTCGCTCTTGTTCAATCTGAATGAGCAAGCAGCTGAAAATAAGGTTAATCTATAGACATTAAGGCAAATAATTTAGAAGGAATAAAATTTACATTAAATGGGCTTTCAAATTGCTGTCGTCTGTTTCTAAGTTGAGGGAAATTTGCAAGTTATAACAAAAAAGTTATTTTTTTGAGTTATGCACATATTTTGAAAAAAAAAACTCGTTAACATTTTTATGAGTTTTTAATAAATTGTACGTGTGTTTGAAAGTTTTTTGTTACTCATTGGAAATATAATGAGAAGTGATGGAACAAAAAAAAAAAAAAATTTGATTGAATATTTAAAAATATTTAGAAAAATAAAACTGTTTTTTTAGAAATTGGTAAATTGTGCTGTAATATGCTCGGGTTGTGCTGCAAGCAGTCATAGTGAAGGAGTAAAATGGGCATTGGTGTTAATTTTAAGGGCTGAAAATTTATTTTGTTTTTTAAGAAGTTTTTACTGTTTTAAAATTTTATTAATTGTATTATTGCTTTCTAACTTCCACAAATCTTAATCAATTTTAAACGATTCTAATGCAATTAACCCAATCGCTGCGAAGGTATTTTTTATCGAATTTTTACTTGAAAATTTCCACATATAGTAATTTTGACCTCCTTAATCCGAAAATGACAATACAAATGTTGTACGATTTACCGTTTACCTGTTGTTAGGTGGTACCATATGGTACCGCCGCAGTGACATCTTATAAAATTATTAAACTCTATTTTACCTGTATTTTGTAAGGAAATTCTATTTATTTCAGGAGATTATGAAAGTAACATATTTAATTTACAGTTATTTAAGATGGA
This sequence comes from Coremacera marginata, assembly GCA_914767935.1. Classification (NCBI taxonomy): domain Eukaryota; kingdom Metazoa; phylum Arthropoda; class Insecta; order Diptera; family Sciomyzidae; genus Coremacera; species Coremacera marginata. The sequence continues at coordinate 175,492,687 of OU612044.1, read as the reverse complement.
AAATGTATGAAATTAAGAAAAAAACAAAAAAAAAATAATTGTATGAATGTACGATTCTCTAGAAATCAATCAATCACTTTTTTTGACTGAAAATGTGATATGTTTTGAAACATGGATAAATGCATAGAGCCACATCACATTTTTCACACTTCACACGCGATCTACGAGTGCAATTTAATCCTTGGCATCGCCTTTTGGTGCTTTCGCATGGATAGTGCTCTTCTCCATCGAAGCGATCAGACACTGGAATGTTTTGACGCGGGACAATTGTGTTTGACAAACGAATCGAAACAGAATTGCAATAATGCATAGCAATGTTTCGTCGAAACTGCAGTTGCGTGATATTATTACCTGCTTTTCTTTGCAGTAACCAAGCATTTTGCAGTGATGCATCCAACAACCATGTGAATATAGACCACCACCATTTATTTTTCCGTACGCCTGGAGAACTAAAAAAGATTTTATCATGCTCTGATTGAATTGAAGATTGCAGAGAAATAATAACTTACCACATCTGTAATTTGCAATGTTTTGGTCCATTCGATCTGTACCGCCCATATGTTTATTATATTTTTCAACCGAATTCGGTCGATCTAGCTGCACACGTTGTCTCACCTCTCGGTTGAATCTCGCAGCCTTACCAATAGGATCTTTACCATATAATGTCGAGGCAACACAAACACATTTATTATCGCGCCACTTAGTGATAGAGATGTTGTGATCTTTTAGGACAATACTTTAAATTTTTCCTCGTTGACCTTTATTTAATTCTTTATTGCTCGGTAGCGGGCAATTGTGAGGAATTCGCATTTCTCTAATAGTTCCTGTAGCAAAGTGACCAATTTTCTTCAAGTATTGAAGCACTGGAATACCAGTAAATAGGTTATCAAAGTAAAACGAATAGCTCAATTGGTTCATGTGACCGGGAAACTTCTGAATCATTTGCAATAAAGGCGCGACACATTTTCCGTAGTTTTTCTCCAATCCTGGATTGATACGAGGATTTCTACCTTGGTAAATTTCGAAATTTATCAAATACCCTTCAGGAGTATTTAAACACCACACTTTGTAACCGAAACGCAGCGGTTTTCTTTTGATGAATTGCTTGCAACTATGTCGACCAAAATATTTGATCATAGATTCATCGTACGACAGATTTTCTTCCGGGTGAAAGTTTTTCATAAAGTTTTGCTTCAGTTTATCTGTGAGTGGTCGCAATTTCCACATTTTATCGTTTGAATCAAATCCATTTTTAGAAGCAAAATGAATGCATCGTTCAATTTGATGAAATCGATCTCGAGACATAGCCATGGAGATCATTTCATTATAAAGATCACTATCTCGACTCCAATAGGATTGTTTACATGGAACATGATTGTAGCATGTAACAATCACTATGTCAATAAAAATTCTCAGTTCGTCTTTTGTAATATTTGGATTTTTTTGCGAAATAAGCACTCCATATTCGTTACTTTCATCGCAAATCATTTGCAAAATCTCATCGTCAAAGAATTGTTCGAATAAAACATGAGCTTCTTTGGCACAATCCAAGTAATTAGGTGCTGGAAAAATCGGCTTTGTAGCGTGAAATGCGGACTTAGACCATTTAAATTTGTCCTTCAAATGCGGCACAGACGACGGAATTTCCATTTCTGGACCAACATATCGCCATGAAACCGAAGGCATCGGTCGAACCCGTGAATTATTCGAATTTTCGGCATCACGTACTTCTTCTTCGATTGATTGCTCTGTTCCCTCTTCGAATAAAACACCATCACAATATACTGCAGCAATTTCTTTCTCTCCTGAATCATCTTCAAGCAAAGACTGTAAAAAGTCTTGTATTTCATGCAGTTTCATACTTAAAATAAAACACGATAATTGAAAAAAGGCATAAAAACCTTGCATTCGTATACAAAATGAAGAAAAAACTATATAAAAACCGAGTTTCATATACATAATTGACGTAAAATAGAATAAATATTGTAGTGGTCATTTTGTAAGGAATCACTGCGGCGGTATCATATGGAACCGCTTCAATTCAACACACGTTTTTAAACACAACAACACTTTTTTTCATATCGAAATATTGTCCACTTTGTAGCTTATTTATTCTATTTTCATAATATATTGAGGTTTCACTGAAAATAAATTACGACATATATTTAATTTGTACTTACGTCTTGCGAGAACTCATTTTTTTCACATTTGTGTAGAACTTTTTTTTAATCACTTTGTGCGTGCTTTTAGAACGGCATATGTAACTCGAATGACCAAAACAAAAGACACACATGTTTTGTGGCATTCATTTACCGTTAGAAAAAAATGGAATAAATATCAGAATGTTACAGTGTTGTATTTTAATCTCTTAAAGCGCAAAAGGCTAAAAGTGGTTCCATATGGAACCGTCGCAGCAAGTGGGTTAAATGGTTACTGTTCGTATGATGAACGCGGATGGAGGTTAATTTAAGAAAAAACTATGAATTCTATTGTACGTTTTTGGAAACACATATTTTAGCAAAGTCAACACTTTTCCTCACTGACATTATATTTAATAATGATCAAATATTTATTATATTTCCAATAAGATACACCCAACAAAATTTGTTGTGAAATAGAATTTTATATCTTTGGCTGCAAATTAAATTGCTTTGCATACTTAAGCCACTTGCCTTAAACATTTTACGCCAATAATCCTTAAACTCCTTGACATAAGCTACACCACGCTACACAACGAAGCTGACAAATACGTTTCAAGCTACCTGGCTTCGAAACCTTTAACATTATGCAAAAGAAATAATAAAACAACTTAAAAAGAAAGCATTTTAATTAAGCTCTCAAATATTGCCCTGAACTAACCTAAAAACTCCTTTTAAAATCTGAACTCCGGTCGAGATTTTCTATTGTGTGACTGGAATTTCTACAAAGTCCCTGTCTACAAATTGTACTGCCTACAGCAACACTTTTGCGGCAACATAATTCATGGCTTAGAGTTGTCGTGTTTGTGCAAATATTTGCGGTCTTATTTAACCACCAAAAACAGGGGGGGCAAAGGAAAGAATATATAAATAAATTGAAATAAAAATAGGTTTGCTTAGGACGCCAACCAGCTTCAAGCAGTCCAAAGCCGCATTTTTTATTTCTTCTCAGTTTTCATTACTCATTTTTTTTTTTTTTTGCCTACAAGGCAACAAAACAACAAAAAGGAAGTTAAAAAAACTACAAACTCAAAATAGTTTATGAGCCGACGAGCTTAAAGTCAGACTGCATGAACATAATGCCAGGAACTGCCATTTTCACGTGACGAAGGTAATTAAAATGCATGAATTTACATGCATGCCAGGGATTAGTTTGTTTTTAGCTCAGTGGCAAAAATAATAGAGTGTGCTGTGTTTGGGGATTGGTTAAAACGAGGGTCAAATAATAATAGTATATGCGCTGGCCAGTGTTGCCATGCCCGCTCGCTTATTGTGCAGTTATTTGAAAAATTAAAAAAGCACCAACGACAACAATTTCTGCAAAATAACAACATTAAAATAGCTAAAGTTGACTGATCGACCTCCAGCCACTTCCACTTCCCAAACTACCCAAAAGTCAATTCTGTGAAAAAGTGCCATTTTATGCCAACCTAACGTGCTGCTGCTTGCCACGCTCGATGCTCGATGTCGCTTGCCTGTTGCTATCAACAGTTCAAATCTGGCCCATAACGAGGTTTACTTTTTGATAAAGTTAAAATGTTCATGATGGACGTCCTTTTTAACGTGTATGTCGCATGTTTGCTAAATGCATTTCGGGACTTAAGCCATGGCAACTGTGCTGCGGGTCACAATGGCAGGTTAATGTTTGATAGCCAGATTTTTTTGTGCTACTACGAATGTATCGATTTTAAAGGGTATAGTATATGACGTGGCTAAATTTTAAGCGATTTTCATAGTTGGTCAATATGATAAAAGGCTTTGTTAAGCTGTATATGACAAAGCGTAGGTGCACATTTCACGCCCCCTCAGGTTAACACCTTAAAAGGTTTTTGGCTTAATTTTGGTTATAGTTCATAAATTGAAAATGTCCCTAAGTGCGGCAGAAAAGTGTTCGACTTGAGCGGGCTTATTTTGGCTTAAATGATTTTTTTGTGTGATTTTTGTGATTGGATTTATTTAATGATAATGCTTTTTTCAATGATAACTTAAGGGTAAAGCAGCCCAAATGGGATACTTTTGAAAGCTTACAGCCGTGGACACATAAATAGCACAAATATACATGTAGGGTGGTTCACATAAATTTAAATAAAATACATAGAGGAAACCAAGAATTTAATTAATGTTATTTGAGTTTAAACATTATAAACTTAAAATCAGTAGTAACTTTGTAATTACGAATTAAAAATTAGAAAATGAATGAAAAATATGAAATTGCTCCTTAGCTGGGGTGGACGTATAAATAGCACAATTTGGTTTATGAAAAAAAAGACATAGTGATTTATTTTTATTTTACAATGAACTAACGAATATGCTTACTAGTACTTGGTACTGTATCCCGAATTGTCCAAAACAGCCCGACATCTTCGTGACATATTCTCCACAAGCTTCTTGACCCTATCCTTTGGAATAGAGTACCGAGCCTTCTCAATTCCACTCCATAACTAATCTTAATTTCGAAAATTTTGTTTGCTTATGCTGACCTTCACATCATTCCATAAATTTTCTATTTGATTGAGGTCTGGGCTTTGAGCCGGCCAATTCAAAATATTTATTTTTTTCCTTTTTTAGCCAATCAATCACAACCTTTGCTGTGTGTTTTGGATCATTATTGTGCATAAAAGTTCACCTAATAGGCATGTTCTCAAATACAAATGGTTCCATCTGGTTATTAAGAATATCTAAATACATATTTTTATCCATTATTCCTGGTATACGAAAAATTGGCCCAACGCCATGCCAGTAAAATGCTCCCTAAGCCATTAAATTTCCTCATCCATGCTTTTTTTTAATACTTCGGATTCAACTCTCGGCTTTGGGGCGCCGAATGAAAGTTTTTCCATCTGGTCCAACCCTATTTAATGTAGTTTCGTCAGTTCAGAGCACGTTCTTCCAAAATTGGTCACATGGGCCACTTATTCACAAGGGCCCTTGCAAACGCTAAACGATCCTTTACATTTTTTTTTTTTTGTTAAGAGCGTCTTTCTTTGGCTAATGCGTCCATCAAGATTAGCTTCATGTAGTCTCCTAGATACTAGTTTTCTTGAAACATTAAGGTTATTTTTTTCATTTATTTCCCTCATAATTTGTTTTGCTGACTTGAAAGGATCAACCTTACTTTTGCGAACTATAAGTCTATTAGTAGAAGCGGTGGTTTTACGTGGTCTAGGATTGCGCGGCTTATTCTCGAAGTTATTTGAACCATTTCATGTAACCAGCTTGAGTGCATTATAGACCATTTTTCACGAAATTTTGAGAATATCCGCGATTTCAGATGGTTGTTTGCCTCTTCGACTTAGTTCGTGAATTATAGACCTTTTTTCCGGGATGTAATGCTTGCCACGACCCAATTTATTTAGAATCGGCGAAATTAACTGAATAAAACTCTAAAATTTTTACAAACACCCGATTTTGTTAACTTTTATTCACCAACTAACATGTGTGCTATTTATATGACCAAAGCAGATCGTACATGCTTATACAGAAAGAGATGGCCTGAGCAAATAAAAGTAAGTAACGGTACATCTCTCTCGGAGTTTTAAACAACGTCACACTGGAGTCTCAAAAATTTAGAACTACTGTTAATGAATGCATTATTAGGTTCAAACGAAAAGTTTAAAAAATAATTTATCATTTGTGCTATTTATGTGACCATGGCTGTATATTAACGAAACTAAAAAATTACATATTTCTTTACGGGACAGGGGGACAGGGTGTCCCGCAATTGAGTGCAACTATTTACGGAAGTGAAATGTCGGAAATGTCGAGCTGAGCAAAAATCGTATAGGAGGAGGTCTATTTACCCGTTCTTAGGAGCTACAGGGTTAATTAATATTTCACGACTTTTATTCAAGTTATTGTTTCTAGCACAAAAACTAAGTAACGGAAAACTTTGTTTGATAACTCATTGCAAAGGCAATAAAATTACCTTTTCAACGGTTGAAGCTGTGCTCGTTCAAAGATGAAATCAATCGGTTGAAACTATCAAATTTTAACTTTGCATGCAAATTTCTCAGAATTTCGCGGAGTAAATGAAATTTTTCTTATAATTAACTTTGTAATTTATTCAATTTTTATTTCAATGACACCAATAACATAAATGTATCTTAAGAAACAAAAAAGTTGGCTGTACTAAAAAAAATATACTAATTAGAAAACAACGATATTTTCTACTGCATAATTGTAATGTCATTATTTACCATTATTGTCAAATAGGTATAATTTTTTTAGTATAGCCAACTTTTTTATTTTTAAAGATAAATTTATGTTTTTGGTGTCATTGAAAAGAAAATTAAATTGACATTGATTCTAAAAAAAAAATTCATTTATAACGCGAAATTCTGAGAAATTTGCACTCAAATTTGAAATTTGGTAGTTTACACCGATTGATTTTATCTTTGAACTAGCACAGCTTGGTAACGGTTATGTCGGTACTGTTTGTCGATATACCGTTGAAAAGGTGAATAATGTATTGCCTTTGCAATGAGTTATCAAAAAAAGTTTGCCGTAACTTAGTTTTTGTGCTAGAATTAATAACGTGAATCAAGGTTGCCAAATATTATTTAGCCCTGTAGCTCCTAAGAATGTGAAAATAGACCCCCCCCCTCCCTCCTCCCATACCATTTTTTTCTCAGCTCGACATAACATTTTACCTCCGTAATTGGTTGTACTCAATTGCGGGACACCCTGTATTTACCTTTATATTATTTAGCTATTTTCTTTTCGTTGCAAGCTGCAGCACAATAAATAAATTTTAATTTTAATTTAATTTTCGAATTCAAATAGTCAACAATCAAATTGTCAAATTCAACAAGAAAAAAATGAATTTAACTAACAAAAATAAATTTATCAAACGCACAATAAAAAAATGTCGATTTTCCAAATGAAAATCAATTCTCAAAACTAATAGAAAATTATTGAAATTATTGAAAGATAAGTGTGCTTTATTTTTTCAAAGTAAAAATATACAATCTTTTATTTATAATATTATTTTATATTTATACTAAACTAATATATGTAACATGGACATAATATATGTCTCGCTCACATCATTTGTTCTCGTCAATTCCTAACGGGAAAATGAACGCTTCAGAAAACATCCTGCAGCGCTGTTCTGGTAGCATGGAAGCATGGTAGAATAAAAGAAGGTATATGCATTTCAGACTTCGCTCTCTTTCTCATAGCCAAAATTGTCAAAATCAATACAAATCACTTTTTAGTTTACATTTTCCCAATTAAAGCTTTCTCATCGCTTTTAGATTTTCTATGAGCTATTTAAGGTTGATTTATAAGATTGTCGCAAGGGAGAGAGCGAGTACCCATAATTGTCAAATCGAAGTTGACAGCTCATAGAAAATCTGCAAGTGCTCTCTATTATCATCCGTTTTTCTTTCGTAGTCATTCGCAAAATTGGCTGGTTTTGACAATTATCGGTACTGAGAAGAGAGTGCGATCAGCCCTGCGACAACCTTATAAATCAACCTTGGAGCTATCAAATTCGTTTTGACAGTTACGGCAGTCTGCCTCTCCGAAATGCATCTACTTTCTCTTATTCTACCATGCATGCAACTGCTTGCCAAACGTGCTTCTTTTAACACTGGCATGTCCTAGAAAGGAAGCAGTTCGAAGTTAATTTCCAAAAAGAGAGGGTGAGAGAGAGAGAGAGAGAGAGCGGACAAGTGAGCGGTCAGCGGTGGAGTGAGCAGGGGATGCCGAACATTGTGTAATGGAATGGATGAAAGCTGTGCATAAGGAACAGAGCAATGAGTGAACACAATTCAAACAATTTTTTCTCCTATGCTCAAAGCACACTGCGTAGTTTACTAGAAAAATAGCCAACATTTGAACAGTTGCTATTTTTGTTTTACTTATTGCCGCTTAGCATTGCCATATAATAACGCATCTTTTCTTCTGTATTTCTTTGGGATTGAATGAACAAGAGAAGAGATGAGTGACTTATCATATGGTTACGCTGATCGACAATGGATTAATGCGCAGCGTGCTTTGTGCATGGATTTGCTTTACTTTTCACTCTGGGAACTGAATAGCAACTGAACAACAAATAGGCTTGTCCATGGTGTAAGAAAACCAGGTGGAAGCGAATTTTTCACCACACTTTAAATTGCCCCGGGTCTGTCAAAATATCTTGACAGGGAGAGAGCAACTGTTGATTAGTGCCAAATTTTATTGGCTGCGTTCAGCAGGCAAAACTTTTGTGCAACCGGTTAGTGTGTGTCTGCTAAACGAAAAAATATCAGTGTCTAATCACAACATGTGAAAATGTCTGTCTTTCGCCGCACTTTATATTTTTGATACATTTGCTCAACGTATTGAGTATTTCCAGTTAAAAAATTGGCATTTTTAGAATAAGTGTGCTTTTATAACAAATGAAATAAATAACGCAAAATATAACGAGAAAACACAATTTTTCCCCTATTTGATCACTTTTAAAACAATTGTGTTCACAGAAATGAAAAAGGAACGTAAACTGATACCTGATCAGAGACACAACATGTTGTACCCATTATTCAATTATTATTAGGTTGTTCAGATATTTGACGTCAACTCACAAGCATAATAGCTTAAACACATTAACGACGGCAACAACATTGCCGCATGATTCAATTATTATAAGGTTGTCCAGATATTTGACGTCTACTCACAAAAATGTATACTCTTATTTGAAGAGGAGAGCAAAAGAGCAATTTTGTAAGGACATAAAAATCACGCAGTTGCCGGAATATCATACTTTTTTATAGTACAAACCAATAAAGCTACATTTGACTACAACTTTTTGAAATACTTGCTTGTGTTGAACCAAAATATTATGAGCTGTAAAAATTTTAGACGTAAAATAATATTGGAAAAATAAAACTTCTGAATGTTGTACGCATTTCACACAGAGTTTGTATGAATATTTTTATTACATACATGTTTTTTCTTATATTTGAGTAAAAATAAGTAAAAATTATATAATCAGTTTATATGTAATATTTATTGGAATAATGTTTCCAAAATAGTTTAAAATAGTTTCTTTAACCAAAAGTATAAAAATAGTGATTTTTACATTTGTGTTTGGGAAAATCAAAAATTTTTACTTTTTTCCTCTTTTGACAAAAGATAGCTAGTTTTGTTTAGTCAACGCAGAACTTTTTTTTTATATTATATATTAAACTCTATTTTATAGTTAATGGTTGTGTTAATATGTCTTCTAAGTGTTTCGTGATATAACCATTGTCATTTTTTCAAGAACGTACAAATATTTTTGACGTAGAATTACGTCTTACAGCACGTTTGTCATTTTTGGGGGTCTTTTCAACAAATTTTTTCAAGCCCATCCTTACGTTTGTGGAGGACACTTTGGAATATACTTACAGCCTTTAATATTCATTATTATAGAGATGTGCTGTAGAGCCAGAATGTAGCTACAAAAATGTGAATTACTACTACGCAGGTTTACATATGCGTATGTGTATAGGGTTTAGAGAATGCGCATGGCCATTGTGCTATGAAAACTCTATTGATTCTTTAAATATCATAGTAAATTCAAATTATTTATTGAACTAATTTTATACTTATTACACATTAAAAATATATTTTGCTTGTTAAAATTTTAAATTTTCAAATTAATTTAAGATATATATAAGCTCTTTACTTGGGAAAAATAAAAAATTCATATTTTTCCGAAATATTTATTTCCATTTATTAAACCTAAGATTGAAATAAATTTATCAAAAAATATAGCAAACAAAAAACTCTACGTCTACGATAATATCTGTATCTTTTGTTTACATAAAATAAGGGTCAAATATCTGGATAACCTTATAATTCTATCCGAAAGAGGGCTCAGTTAGCGAAGTAGCATAAAGTTATGGCAGAATTATCAGGTAGGGCCGACTCGTAGAGGAATGAAGTAGAAAGCAGAATAAAGCAGGCTAGATGTCAAAATCAGCTGTTCATCTCACATTTCCTTATGTTCATGTTTCGCAGTCGATTTTAGGCTTTTTTTGCTAATTTAAGACTTCTTTCACATTGTAAAGTTGTTATTAAACTGTTTTAATAATATTTTCACTCAAACTATCACAAATTTAACACACGCGACCGCACTACTTGCTACTTGGAAACTTTTCTTAATTTGTAATTCCTTGTAAATTCGTCGTTTTGACGACTTACCAACCTTTTCATTATCCACTATTCGTTGACGCGTGAGGACACTGCGCCAACCGGTGTTATAATTCTGCCATGCATAAAGTGATACTTTCTGCTGAACTATTTTTTTTTCGAAACGTCAAACGGCAAACAGCTGTTCGACAATAAATGCTTTTTGTCTCAAATTTATTTTTTTTAGGTTCTGTGTGCACACGTTTCAAGCAAATAGATTTTATTAAGAGCACTTCTAAGCAATTTAATAATTAATAAATTTAATATTTGGTATATTTATATGTCAAAATAAAGTAAGCGTAAGCCGCTCAACTGAAGTAGCATAAAATATTTTCGCTACCTAAGATGGCGACCGCACAGGGAACGTGTTTTGTGAGCACTTCTTGCAACATACCATTCAGCCCAAAAGTTGTTCAACAGCTACGTAGCAAATTTTCCACTGAATGCAGCCAATAATTGAAACACGATTGTACCTGCTGAACGCAGCCATTTATTTCTGCTGTTTTTGACAGATGCGGGTACAATTTTTGTGAGAGAGGTGAAAAAAACGCTTTCACCTGGTTTTCTTACACCATGGGCTTGTCCACTAAAGAACAATAGAGAAAAGCTCAAAGCATGGCCTCTGTGCATGCTTACTTGGAGAGGAATGCAAAGAAAAGCAGAAATTCGAAGAGTGCGCTTTTTTTCTGCTAGACAAGCAACAGTGATGAAACGCTTCAATAGTGATTCCAGGTAAGCTGCTTCCATTTCGGACCGCTGGGTTGTTATTCAGCTGTTGAGATTATAGTGTGCTGTATCGCCGCTGGTCAGCAGTTAAATATTCTAATTTTGTTGACTATAATTAATTTAATGAATTTAAAATAAATATATATTTTATATATAAGCATCAATTTTAATAGGAATTATAATTAAATTATATCAAAATTATAACTTTATTATTTTAACAGAATACAATTTTAACAACATATATTAACATCCCCTTATGGAAAGCAAGCCTGTATATTAGCATTTTTTTTGTCTAAAAAGTAGATAACCCTTCATTGCCGTGGAATGTCAAATGCAAGAGCAAGTAGGAAAATTCTCTACTTATTGGTCCATGGCCGCATGTTTCACTTCGGATGCTTGTCTGTCAAATTTTGGAAATTTCACCATCTTGTTTTTCTCTCGCCCATTGTTTTGTTCATAGTATACTACGCATAGTTTTCTGTTTGGCTAGGCTGAAGGCAGCATTCTTTTTTTCCGTTTTCTGTGAAAACCCTGCTTTTGGCTTGTTGTCCAAATTGTTTTCAGCCTCGGACCGTGAACATAATTTTTCGGTGGCTTGGAATTTTTGGATGCAAGCGAAGCTCTCTCAAATTACAGTTTTTTTTTTCTTTTACCAGCGAAAACAACAACAAATTTTGTCTGTGTAGGTATGTGGAGCGTGAACCATGCTGATCTGAAGCTGAAAACAATTTGGACGACTGGCAGAAAACAGATTTTAAACATAAAACAGAAGGTAGAATGTTGCATTTAGCCTTGCCAAACAGATAACTATATGTAGCATAACGTGAACAAAACAATGAGCGAGAGAAAAAAAAAGATGGCGGAACTTCCAAAATTTGACAGATAAGTATTCTAAGAAGAGTGATAAATATCCTAAGAACTCGCTGTTTCTAGTTGTCAACGCACTACCGACCTAAGGCTGCGGCCAGAGTGAATGCAGATGCAGACGTGCAGACAGGCAGGTTTTTTTCTCTCGTGCAGACAGGCAGGTTTGCATACAGGCACCAGTACGACATAACTGGCTTCATACAATTTCATATAAACCTGCTCAAAGTGTGCAGAGAGACAACATGCAGACCAGTACAGGTTGTACGAGAAGACAGGCTGGCACTGGTTTATCGTAAGTGATTTTAGTTTTTTTTGTGCCGTTTTTGTAATTTTTTAAGAAAACTGCGTTTTTAGCACAATTTAAGTTTAAGAAAGCAATAATAATATTCAATAATGATTTTATAACAAATATTCTCATTCTTAACAATGCCTTGTTTCGCGCACCCAACTCTTCAGTTCAAGGAAATTTACAACCTGCTGTTGTTGGTGTGTATGTAATTGCTTTGGATAAGCATGGCACAGAATCCATGCAGAGAACATTTTTTTATTGACGACAAAAGATAAGCATGTAAAAAAGAAAACAAATACAAGCATTAAAAACAATAACCAATTTTTATAAAATACGAAAAATTATTATATAAATATTTTTACGCTATTATGAATTGTTTCATAAAAATGTTTTCTAAGCACAGTTTCCTAAAAACATTAAAAAGAAAAGACAGAAAAACCCAAAATCAGCTACGAGAAACCAGTGGCAATATGTTTTGTTGTACTGATCTGTCCGGATTCACTCTGCACGGCTTATTTGCTGTGCAGGTTACTGCATGTGCCTGTCTGCCTGCCTGCCTGTCTGCCTGCTTGTCTGCATCTGCATTCACTCTGGCCGCAACCTAACGCAGTATTACTTTTTGGCTATTACACGCTTAATATTAATTTGTCTGTGTTAACGTACCTAGATTCCTTTCGTATTCGTCAAGACCATGACGAAATAACAAGGTAGGCTTATATTGTATTAAATGGGAGCTAGATGTGAAATTCAGTTATTCGAATTTTAATTTTTATAACCGTTTTAGTGTAAATTTTCTTTTCCTTGTGACTCCACCAATTCGAGCAACCTCTCAAAATCTAATTCAGTTCTTGATCATTGTGAAAGAGGAACATAAAATAAGATGTTCACTTAAGTTTTTGAGTGGATTTAATTAAAATCTTGATCATTGTGAAAGAGGAACATAAAATAAGATGTTCATTTAAGTTTTTGAGTGGATTTAATTAAAACCTTGTATACACTAACAGCTCTATTCTGCTTGTTAACTTAAGATGGAATTGTTAAGGAGCTCTTGTTAATATTATTGTTATGTAATGTAAATGTTCATATTCTAAGGCTGTGTGCTATTCGGAAACTTTTCACTCGTGGTAGGAAAGAAGTTACTGAGTTGAATACAATTTCTGTCTGTTGAAATAAAATTGTCAATTTTGCTGTGCCAAAAGAACAATGAATTTTTGACAACTAGAAATTTTGGCGTTTTTATTTTGCAAAATTGTTGATATAACTGAAAATGCACAGAATTTTACGCAAATATTTTCCACTTCTGGTTGCTTTGCTGTCGGAAGCAAAAAGTTTTGAACTTCTTTATGACTTTTTTTAAAGGAAGGGGGAAGAGTAAGTACTGCTTTTGTTTTTCTGCTCCGGACAACTACCTAAAACATTATTCCATTCAGGATATTACCTATATTCGGCCAAAAGGTTATTCCGAATCATTAAATGCCATTTTGAATGGAGACAATGCACAAACTTAAATGCATTTAAGAGTGTCTGCTAGCTCTTTTCGCAAAATTGTAGAGTTTATTCCAGCGAAGCATCATGGATGGTCAATAGAGTATGAAGTGGTTAGCTATCGAGCAGCAAGTGGCTTTATGGGATTGCGGACAGTATGCAATATAGTTGTACATATTACGTAGAACTTCCTTTGCTGTTTTGTTGGGATTTCCATTATTTTTTAATTCTTTGTGCTTTTTTAATTTATAATTAATTAAAAAGTTTAGCTTTCATTAATTTCACTTTAGTTATTTTAAGCGCGAACTTACAAGTGTTTTTGTTTCTATTTATGCTTGTGTCAAAAATTCTCTTGCCGATTGTCAAAATTTATACTAGCCCCTGAGGCTACATGCATTTTTGACAATCATATTCGCCTCGCAAGTGCCAAATATTCTCATTCAGACTGTCAAAATTTCATCATCCGAGGGAAAAGTTTCCGAATAGCACACAGCCTAAAAAATCATTTACAATTTGAAAGCTCTAAAAAGCTTAAAAGTTCACCACGCGTGGTGAGAATGTGAAACTCACAGCATTCAGAAGCCAGCTGTTTTTCCGATGAAATTTTATTGTTTATTATATCAGCAAGCAAATTGGAAAATGGAAAGAATTAAGTAATCTCAAGTTTTTTTTTTATTTAAGACACAAATTTAAATTTTTTTAACCCTGGAATGTCATCGTTCGTCGTTTCGACGACGCTAGTTTGCATTTTGCTGTTTTTCTCTTTTCTCTTTGTTTGCTTTGTGCTGATTTTTCGCAATATGTAAGTTGCTGATATGCTGTTGCTATGTGCAGTTGCTCGGCTTCATACGATGCGTGTAAGTATTTATTTTCCAACCACGCGTCGTCGAAACGACGAACGATGATCTTTGTGTCAGTTTTTTTTTTCGAAGTAAACAGAAAAAAATTTTTAATTGGATATTTTTTGGGTTTTTGCAGTAAAAATTGTAGCATTAAACAAGTGCATTGTCTCCAGCCTAATTAACAAATAAAGCTTAATAATCTAAAAAAAAAAAAAAAGATGAGTGCCACAAAAATGTTAATCGACGAGGAAATTGAAAAATTTCTTGCTATGCCTGATGACGATTTCCAACAAGATGATGAAACCGACTTTGATGACATCGAATCAGAATCTGACGTGGAGATCGAAATTGAGGAAGATACAAGCGCTGCAGAGGATTCAACCGATGATGATGAGGATAATATACCATTACATGTACTGAAAGCCAAGTCAAGCATAATATATTTGAACAAAACTATTTTGCGGGGAAAAGACAAACATAAGTGGTCAACCCAAAAAGGCAAGTCTCATCGTAGTGCGATAAACACGTTGCAACAAACTCGGGGACCAACGGGGACCCTCGGAGACCAATGCAGAAATGAAACAGACCCGTTGAAATGCTTTCAAATGTTTATCACAACAGAGATCATTGATGAAATCGTTAGATGGACAAACGTTGAGATTTGTAACCGTGAGTCTACCTTACTTGATTCTTCAAATGAAGCCCAAAGAAAGCAAACATCTTCAAACGAAATAGCTGCCTTGATTGGAATTTTGGTATTGACAGCAGTCAAAAAGGACCAACATCTGTCTGCAGAAGAAATGTTTGATAGATCCTACTGTGGAATGACATATATTTCAATAATGACAAAAGCAAGATTCAGATTTCTTATGTCCTGTATTCGATTCGATGACAAATCTCTTCGCTTGAAATTGATTGGAGATAAGTTTGCTTCAATGAGAAACATTTGGGAGATGTTTATTAAAAAATGCCGCGAAAATTATACTCCTGGCAAATATCTAACGATTGACGAGCAACTGCTGGCGTTCAGGGGTAGATGCAGTTTCAAGATGTACATTCCGAACAAGCCAGCGAAATATGGGATCAAAACGATTATGATGTGCGATAGTGGTACGAAATACATGATCGACGCTATGCTGTATTTGGGGAAAGGCTCAAATAAAACTAACCTTCCACTTGGTGAGTACTATGTCAAGGAATTGACGAAAACCGTACATGGCTCAAATAGAAACGTAACTATGGACAACTGGTTTACATCAATACCCCTGGCGAAAACACTTTTATGCCCGCCATACAAGCTGACAGTTGTTGGAACTCTCCGTTCTAATAAAAAAGAAATCCCGAGCGAATTAAAAAATATAAAGGGGCGGAAAATAAATACCTCAATGTTTTGCTACGACAGTGAACTGACACTTCTCTCCTACAAACCGAAGCCGACAAAAATTGTTTATTTATTGTCATCTTGTAATGAAGAAGGCGCTATCAATCCAAATTCAAACAAGCCATACATGATTGAATTTTACAATAAGACAAAAGGTGGCGTTGATACTTTTGACTAAATGTGTAGCGTCATGAGCTGCTCACGCAAGACAAAGAGATGGCCAGTTTGCTACTTTTTTGGAATTTTGAATATGGCTTTCATAAACTCTTATACAATATACTCACACAACATGTTTAAAAAAAATCAAAAACCTATCACTCGAGCGGCTTTTATGCGAAAATTGTATTTTGCACTTGTCAATAAACATATGACTTGAAATACCAACAATGTCTACGCCACTGCGATCAAATATTGAAAATTTAATTGGTTCTGATAAGAATAGCGAAGTCGAAAACAACAAAAATAAAAAAAAAACGCAAGATTTGCGCTGTTTGTCCCCCTGCTAAGCGACGAATGACAAAAACATCCTGCCAAAAATGTGAAAAACACCTCTGTGGAGACCATAAAATTGTGCTTTGTGCCTCATGTTCAAAATGAAAATTGCGGTTCCTAAAAACGTGTTTCTATTTAATTTCAAAGGATTAATTTTAAGAAATAAATAGGTTTAATGAATTTTTTTACTTTAATTTACTAGCTTTTTATTTATTTTAAATGTATGTTTTGTATAACAAGCCAAATGAAGAATAGCTGTGAAATCTTTATTTATAATAAAAAAACTAAAGAAAAGCGACTTGATATTCTTTTTTTCTAAAAATATATAAACAAAATTATAAAAAAATAAAAATTTTTATGGACTTCTGTGCGTAGGATTGTTTTGAAAAAAATTTAAAAAGTGTCGTCGTCGATTCGACGAACTATGATATTAACGTTATGAAAATAACGATGACATTCCAGGGTTAAATAGCCAAACAAATTTTGAGTGAACCACGCAGGAGCAGCTCCTATTTTATATACAATTTTTGCCGGCAGCATGCTCAACTTTTGGCTAGCATATGTATATTATTATATTTGGATTTTTCATTTCGGTATTTAATTGTATTTAGAGTTGGATAGAAATAAAAAAAATATATAAATAAAGACAATCTATCTCTTTATTTATATATTTTTTTTGAATCATCAATGAATCAATGAATCATTTTCGTTTTGAAGACGTTTTAAATAGCGCCGTCGTTTAACTTTTTATTTTCTTTGATCTTCTTCACTATCAAAACTTAAAACACGTCAAAATTCTTCCATTTTTCGCAGCCTTATTTATTAAAAAGATATATTTATTAAATATAATTCAATATTATTCAATTCATTATATTCATATAATTCAATTATAATATAATTTTACTATTTTTATTATTTTCACAACAATTCTGTAGCATAAGCACATAAATTAACATTAACAACTTGTTAATATTAACTATTTTGTTAATGTGGTGAGCTTTGTTAAGCTAGTAGAATAGGTCTGTAAGCCAATTAAACCATGCATAAGCACAGATATAATCACTTTTGGATATCATTCTTGCTTTTATATGGAATGGAACTTTTTAGTAAGAAACTATTAAATAGTTAATTATTTAAACACCTAAGGGGGCATAGCAGGTTCAAATTTTCAAGAAATCATATTTTTTATTTTGATAGAATATGTTAGAATGAACGTTTGAAGACATGATTTTAATAGTATAAAAGTGAATTTCACAAAAAAAAAAAAATTTTCTGAGCATACCATATGTAGCGAAGCGAGCCAAGGTACTTTCAAATGAATGTGAAACTTTAAACGCGATTTTTTCAAAACAACGTTTTTCAAGTTGGTGTGCATGATTAAAAGAAAAGTATTTATCCGATCGTGCTCAAGCACGTTAATCTACGCATGCTATTGCTCAGAATGATCTAAGGATGAAAAAATCGACACACAATTTTTTGAGTAACAACAAATGTTTTTTGGGGGGAAAAGCGTCAATTTTCGAAAAAACGTCGTCATTTTCTTATTTTTTAACAAATTTTTTTTAGGTCATTCGATGCCCGCTTTAATGCTGATTAAAACCCTGTACCCTGTTTTTCTTTTTGAAGCGTAGCTTTTTACGCCCCGTTCTGTGATTTGCTTGGAGTGGAATCTGAAAAATTTTTGACAGATTTTTTCTTAGAATTTTATATGGTTTCTTTGTTTCTTTGTTTTTACAACAAGACAATTTAATATAACAAACATAAAAAAACATTAATTCGCCTGCCGTGGGGACTCGTGTCCGTAAAACTTTGGTTGGAAGTTCTATACTCCATCTGTTGAGCCAAACACCTTCTTTATGCAGAATCATTGATTCAGTAGTAACTGCAACTGAAGCTATGTTGCAGCACATCCAATAATGTATTAATGGGCACATTCAGCGTAGTCAACAGTTGGCAACAGTTTTGTAAAAATTCGCTGAATGGTATAATTATTTGAGCGCTCACTAAAACTGATCAGGTAGCGGACGCCATTTAATCGAGCGAAACAATTTTATGCTACCTGAACTCAACTGTTGAGTGCTTTAACCATTAACTGGTACACCTCAAAAAATATTGTTACAAGTTTATGTTTTTTTCAAAGAACGCCTTGAATAACAACACGACTGATAAATGCAAAAGCATGCACACACCTCAAAGCTTGAAATGTATGTACTGAGCGTTAGAGAATGAATGATGAAGAAATGAGATAAATATAATCTTTTCTTTTTTTAAGGAAAGTTAGGGTTAATCTTTGACTCTAAATCCTAAACTTTGACAACTTTTCTGACGATTAGAGTAACAACACATTCAGAGAAAAACATCGCTCACTAAAGTATCGCTACCATAATAATTCACAACAGTTGACTACGCTGAATGCGCCCAATGAGTTTAAGTGGTTTGGGAAGCTGCTTAGCCACTTGCTACAAGAGTTGATTAATAAATTTTTATGGTTTGGGTAGTTGCTAATCCACTTGCTACAAGAATCATCAGTGTTGTCACTTTTCCACAATTGTGGTAAATCTAGCACTTTTTTGGTTTCTTTTATAAGCATTATAATTAAAATATTAGAAATTTTAATATATTATTTTAGTATTGTCTTAGGAACATTATATGAGAATAATTTGGAATAAAACTAATTCAGCGTGAAAAAACTTGCTTGCTGTAGGGCTTCAGTCGAATTTTTCCCTAAGAAGAAAAATATATTCCAAAGTTTTTTAAAATTTAAGACTCAACCTACCACTATTTTAAATTTGCAAGTGACAGCACTGGTCATCATCCTCAGTTTGTTAGTGCCATCTGTTAACAACTGTTAACATAGCTGCATTTATATATTTAATATTAAATCAACGTCAAAATTTAACAGAGCTGTTTGGATCGGTAGAAACAGTGTAGGTTTATTAATCAGTGGGTCATGGGATCGATCTTCACGGTGGGCAAAGTGATATTTTTTTTTATGTGAATGCGTTTATGCTGTTGTTGGTAGATGCTTTTGTTTTGTTTTTGCATAGTGCGAAGGAAAATTAACAATTCCCCACAAGTGCGTTGAAATAACAATGGCAGTAACATGTAATAAAATACATAATATAATAATGAAATGTAATTGAATTTACTGGTGTGAATATTAAGGTGTGTTTTTTTAATATATTTAATGTTTTAAATTTTTGAATTAAATTTATTTAAAAAAAAAATCATTTAATTATCATATCTATGAAACTGTGAAAAAGCTTTGCTTCTCCGTGAGTCCAACGACGCACCTGTGTCTTTTTTAACTTTTCTGAGGACAGTAATCCTGCACGCCGTGATTTTTTGGTGTTTTTTTAAAAAAATTGTAGCAGACG
Source organism: Coremacera marginata (assembly GCA_914767935.1). Lineage (NCBI taxonomy): Eukaryota > Metazoa > Arthropoda > Insecta > Diptera > Sciomyzidae > Coremacera > Coremacera marginata. Next base: position 175,472,873 of record OU612044.1, on the reverse strand, counting down.
ACGCGGGGCCAAAAACACTAAAAAAAAATAATTTGTTTGTATAAGTTAACAAAACACAAATTGTTAGTTCAGAGCGATGCGACTCGCTTTATTCTTCTTTCTCGTCTGACTCGCTTTACAAAAGGTCTAAAGTTCTAACATATAATTTGAGTAAATAATTTAAGCTGAGGAACGGTTGTTGCTGCAGTTTTGTTGCATTAAACATAAATATTGCATTTGTCCAACGGTAAGCTATGCGCACTGCACCAAGCAAAATAAGTGCGTGGAGAGTTAGTTGTTTTTGGCTAACGTTCTTGGGGCTCTGGCCTTCAGCAAACAAAGAGCTGAGCTTAAAACAGTAAGCTCCAACAAAATAAGTGCGTGGAGAATTAGTTGTATTTTGGCTGATGTTGTTGGAGCTCTGACCTTCTGCAACCAAAGAGATGGGCTTAAAAAAATAATCTCTGTAATGTCTGTCAGAGAAATAAACTGCAGCTGTTCCCTGTGGAGCTTTGCTCAGCAAAGAACTGAGCTTAACAAGAAAGCTCTGCGCACGACTTGAAGAAAAGCATAGCAACATATTAACTCTGCTTTGCAGATGATTAATGAGCTGATAATTCAGCTTCGTTAACTTATACAATAAGACTAACAAAACATATGTTCAAAGTTTTATTGAAATATGTCTGCATTTATTATTATTAGTTATTATTCTTATTGCTTATTAAACCTGCTATGTCCCCTTAAAGATCTCTACTTCTTTTGGTAAAAATTGCATTTCTACTATGCGTAGTGGCCACAATTGCACTTTTTTTTATTATTTGGATTAACTGTTTGGTATTTACCGTAATTTAATGCTTTGCTAGCTTCTAAGCTGTTTTATTGAATGCTCCGTGGTGACGAATTATCTACGCTTTTGCACTTAAGCGGCCAAAGAACACTAATCAACATCATCATCATCATAATCATCATCATCATCATCATCATCATCATCAGTTAATAATGACTGCTTCCTTCCTCTTTGCTTGTTTAAAAACAATAAAATGGTGAAAAGTTTTCCTTGCATTTTCTTACTTGTGCAAATGTTATTTTTTTTTTTTTGCTTCACCCAGCTATTTTTAAGCACCAGCGCGGAAATGCTTGTGCATTCAAAGTGCACACAATATCCGCTTCCGTTTACCCCAGCTTGGGCCAGTCTGCATAAAAATGCATGTAGCGAAAATGCTTGCGTTAACAGCACAAACATAAATGCACATAGCTCTCTCTGTATGCGAGTACATTTTTGTAAATACAATTTTAAAAATAACGAAAATTTTTCAATATATTCCAAACATAAGACTACGTTGTGCTTAGAACTAACAGTGTTGCCAGGCTGCTTTTTAGCACGTACACGCTCATATATTACATTCGTTGGCATTGTTTACGTTTTGCAGAAAAAAAAAAATATTTAATTTAGCCAATTGTCGTGCATTCATTCATACAACTTGAATTTTATTTTTTATGGCTGTATAATACTTTTGGCACAGCTGCCAGGACATCAGACTACGATGATACTACCAGCAAAATGAAAATGCTGAAACCAACTGCTAGACCGTTCCTGCTGTTTAATGAGCATAAAACTAACATGTCAACGCTTCAAAAGAATCAGCCATGATGAGTTCTCGAAATGCTTTTTGCCAAACTTACAGTTCGCTGCTGGCAATGTGTGAAACAAGTCAGTAAAGGCAAAAAAAAAAAATGTGTGAAAATCACTTAAACGTTTATGGGCAAAGCACCAAAATAAGAACGGCGAGCGCTATTTCGTTGAAATCATGTTCGAAAGCATAGCGATCTAACTTGGCCAAGCAAGTGCTTATTTACACGGTTAAAAATTTTGGTCTACTTTTACAATTTTATGTTAGATGCAACCGAAGCTGGAAATTTTGCGATACCAATTATTTTCCGATTACAATTATAGTAATCGTAATCTATAAAAATTAACAGTAACGATTACTGTAATCATCGTATTGTAATGCGAAAAGGTATTATTACAATTACTGTAATAATCTGTTGATTTGTATTGTAATAGAAAAATCTATTGATAACGATTATAGTAACTGTTATTAATGACAAATAGGATGACAATTAGGATTATTTTTATCATTATCATTTTTTTTTTGATTTAATTACTTATTGCCTAAATGATGACGTCTCAAAAAAAAAAATTACTTAAGGATACAAACAAGCTTTTTTTACAATTTCTGTAATCATAATGAAGATATACTTAGACAACGACTACAGTAATTGTAATTGAAATTTTTCATAAAAACGATTACTGTAATTGTAAGAAAACATATTTCGATTACGATAACAGTAATCGTGATCCATATTTTTTAATATTACGATTACATTTTGTTATTGTTATTGTTATTTATATGTAATCAATTAGGAAAGTAGTCGATTACATGCTAGCACTGGATGGAGCTTTGCAAAAAAAGGTGAAATTTTCAACTTCAGTTGGAGTATACGAGGGGTGCCTTTTATATTTCGGGATTAGAGAACAAAAACAAATATTAATCATCGAAAATCACTTTATTGTTTTTCAAAATATTCACCATTAGGATCTATACACTTTTGCATGCGTTTGAACCAATTGTCGAAGCACTTTTGCCACTCTGATTGAGGTATCTCCAAAACATGCATTCTGAATGCCGCAACCGCTTCTTCGGGCGTCGAAAATCGTTGTCCACGCAGTTTATTCTTCACGGTTGGGAATAAAAAGAAGTCATTCGGTGCCAAGTCTGGACAATACGGCGGATGACCCATCAAATCGATGTTTTGGGTGCTCAAAAATGCAGTTGTTTGAGCCGATGTGTGAGAGCTCGTATTGTCGTGGTGAAGAGTGATCCGTCTTCGGCGGTTGGTTTCCTGATTTCTTGGAAGACAACTGGCAAACAAATGGTTGTGTACCACTCAGAGTTGACTGTTCTGCGTTGTTCTAGTGGTACGGTTGCGACATGTCCATATTTTCCGAAAAAACAGGCGACCATTTGCTTGGAAGTGCTTCGTGCGCGAACAACTTTTGTTGGATTTGGCTCAACTTGAAACACCCATACAGTCGACTGCTGTTTACTTTCGGGCTCATACGCGTAAAGCCACGATTCATCACCTGTCACGATGTCATAGACGTGTTTCGAAGCACCGCGATCGTATTTTTTGAGCATTTCCTTCGACCAATCGACACGAGCCTTTTTTTGAGCGATTGACAAATTGTGTGGGATCCAACACGAACAAATTTTTTTGACAGTCAAATGTTTATGCAATATTGAATGTATGCTGGTCCCACTTATGCTTAAGGTTGCCTCAATCTCACGATAGGTAACATGACGATCTTGCAATATCAGTTCGCGCACAGCATCAATGGTTTTCGGAACAACAGCTGATTTCGGACGACCTTCACGAAATTCGTCTTGGAGTGAACTACGACCACGATTGAATTCACCATACCATCGATAAACACTGGTCCTTGATGGAGCTTCATCGCCAAAAATTGAATTAAGTTCATTCATGCACTGTTGCTGTGTTAATTCACGTCGAAAGTTGTAAAAAATAATCGCACGTCAGATATAATTCACGATTTAATTCCATTTTTAGACCGAGATGAATCTTTTAAGTTACTATAAACAACACAAATAGCGCTCGTATGTCAAAACGTTCTGAGTACGTATAAGCCAACAAATGTCAAACTTTGCGATAGAGCTTTCAGTTGACAGATTGCAACACCAGGGTTGCCAAATCCCGAAATATAAAAGGCACTCTACGTATAAGGAGTTTCAATCTTATATAAATAGGTTATATAAAGAAACAATACAATTTTACACCCAAAAGTTGAAAAAATAAGATATGGTGAAATTCTTTAACCTTGTGGCTTAATTCTTAACTTTGTGGTGAAATTTTTCAACCTCAATACGAGTAAAAAATTTTACTAATTTGGCTTGAATTGCAATCATTTCATATAAACACTTAATTCGCCAACCAAAATTTGCTTCTATAGCTCTGCTTTGCAAGCTGTTGGCATATTAATATGGAGGTTGCTGGTTCGACTCCCAGCATAGACATTGGTTTTTTTTATGTTTTTATTCTATTAGATATTAAAAAAAAAAATGTATGCTGAAACCAGGCCTGTTAAGTTCGCTCGCTTGTAGAGCGCCTAATATAAGCACGCTCACTTTTTCCTAAAAACTGAATGCGCTCAAAAAATGAACCGCTGAGAATGTGAGCGCTCTAGTTTTTTTTCAAATAAGAGCGCTCACAAAAAATGAGCTATTAACAACCTTGGTTGAAACTATGATTCTTTGATTAAAAAAAGTGATTGAATTGAAAAATTTGTAGGGGGAGGTGGGATAATGCGTACCATAGGGTGATGTGTAACACGGCGATTTTTCGTACAAAATGTTAACATATGAGTATATGAACAGCTGTGATATGTTTCTTTCGATAAAATCTAATTTTGCAAGAGCAATGGAAGTAAGCGGAGATACATTTCATTTGAGTACTTAAAGGGCGTGAAAAATGTTTGATGAAAAGTTTTTTAAATTTACAAAAAATGGCGTTTCGGATACAATTTTTTTTCAGATTATTATAATGAACAGATGTAAAATGTGGTATTGTTTAATATCTTTAAATATAACAAAAAAAATTTAAAATTTCTTCACGTTGGAGTAAAATTGCTCGAATGAGAAAAAAGGGACTTAAAAAGTGAAATGATGTGTAACACCCAATGTGGGGTGATGTGTAACACTCTTACACATTATAATTGCCATTAAAGAGGCGACAATGTTAAACTCTAAAATGCAATCTCATCAACGGCATTAAAATAGATCGGCCCAGTTCGTACTATTCAGCAGAGACTAAAATCCAATTGTGGTTGGAAGTCAATGAAAAGTTGTGTTCTAACAACCTCACAAAACCGTTTATAGTTGCAGGAAATGGCAAAAAAAAAATGGAAAATAAAACCAAGCAAACGACAAAGAAAGCTGCAGATGCTCGTCCGCAAAACCGTCGCTCTTCGTCGTCTTCGCCCGAAGAAGATCAAAATGTTTGCAAGATTTGTAACAATTTTTGCCAAAACATTTTAGTCACAAAAACTCACTTGAATACAACAAATGCAAGTGCCGTTTGTATTTTTTGTGGGTCATTTTATTTGTGAGAATATATACCGAGTCGCAGTTCGTATCCAAGTTATAAGCCGCGCCGTCTTATGAACTTTCTTCATTATGGATCTAACAATTGCTTTGAAACTGTTTAAGACTCGACAAACCGTCACTTTTGAAACTGATTGCTTGCAAGTTGGGCACAAGATAAGGTTGAATTTCTAGGTTTCTTAATAGTCATTCGCTTATCACGCTCCGAGAGCTTAGCTTTACGACCTTTTTTGTATTTTTTGCCGTACATTTTCGGGTTTTGTAAAAAGGACGCAATAACACAACAAAGACGACCAATTTTTTCTTAAATTTGTTAAAAATTTAGCACCTGGTCATTATATGCTAAAATGTTGCTCCTTTCGTCTTTGGATAGCAAAGTTCTGCACGGTATTTTAATCAAGAAGTTCTGAGAATCACAATTGATGTTTATATTCAGACTAACAACGACACGACACCTCTCTATTGATAAACTTTTAAATGGCTGTCGTATAGTTTTGATACGATTGCAGTAAAAGAGGAATTGAGTGCTTTTCAACGCTAACTATGGGTACTCCTTAAAAGCAGTGATTAGAGCTGATAAAGATACTTTGTTTAAAGTATTACAGTTTGTTCTCTCATTCTGTGTTTGAGCTATCTTCTAACTGTAATCAACATAGATTAGCTGAGAATGTTTAATAAAATTTGTTTGGTGTCGTATAGTTTTGATAAGCACCTTATGTGTGTGTTTGTGTGTGTATTGAAAATCAGATAGATTTACGAGATATTGCTATTATTTCATTATGTTCTTATCATAATACTTTTGCCAAATATAAAAAGTCAAAATAAACATCAAAATAAAGTTCCTGGTCTTTAAACCAACATTTTTTTGGTGTTACACATCAACCCACCAATTTGAAAAATACGGAAAAAACGAAATTTGAGTTTTTTGTTCTATTTTATTTATTTTTCAAAATATTCAACAGCCATGACAACACTCACTTCGAATTGGTTCTTCTGCAAAGGATAGGCCTTTAAACCAATCAAAAATTAAATATCTTAACACTTTTATTGAAGCAAATAAAAACGTGTTACACATTACCCCACTTCAGCTTAACGTTATTATTAATTGAAATTGATTAATTTATGCATTATTAAAAGTTTATCCAATCTGGGATTCGAAGATTTTCTCGGATGCCAGTCTTTATCAGAATTTTGAAATAAATAAATTTTCAAACAAACATAGACGAAAAACTCAACCTAAATAGTTGAAAAAGTAACATAAAATTTTAACAAATTCGTTCTTTAGGTTGAAATTCATTATAAATAGTTGAAAAAGCGAAAAGGCAAACTAAATGAAGATAAAGAATCAATTTTTATAGTTGAAAAAATGAACTCACAATTCGAAAAATGTTCATCGCTTAGGCTTAAATAAGAAAATATATATTGATTTCAACTAAAAAAAGGTTAAAAAATTTCAACTTTTAATTTGAAAAATTTATTGTTTTATATAGAAATAATGTTGATTTTAACCACAAAAATTTCAGTAATATTAAAAATTTTCGCCTAAATTTTTTGTCCGTGTACTTGGCTAACTACTCGGTCAGGTAACGTAGAAATATTATTAAAACTAAGTGCTTGAAAGTGAAGTTGAGTTGTTGTAAAACAAGCGTACTTAATCTTATTTTAACACAAAAGAAAAATACTTTTAGTGACCTCAATATTTGCTCATCCTAGCAAAAGCAGTGAACACAAAGGAGAAGAGAAAGATGAAAAAAGAAAAAAACTTTGAAAAAAATGCTACACTTTAGGCATGACTTGACTTTAAGAAGAAAAAAATTCGCTATATTTACTACGAAATGTTTTGTTACTACCTTCTCTTTCAATGCTATTTGTTGCTACTAAAGTTGAAACAAGCAGCAGCAGCAAAAAGTTTTTGCTGCAAACTTCTGCATAGTTTGTGTCTCATGAGATATAACGGAAAAATTTTACCTTAAAGCTGTTTAAGCCCAGCTAAAAATATGTGGGCTCAAAAGTGGCAACAAGGATAGCGGTGTGTGTGTGATCGTTTTCGGCTACTCAGCCAACTCGCACACACACAGTGGAAACCCATTTAATCCGTGACACCATTAATACAAGCTGCGCAAATTAAGAAAAACTAAAAACGAAAAACCAAAAAGAAAGAAAAGTTCGCATGACTTGATTTACTTAAGCCTTGTTGGCAACTTTGCAAACGCCATTTTGTTCATGTCCGTCTAATGTGTGTGTGTGTTTTTTTTTATCGTTCGAGTTTTCAGCTGATTTGCTTTGTTGTATTTTTATTTAAAAATTTTAAGCTGCACGTGACGGCAGCACATATTTTAAGCAATATTCATTTCGTGTACGCAAACAATATATTTTTTTTTTTTTCATTATAATTTTCATGCCTTGCCAACCTTTAAAGAGCCAGCAGAAATCATAAAAACCGGCCTGTCTAAAATGATGCATCCCGCATTTTGGCCTTAAATCGTCAAGTCATTCGTTTTAAAACTCATTCATTTTATGTTGCTAGCTGATAACAGATAGCCTAAAAAGTAAAAGTTTTGCCATTTTTTATATAACTTTTTAAAAACGTTTTTCCCTACCTAGAAAACAATTTGTTTTTAATTTAAGAATTATCACAACAAAAAATTGACCTTAATCTCTAAGTGAGGTTTTTGGAATGCACACTAATTTATCACCAAAAATTACCCATCGCATTCATCGGGAAGCTTTTCCTATCATTAATTTTTCCTTTATTTTATTATTTCTTATGATAACACAAAACTGTGAAAATTTAAAAAAAAAAAGAAAATATTTACATTAGCAGCTGGTATTTGGTTAATCGACTTTTCCTTTTATATTTTTTTTTTTTTATATATTATTTTTGACTAAAATAGTAGTGTATAATAACTAAAATACAGAAAATAAAAATACAGAACTTTAATGTATTTTGAATTTTGATATAATATAAATAGAAAAGAAACAAGGAAAAACAATTTGCCAACTCAGCTCTAAAAAGACTTTGACCGAGCTCTTTGTGAGCAGTTGTTTTATGTATGTGATATTTAATGTTTGTACTAGAGAACATGATAGAGATTTACTATTGAAGTAGACAGGATAATTTAATGGCACGGGTCTTAAAACTTATTTGTACAATATCGGATGAGCGATTCTGGAGATATTGCAAAAATAGTAGTTACCCTTCGCACATACAACTTCTCATATGAAATCGCTAAAAATCAGTTTTTCGTCCTTTGTTTAAATAATTTTATTTTTACATTCGTCATATATGTACATTAGAGCGTATCACGTTATAGGGGGGAAAAAAAAATTTCGCCGTAAACCTTCGAATCTGAAGCATTTTTGTCTGTTGTTTTCGAAAAAAAAATTTTTTTTTTTGACCGAACGTAGGGGTCGCGCATTTACATTTTTGCTTATAACTTCGTCATTTGACGTCGGATTTTAAAGTTTGTTATATCAAAGTTTTTGTCTCGAGGAGACTAATATTATTGTTCCAAAGGTCATTGACCTCAGACCCCCCGTTCTAGTACTTACTCACCAGATCTCATTTCCTACCATGCTAACATTGCATAACTGCTTGCAGTTCTTCACGCAAGACCAGCTAGAAGCATTACAATATTCAAATGAAATCATTGAATTACCAGGTTTGCATAAGAAAAATAACATAATTTTATAGTTTGATTTTTGCTAAGCCTTAATATTTTTGTACAGCTTATCCATGCCATTCTCAAAACACCGAGCGTTTTGTCCATGTAGTACATGAATCTGCTATGGCCTGCTATATCTGCTATACGTATGGGCCACATTTCAGCTAAACTCGAGAGCCGTCAGAAATACAGCCAACTTGAATCACGTCGAAATTTGATGGATTGAAATTTGATGGATTAAAATTTGTAATTTACTTTTACTTTTTAATTTATGTCACTCATCATCAAGTTATTGCTTTCATTGCCATACTTGCATCGCGAAATTAGGAACAATTTATTCCACGCATAAACAGTGTATCTCAATGGATTTTTAGCAATTTTATAATATTCATTCACGAGTTTATTTAAACGTTTACGTACTGCTGTTACCGATATAACTGGAATGCCGCGCGTTGCCACAAAAGGATAACGTTTCCTACAGCTTCTTGTTTAAAAGCATCCTTTGATCACTGTTATGACAAAGATACAATAAAGAATTAATCACATTGTTTATTTTTGTTCTGATATTGAAGTTGTTTCTTTGTTTCAGTAGTTTTCAATATTTTGTTATACGGTATGAAAAACTGGCTTTTTCAAAAAGGGTAAGGGTATTATATTGGATCATTATTGTTGTTGTTGCTGTAATATTTGTTAAGTCAACTGTCTGTACCAAATTTCTAATACAGCAAAAACTTTGTTGCTTTTAAATTTTATGGAGGTTTTTCAAAAGATCAAAAATCATAGGTTTTCCAATGGTTTCCGAATTCAATAAAGTTTTATTTCATTTGTTAATTTTTGATTATGAATAGCCTTTTGTCTTAAAATTGCAATTCAAGGTAGCTCTAAGCCCTTTAAGATATACTCCAGTGTAAAAATAACCTAATTTCGTCAAAGAAAATTAAAAAAAATTTTTAAAAATATTTGCACTGAAACAATCGATATACTTCCTTCACAAAAGTTTACACATTTTTTGCGAGCTTTTTTTTCTGAAATCAGGGTGGCATGTTAGCATGGTAGGAACTGAGATCTGGTGAGTAAGTACTAGAACGGGGGGTCTGAGGTCAATGACCTTTGAAACAATAATATTGGTCTCCTTGAGACAAAAACTTTGATATAACATACTTTAAAATCTGACGTTAAATGACGAAGTTATAAACAAAAATGTAAATGCGCGACCCCTACGTTCGGTCAAAAAAAAAAAAAAAAAAAAATTTCGAAATTAACTTGCATAAATGCTTCAGAATAGAAGGTGTACGGCGAACTTTTTTTTGCGATACGGTCTAATGTACATAGAACGTATATTCTAGATTCAGAAGAGCCTCTCTAGGTAAAAGAGGGTGTGGCAGCATTTTTTATTCTATCCCATGCAATACTTGAAAGACATTTACTGCCAAAATTTTAGCTAAAACAGCCCGGTAGTTTTGGAGATATATGAATTTGTGGGCGGAAAAAGAGGGTGTGGTGAATTTTTTTTTAAACCCCCTTCTCATACTTGATGGAAGCTTACTACCAAAATTTCATCTGAATCGGCCTAGTAGTTTTGGAGATATAGCATTTTTACTGATTTGTGGGCGGCTAAAGAGGGTGTGGCAACATTTTTTTCTAACTCATGCAATACTTGAAGGACATTTACTGTCAAAATTTCAGCTGAAGCAGCTTGGTAGTTTTGGAGGTATATGAATTTGTGGGCGGTAAAAGGGGGGTGTGGTCAAATTTTTTTCTTAAACCCCATTTTCTACTTGAAGAAAAGTTACCACCAAAATTTCATCCGAATCATAATATTGCATTGTCACCAGGGTTACATATGTATGCTAAATTTCAGCTTAATCGGAGACCCACAAGCTGTAGAAATATTGTTTGCAAGATTTGCGAGCATACATATATACATATATACGAACGAAGCAAGTTAAATAAAAGCTTATCAAAAGAGATACACCCACTTGTAAGGATAAGCGCAGCGAAGTGTTTTTATTGTATATGTCTAGTGTGTAGTTCATGTGTGATAGTAGGGACACTACATTATACCCCCTCCTTATAAAATTTAACTATGTTAAATGTGTTACTAAAGTGTACTTTTTTTGTTGTGTAGGTCCTAAAGGTGTGTTTTATACTGTGTGTGTCTCGGTGTTTTATACTCCAAAAAGTTTAAAAATTTGTTTAAGTTGTTTTAGTTATCTGTTCTCTGAAAGTTATCAGAATACTCGTACAATATTTTAACATTACTTCATCAGCACTTTACTAGGAGTGATAAAGGTTCTACTTTTTTTATTAGAGTATGCAAAAAAAGGTTCCGCATAAAGAACATAAGTGTGCTTCAAATACCCACTGTAGATTTGTAGCACTTTTATAAAATTTAAAATTGAAAAGCTCATAAATTCTAAAAGTTAATTGGAAATAAACGTATCTTAAGGAAACTATAACGGCTTCAAGACTGGTAACGTCTACGTGGAAATCTACACTGTGAAAAAAGCATAATGTTTTACGTGCATTTTAAAAAGTAGACTCTGATAAACTATCCGAGAGAATAACAGTTGAATTAGAGCTTTCATTTCAAAAATAAGCTGAGTGAAAAAGAATAGTTGAAAACAAAATAGAAACAATATATTTGCTGATCAAATATATATAAGTTATATCAAACATATTTTTTCAGCGTACGCTGGCAGCTTTTCCATAAGAGCCACCATATATAACATTGTTACAAAACAGAACATGAAAACGACTGAGTCAAAGTAATTTCGTTAATAAAAAAAATAGCACAAGAAAATGAAAAAAATTTATTAATTCCGCTGCAAGACATAAATTGTGTGCGCTCGAGTTTTTCTTAGTGTCCGACTTATTCACTGAAGGCTTTGAGAGAAAAAAGAAAAACCTTGAAAAAAACATTCATTTCTTAGTGAAAAACATGATGAAATTACATAAAAAGAAAGAATATAAAATTAAACATAAAACAACAGCAAGATTGGGTTGTTTTTATGCCAGATTTCCATAAAACTGAAAAACTGTGTAAAAGTTTGTTTTTATTTTTATGTCGAAAAAAAATGAAGAAAAATATAGCAAAGCATTGCTAACACATCGCTTACCTTACTTCATTTAACGACCATTTTGTCTTAGTGCACACTTTTGAATTTGAATTTTTTATTCTACGGAAGTGATTTTTGTTTTTTTGATTTGCATACAATTTTTAAGCCAAAAAGAATATTCTATGAACATAACATCGAGCAATTATTGCATAAATACCTTGACCAGGAAAACTTTACTTTTTCTATTAATTATTCAATATTGAATTAGTTTGAGTTTGTGCATTTTTTTTCGTTATTATAAATATTATTAAAAATACTTCCGTTTAATTCAATCAATAAAAAAAATTATTTAAATTGGCTATATTGAAGTGGCCAACTTTGTGCAAAAACTAGTGAATGCAGGTGTGGGCATCATTTTTCATGTGATTTGATAAAAACAATTTAGTAAATTTAATAAAAAAAAAACGGAGTATTTCACACGATGCGTATAACCTTCGCATCATAATTACATTTAAAAAAAAATCAGCTGAATTGGCTGAAAATTACGGGCAGCAGAGTGAAACAACCGATTTTTTCCCCACTTTGTTTTATATATATAGATTTGATAAACCGAAATGCCCTCTGGTGGTCTTAAAAATTCATAACAGCCTTTGCATTATTATTTTTTAAGACAGAAAAAATATAAAAATTTTGAGAAACCAAAGAGTTTTCGTTTATATACCATTTTTTTGGAACTAAAACGCCCTCTGGTGATCATAAAAATTTAAAACAAACACTGAGTATGAAGTTTTAACCAAAAAAAATCTCAAGAAGTTAAAGCTCAATAGGTCAAAATGCACAGATTTTCAGAACTCCCATAAAGTATTAAAAGCATAAAAAAAACCGATACAAATTCGCAAAACTTTCAAACCGATGTTCTCAAAATTTAGACGCTAGCCAACAGAGAGACTTTATACTTTGTAATGGGAAATTATAATGTGCATTTTACGAACCCTGAATTGTTGTTATTTTTTCATTCAAAATAAATTTGAGTTCTTTGGTTCTTTGGTGATAAAATTCAGTTTAATCTTGAAAGTTAACTTATATCATCATGAAAGCTCTTTTCCTAAATTAAGTCACGCATTGCAATCAATGCAAATAGTTCGGTTAAATCTGCATTTTAGCTTGCAGCGTATATTTATTTTAATCTGCCCTTTTTACATCTCAGCATTGCAGAGAAGTGAAATTTTTTTTTAAGCAATATTAAACTTCAACATGAAATTGAAAAGTTCAATTAAAGTTCATGGCTTTATACTTTTTTTCCCCCCCTGATTGTGGTTTTTTTTTTCTTAACACATCGCAAAGGAATTAAGAAAAAATCACATTGATACAAAAATAATTAATTAATTATTACTGTCAGTTAAATGCAATTAAAAATTGAAAAATTGAAAGAGTATGGCAACTCTTGATAATAAAATTAAACAGAAATCGAACCCTAGGCAATGATGATGAAGGTAGTGCAAATAGTATTAAGACAGTGCATAGCGTAGTAAAAAGCAAAAATGGAGTGAAGCTAGGCAACCTCGTAAGGCAATCAATGTTGATACCGAGATGACGATAATCATATTAGTCCAGGTCTTGTCCTTCCTGCTGGGTACTTGTAATGAATTTATTACATGTAACGCACTGTGCGGCAACAGCGGTTGCCTGTCATCACGTGACGCGTGATTGAATGCCTGCAGTAAACGAATTCGAGGTGATATAGGAGCGCAAAAGTAGCACGCATACCTCTGTTGGATGGTGGTTGTGTATGCTGAGCATGTAGGATGTGTGTGTGTGTGTGTGTGTGTGTGTATAATATAATTATGTGAACGTGTGTGTTTGTAAAATTAAACGTGCACAAACACATACTTGTAAGCTATATAGCTGTGTGCTGCCAGCGTGTAATGCAATCATCGCAAACGATAGAATTTTTACTGCTGTTGACATTTAATGCAGATGAAGGCATTTTTTACATATTACATAACAGCAAAATAAATATTTGCTTCATGTTTGACCTTCAAAAATTATCCAGACTTTTGTTGTAGATAACTTGAACATTTTGAATTCTTCTTTTTTTTTGGTAAAAGTAATATTTCTGTATAAAAAGTAAAACATACAAAATAAAACTAAGTTCTTTTTTTTTATTTAAGTTTATTTCTATCCTTATTTATAAGGTTTATTAATAAATCCTTAGCACCAAGAAGCTTAAATAAAGGTAAAAAGTAACTTTTATTAATCTTCTAATCTAAATAAATGTAAAAAGTTACTTTTATTTATCTTTATATGCTTAACTCTGCTTTGTTCAAAAATTCAGGAATTTGGTAAAAAATTCAGTTTCAGTTTGTAAAATTCTTTTACAGTTTATAAAATGTAAAGAATAACACAAATCCTTTACTAAAATGCTCGCTTAACACCATGCTTATCAGGTCATTATTTCATAAAAAATTATTTATGTTCCAGCATATTTTTCCATTGCGTCGGTCATTTATTGGTGTCACACAAACTAACCAACCAAACACACATACATGTATTTGAATCACTACCCTGTAGGAAAATCAACTAATTTAAAAGTACATAGTTGATAAAGTAGTTTTTTGTCAACCACAACTAGTTGATATTCTGACTTTTTTCCATAGAACGAACTAACATATTTTGTATGGTGATGTCCGCTAAATAAGTCAATTGACTTTCGTCTGCATATATTTTCAACTACTTGTTAAACTAGTTCTATTTAAACTATTTTTTTAATTACTTTAAAATGACCATTTGAAAACTATTACTGATGGCCTAAAGTTAATAATATTTGATGAAATAACATGGTTAAATATATAGTCAGAGGAACTATATGTACTTGGTTTGGTTCGTTTCTATCAAATAGACAGCAAAAAGTAAAGCTCAAAGGTTATTTAAGTTCTTCTATGCACGTACCAATAGGTGTGCCTCAAGGCTCCGTTCTTGGTCCCATACTTTTTCTAATTTTTATTAATTCTCTTTTTATGCAGAATTTCAAAAGTAGTACTAATGCCTTTGCCGACGATATGGCCTGTACGTTCATCAAGAGCTCTCACTTAAACTTAACTATAGATATAAATCATGATCTTGAAGTGATTAGTCATTGGTTCAAAGTGCATAAATTAGTTCTTAGCAATAAAACTAGAATTATGTATTTTAATGTCATAGGTAAAGAAATAGATTCCGGACATTTTTATTTTCATGCTGCAAATTGTGGAAGGTTCTTGATAAGTAAGGATGTTTGTCTATCGTCATCCAGCAGGCAAACGTTTTTTGCATCTTCCAGTTGCTCGTCAAAGTGTTTCCGTATTGAGCGTGTTAATTCTTTCAAATACCTAGGACTACTGCTTGATAATAAGATGAGTTGGTCTGAACATACTAGAGCACTAAAAAAATACTTAATAGCTTCAACTCGACATCTTTATCTGTTGAAATCTTTTTGTTGCCTTGATCTCTTAAAACAAATATATTATGGTATTTTTCAATCTAAATTAGAATATGGCTTAGTGTGTTGGGGTGGCACATACGCTTATAAAATAAGTCCACTTTTAATTTCGCAAAAACATGTCATACGCTTGATTTGCAATAGACCTCGCCTTTATAGTAGTCTGATTCTGTTTAGAAACCTAAAAATTTTACCTTTAAACACCTGTATGTTTTCAAGGTTTTAAAAATATTTTTTCTTAAAACTGGATATCTATTCAGCAGATGCTCGTCTAACTATAATTTAAGAGTCAACTTTCAGAATCTTGTATCTGTTCCCCAGCATTCGCTTCAATTGTTTTTACAGTTCTATACTATATCAGCTCCTAGACTATATAATATTCTACCTATTGATATAAGACGTATACGAAATATTTCCTTGTTTCTCAGTAAAGTAAAAGCATGGCTGTTTAGTCAAAGTTATAATGATGTTAATTCAATGTTTATTGTTGGTCAGTAACTTAATCATTTGTTTTACTTGTTTAATTTTAATTTACTTTCGATTCTTTGAGTTTCTCCAAGTCCAATAAATTTTAATACATAATTTATATTTTTTTTCTGCATTTTTGTTCGATTTTTGTACTCATGTTTCAATATTCTTAAAAGCCTCTCAACACTTCTTTTTGCTTTATTTCGTTTTTTTATTTTTTAAATTATATTTTGTTTTTTGTTTTATTAATTTGTTGACCCCTCTTATTACAAAAATCTTGTGATAGTAAAAATAATTCTTATATTTAATTTATTTTATTTAATTTATTGTTTACTTATGTAACTGTTATTGCCTCTAGTTTCTTGCGAACTATAGATAACAGATCTTTTTCAATTTTACTTTTTTAATGTTTAATGTTTAATTCAGAATATGTATTATTTCCAATTCTCTAAGATAAATTTTTAAGTTATATAAATGTAATATTTGATAAAGATAAATAAATTATATAAATAAATAAATATAATTTATATTATTATAAATATAGATAAATAAATAACTTGAAACCTAATAAAAATTTGCAACTAAAACATGTCAAAATCAGAGTAGTTGCTGCCTTAATATAATTCAAAGTAGTTTATCAATCACTTGTTTTTAAGTAGTATTTCAATTACTTCATATATAATGCAATAAAAACTATTTAGAATTGAAATGGATGCCGCCTTTATATAATTCAAAGTAGTTCATATACTGGTTTATTTTAAATTAGTTTTTTAATTAGTTGTTTTTAAAAACAAGTTAGTTTGTTTCTATAGGGTAACAACAGGCATCTAATTACAACAACTACGAGTATAAGAAAAAATTCTGCCATTTATTCATGCGAATAGGTTTTTGTTTCCTTTGAAATAAACTCACCACCACAGGATATGTTAAGCAATCAATAGAATAAAGCAACCCATTCAAAATAATTTTATTTGAGTTATTATACAATCCTGGTCATATAATTATTTCCATGTGACGACAGGCAGTTAGGTAGGCTTAAAAAAAGCAGCTCCAATTTGACTGACATTCCTTTTCCTTATTAAATTCTTACAAAATCCTGCGTTTTATAATAAATTTTTTGTTTATATATATGTTTTTAGAACTTGAACTCGTGCTTTTTTGTAAATTATCAGGATTTTTTCTTTTTTAGAAATAAATGGCTCAAAACTACGAAAAATATATTTTTTAAATCAGTTTTGAATCTACCTAGAATCCACTCTTAAAAATGGCTGAGTTGAAATATTCACAGGAAAAATTCATTTCGATTGGAGAAGACTTTTATGACTGTCGTACAAAATCACAAAAATAAATATTACATCCAAGTAAGCAAAATATTGATTCTTTGAATGCAATTGTGAACATTTTCGTGCAGAAAAGTTTGTTTCCTACACGGCTAAAAATCTTGGACCAAATTTTAGTAAATCTTGTTCTGTTATATGACGACACCGAAATTGTATTAAAACTTAAACCACGCTAAATACTAAAACTAAGTTTTTCCCGCATGGGCTTAAATTGCAATACGAGATGTGGATTTAAGACCTTGTTACAAGTTGTATACGATTTTAAACCATAGCGTACTAAAAACAAAACTGCTTTTGTGTACGCAACTTATTTCTTTTTTTTTTTTTAAACTATAATTTTTAAACTAACTCCTATTGCAGGTTTCGAACGCACGTCATCATTGGTATGAAAGTTGTAAGCGTTGCTTGTGCTTACATAGTTCACAAAAACTTGTATTATAAAGCTTTGTTAATCGAAAAAGTAACTCTGAATCATAAGACTTTTGAATCTCAACAATGTGAAAATTAAGACGGAAAATATTAAAATATTAAAGAGCATGGCTTAAAATGTAATACATGCAGTATTAAATCTAATATCATGGCTATCTTAATTCAAAATCTATTCCAATTGTAGTAGTTTTTGAAACCGATTTTATTACTTCTCAGTTATTTTTTATTAAATTTTAAACCGTAGGTACTAAAGTTCAAAGTTTATTCCAACTTTATTAAATTTAAGTACATCATTGATTAAAAAAAACTCTAGTATTTTGAAAACTATTAAAACTAGTAATAAATGCTTTAAATAATACATTATTCCAACCATTGGTTTAAAAATTACTCTAAGATTTTTCATCGTGTACACTCACAAATTAATAATTTTTGAAGCATTCATCAAAATAAAATAACGTTCAAAATAATAGTATAGATAATCGTAGAGAACGGTGTAGATACCCTGTAGGAAAATCAACTAATTTAAAAGTAGTTGATAAAGTAGTTTTTTGTCAACCACAACTAGTTGAAATTCTGACTTTTTTCCATAGAACGAACTAACTTATTTTGTATGGTGATGTCCGCTAAATAAGTCAATTGACTTTCGTCTGCATATATTTTCAACTACTTGTTAAATTAGTTATATTTAAATTATTTTTGTAATTACTTTATAATAGCCAATTGAAAACTATTACTGATGGCCTAAAGTTAATAATATTTGATGAAATAACATGGTTAAATATATATAAACTTGTAATCTAATAAAAGTTTGCAATTAAAACATGTCAACATCAGAGTAGTTGCTGCCTTAATATAATTAAAAGTAGTTCATATACTGGTTTATTTTAAATTAGTTTTTTAATTAGTTGTTTTTAAAAACAAGTTAGTTTGTTCCTATAGGATAGATATAGATAGGAGCAAAATACATTATTAATGAAACAACAAAGTTTTCGTAAAGGTAAGTATTATTTATTACTTTTTTGGATGCAATTATTTTAAAAATTTGAAGTGCAAATTTTTGTTTCCAAGCAAACTCCAAAAGTACTGGGTCGATTCTTATGAAATAAGTTTTTATATGTCAATTGTTTTTTAATTCCGAAATTTTAATAATAAATATGTTTGATCAAATTGTTAACTTTTAAAAAAATCATCCACGATGCCAAGAATCGTTTTCTTTTCACGTGTTTGTGCTGCGAGCATAAGCTCCATGTTGTTCTCTACTCTTCTCTTTTTCTGCTCAGCTAGTACAGCACAACATAAAAAACAGATGAGCTTCGCGCATTGCGAAAAGAGAGATACATACACAGAGAAAACAAAATCAGTAAAAGCTACACGTATATCGATGATTCCATATCAATTCGACTATTTTTGAGCAAAATCTTTTTTAAGTTATACACTGTTCAAAATTGGAAAATATCTCCAAAAATACAATTAGTGCATATATTCAAACAGCTGTATCTTCGAAACCGTAAGTCGTACAGAAAAAAACTATATATTTTGGAGACCTTAAATGGGTCTTTCTTGTGGTGTCCTTTTTTTGGACTGTTTTTATTAAATTTTTTACAATTTTTTTAGACTGAAGTTATTTGTCACGTTTTTTGTAATGTTCGCAGTAAATTTTTCACCTTTTGAAAACAGTGTCGTTATAATACATTAATTCTTAAGGCCCATACAAAATTGTAGCTTGGGATACCAACGACTGCTATTTTAAAAGAATTTTAAAAAAAGATACCTACAAAAGATTTCTTACTTTTATAACGAAAATTCCACATCTTTACATATAAAATTCTTCTGCACATTGTTTTGTCACTGAACTCCTCCTGAATGGCTGGACCGATTTTGATCAAATTTGGTGTGTGTGTGTGCGGCTGGGTCTGTAGATGATCAACATTTAGATTTTTCAGGTGGCGCTGTTGCTGCTGCGGCAGTGTTTAAAGGGGTATTTGAAAGTGTAACTCACAAGCAAATTGAAAAATTGTCATGATTCCTTAATACACAGTTTCAATAGTATCGTAAGTGTGGACGTAGAATTTTTGTTTGATATATTTGTTGCTGATTCTGTTTTTCTAGTTCATTTTTATATAGGCTAAAAATAAATATAGTTCAATCTTTTTTTGAAAAAAATTTAAATAAATATTTCGGAATAATATGAGTTTATTATTTTTCCTGCAGTAAAAAATTTTAACAAACAAAATATATTTTAAATATGTTATATATAAAATTAGTTCAATAAATAATTCAAACTTATTACGATATTTTAAAAATAAATTAAGTTTTTAATAGCATAACTACCATGCCAGCCTCCGTATATGTAAACCTGCATAGTAGTAATATAATTTTTTGTATTTTAATGCAATATTTATTGTATTAATCTTGCTGAAGATTAATAAACTCAATAACAAACTACATAATCGAAAGAAATATATGTATGCAAATATTTCATGCATACGTATTAATTACAACACGCAAGCAGTTACTGAGCAATATTCGTAAAACGATTCTTGATTTATATAATGGGTTATATGTAGTAGCGCTGCGTTTTTTAAATACCAAATATAAACTAATATAATGAACTATTGCATCGCTTCTTCATATTGCAACATCTGATTTTCACAGGCATCAGGCGTACAAAGCTACGCTACTTTAGCTGATTGGAGTCTGCCAGCAGACTGAAAGCTTCTTAGCGGCGCAAGCATTTATATACGTATGCATTGCTTGTAAGCTCTGAGAAATTCATAAAACGATTCTATTCAACAAACAACACTATGTTGCGTTCGAGATTTCGGCACGAACTCAAGCAACAAGCATACGAACGTCAGCAGCAACTGAATCATGAATGCATTTTTTTTCATACAAAAATGTGAATTTTTCTGCTTTTTTTCGCTATCTTTTGTGGATTTATTAAAGAAGTGACAAAATCCAAACTTAGCTATTCCTTTTATGCACAAAATAACTGATATTTTGGCATAAATTTTAGCTTTGTACGATGAATATTAAAGGCTCTAAAGTGTCCCCAAAAAACGTTGCATGACCTTGAAAAAATTTGTGAAAATACCCCCATACAAACCCGTGTAAATTGCCGCTTTTTTTAATGAGTGTAAAAATATCGAAAAGCTTCGCAAAACACACATTTTAAATATCAAAAGTTTTGATTATGCTTAAGTTGAATGCTTCTTAATATTGCAACCAATCAGAGGACAAAAAAATTGTTAATAGGATTTTGACGCATTTATCCAAAGAGTGAAGAAGAGTTGGCTTAAATATCGCTACTATGCAATACAGCAAATTTGCAGGCAAACACACACACACACATAGATATTTGTACATAAATTTTACTGCCAAAATTGAAGTGTTTGCTCTCAGCTTTTTCAGCAATACGAGTTTGTGTAAATATGTGTGTAAGTGTGTGCTTTATAAGTACCCTATAGGAACAAACTAACTTGTTTTTAAAAACAACTAATTAAAAAACTAGTTTAAAATAAACCAGTATATGAACTACTTTGAATTATATTAAGGCGGCAACTACTCTGATGTTGGCATGTTTTAATTGAAAATTTTTATTAGATGACAAGCTTATATATATTTAACCATGTTATTTCATCAAATATTATTAACTTTTGGCCATCAGTAATAGTTTTCAATTGGTTATTTTAAAGCAATCAAAAAGGTAATTTAAATGTAACTAGTTTAACAAGTAGTTGAAAATATATGCAGACGACAGTCAATTGACTTATTTAGCGGATATCACCATACAAAATAAGTTAGTTCGTTCTATGGAAAAAAGTCAGAATTTCAACTAGTTGTGGTTGACAAAAAACTACTTTATCAACTACTTTTAAATTAGTTGATTTTCCTACAGGGTAGCTGTTGTTACCCTATAGGAACAAACTAACTTGTTTTTAAAAACAACTAGTTAAAAAACTAGTTCAAAATAAACTAGTATATAGGCTTCACACGGCCGTGTGAAAAGGTCCCTACGGACCTTTTTTGTAAATCATGTTTTTTTCATATAAAAAATTTTTTTTTGTTTTTATTGTTTATAACTAAATTCTACATACAAAAATAATTTTTTCAATTTTTTTAATTTTTTTTTTTTTTTTTTTGCTTGAATTTTCTTAAGACTATTATAAAAAAGTTTAAAAATTATTGTTGTTGAGCGTGTACTTCTTGTCCCCCGCCCTGTGCGCAAGTGTTGCAGCGATGTAAAAGTGTGCTATGTTCTCCGCAAACAGCGTTGCCGCAGCCGAAGCAATGTGCCCGCGTTTTCCGCTGCCGCCCGTACTCAGAACGGCAAAGGCGACATGACGGTCTACTTGACCTAGCCGCAAACGACGGTGCATTGCCTTCCATCGGTCTTGGTAATACCTGAAATGAAAAGAAAAATAAAAAACAAATAAATATATATTCTATTCTTGAATTTGAAGATGTTTTTCTTACCCTGACATCGAATGCTTCCATCGCATTGCGTATCCTTGGATATGAGGTTATATGGTTGTTCAGGGCACGTTCTTCGATATTTGGTGTGGCCAATTGTTTCGTTAGCAGTAAGAAGAACGACCGCCGTCTGTCACTGCTTTTTATAGGCTTCATTTCGTTGTAAATCGTAAAAGCAGCAAATGCAGCGACGTCCAGCATATTATAAAACATGGCCAACGGCCATCGTTGTGTTGCTCTTTTGCAGCTGTAAAAGCCTAGCATTTGATCCATGGTATCAACGCCGCATTTGTTGGCGATGTAATCTAATATGGCATAGGGCTTCCGCTTCTCGGTTTGCTCGTCAACGAGGCAGGTGTAGTGCATTGTGGAGAGCACGTTCACCACTTTATTTTTTTTCGGCACGTATGAGCATAACGCTATATCCCTTTCGTTGAACCCAAATAATGTACTATTGATGGTGCGCTTCGGGTTCTTCTTGAACTCCTGTGGAATGAATGTTATGTTGTAGCGCACTGTACCAACATATGCGGTCTTCCTCCTCAACAAAATACGCGCCAAATCAAGAGTGGTAAAGAAGTTATCCGCGTATTTAGTACGGCCAGCATCTAAATATTTTTCCACAAAAAAAACAAAAAATTCTAAGAAAAAATTCTAAGAACAAAAATACTAAGAACAAAAAATACTAAGAACAAAATACTAAGAACAAAAAATTCTAAGAACTGGTTTATTGCTAGTAGTATAAAATTAGAATATTGTGCCTTTTCTTGAAAGCAATAAAGTTCATGTCTTCGAATTTTTCTTAGAATTTTTTGTTTTTACCATCATCCCTTATGTCTTTGAGTTTAGGTCTTTTCAGAACAAGTAAATTATGTGTTGAAACAATAAAAAAATTATAATGATGCCCAAAAACATGCATTTATTAGTGAAATTCAGTACAAGGTCCATACGGACCTATTCACACGTCCGCGTACTATTCTCACTAAAACCTCAATAACTCCTAAAGTAATGATCCGATCGGCTTGATTTTTTTTCCAAAAGATGCGCAACAAAATACTCTTTGTTGTAGTGGCCGAAGTAGGAGTAATTTCAGTTTGAAAAGGCAAAAAGGTCCCTAGGGACCTTCTCACTCATCGGAGGGTTAAAACTGATAGACTGCCTCAAAACCCTGTGAAACGATTAAAAATTCTTTTTTATTTAAGATATTGAAATGGCAAACTGTAATTTGTATATCAATGTATTTGTACATTCTAACTGCAATGTTTAGCAAACATTGGAAAATTTCGACTCTGTACGGAAAATGATGCATTGCTTAACCATTCAGCAAACACCTCATCACTTCAGTAGTAAAGACGCACGCCTTTCCCTACGTAGCGTCGAGTCTGCTTCCTCTTTTCATTGCGATTGACACTTAAAATAGGCACTAAGCAAAATATCGGTGTGTCCATCGATCATGATTGATGGTCATGACACGCTTGTTAACCTCATATTTTGAAATGAAGCATCAAAAAGCTGTCTGTGTTAAATAACAGGCGCAGTATCCACACAATTCCGATCAATTGGATCGGCACCTTCGCTCATGTACCCAGTTGTTGGCGTGCCCGTTTTTGGAAACTTCTTCCGTAAACTGCATTCACGTAATGAATTTATATATACATTTTTTATATATATACACAGCCAAATAAATGATCTCTTTGATGCATAGAAATTTAAAATTTTTTGTACTTTTATATCCATCTTCAGTAAGTGGAATATTAACTAGTTTTCGATTGATTTATTTTAAAGTAGTTAAAAAATAATTAAAATTTAACTTATTTAAAAAGTAGTTGAAAATATATGCAGACGAATGTCAATTGACTTATTTAGCGGACATCACCATACAAAATATGTTACTTCGTTCTATGGAAAAAAGTCAGAATTTCAACTAGTTGTGGTTGACAGAAAACTACTTTTTCAACAACTTCTAAATTAGTTGATTTTCCTACAGGGTTGTAATAAACCAACATGAATCTTAATTGCTACTATGTATACTGTTTGTGTGTGTGGGCTTCTGTAAACTCGACGCTAGTGTGTATGCGCTCAAATTAATGTTCCATATAAGTGTTGATAATTTGCTTATACAAAAAAAAAATGTGTATAAATAGATAAGATTAAATTCACAGACATGAAATTTGTATGCAATTATTTATGGACCCAATTTTTTCCTAGTCCCAGTTTCTTCATTTTGCTTTCTTTGACTTGTGCCATTTTGTTATATAGGGCATAAAACTACTTTTTTTTTTTTGTTGGAAATTTTATTAAATTTTCATACATTTACTCGCTGCAGCAAAAATAATCTACTCTGAATTACAAAGAGCGAAGGAGATATGAAGTTGATTTATTGAGAAAATATAACACTTTTAATATACTTGCTAACTTGGCGATGCACGTGTTAAAAATTTACTCGCTGCTGCCGATATACTGACCTTATTTTATGCTATAAATAAATTGTTAGTGTAGTAACCATAGGCGACCTCTAACGTTTGTTGAATTGGTTTATTAAGTCCATAACACAGTTAAGTTTCCACCTAAGGCGAAATGTTATAACTTCGTAAATTTCGATATTCGACAATTTGTCGAAAATTGGTATGTTGCCACACTTTCGACAGGCGATAATTTCGATAAAATATCACTTTGCTTTCATTTTTTTATAACATGCAGCCAATTCGATAATTCGCTTCGATGTTCGTTTCGAAAGTGAAGTTATAACATGTCGCCACTGGATTGCTCTACGTTAAGAAAAATTATTCTAATTTGTCTGTTTCATAAACATTTTTCTTTTCTTTTCGAAACCGAATATCCACCATTACATACACTAGGCGACAATTGGAAGCATAAATTCACCTCAGTAAGTGTTGAAGTCATTTTGCAGCTTAACTACTTAAAATCGAAGAATAAGAACAAAACATCAATAATTACCCCTTAGGGGAGAGTCTTGCAGGTTACCACTCCAAAGATTTTTTTTTAAAAACTCGTCATAAAATCAATGTTTTGTTGATACATAACAAAATTATAAGCTAAAAGCTATTTGAATTCTCTAAAAATAAAATTTGCATGGTAAATTTTCAAAAGCATCTAAAATTGATCTTTTTGAAATTTTGGCTTGCAGGTTGCCACCCCTGCAACTCAGAAAAACTCAAGTAAAAACACATGATTTAGAAAATTCATAAAAATATATTGAATTTTACATGCATTATGCAGTGCTCTTGCTCGATTTATTGTTAACTTTGATTGCTTTGCTGAAAATGTAACGAAAATGTTAAAAAATCACCGAAAATATAACTAAAATGAAATAAAATTTCACTTTTGACTCAATGAAACTTGTAAACATGTAAAGGTATACACACGTTATTCAAAACAAAAGCGAAAATGAGAGGTAGCAACCTGCAAGCCAACAAAGATGCCAATTTGAATTTTGGCACCAATTTGTTATAAACATAATATAAAATTGCCAATTCATTAATATCTCTGGAATTCTGTTTGAAATATGAAAATTTTATAAAAAACACAACACATCACAAATATTTACGTATACCTTGATAAAAATTTTGATAAAAATTATTTATTAATGAGCACAGGACAAGTACACAATTTTGATTTTTAAATTTTCAATTTATTTTAACTTTCTTAAGCAGACACTGTGTTTTTGTGTCTGTCCGCTCCAAAAATAGGTTTAAAGTGACAACTTTTTATTTTCTTGGTGTCGATGTTAGTTGGAGTTAAGTTAACGACACTGCTAGAATGTCAAAATATAGCAGTGGTGGCAACCGGCCTATTCCCTATCTATTTAGACAAAAATATGCATACGAAATTTTTTTCGTACCATTTGTGGTTGATATAAAGTGCGAAAATTGATAGTATAATTTTCCGAAAAACTAAGCTTTGATGTTTTTGTTTCCTAGTTAAATTGCAGTTTTGTGTACAAAAATTAAAAAATAATTTGGAAATAAAAAGTTATTGTGGTAAACAGAGAAAGGGGTGAAAGTATATCTAAAAGCAATAAAATTTCAATTGGTGGAACGAGAAAAGTTTTTAAGAAGTTTAAAGAAACTGGTACATGCAAAATCCTTAAAGGAGGAAGACGTTGATCAAAAATAACAATGATTCAAGCCCGATTACTACAGTTAAAAGAAGAGCTTCATTTAGACTTTTCTGAAAGGACGATTCAAAGGAAACTACGATTAATGGGTATGAAAAACTGCAAAAACAGACCTATGATATCAAGGATCACAAAAAACTGCTTTGCGTTTCCAAAGAATTATATTGACATGTAAATTCGTTTTGGGACACCAGAATTAACGTGATGGATTCAAGTTTGAGTTAAAAAATGCCAACAAGCGAAGATATGTGTGTGTAAGCAATCAAATCACCTCAAACAAAATATTATTCAGCATACAGTAAAACTTTCGACAACAACTATTTACGTGGACTTAAGAAATGGACGAAGAAATGGACTTAAGATCGTTCGTCTTCCGACAGGGCAACCATTTTAAGCACACCTCCATGCATTGAAAGGCCTTTTTGAGAGATTCAAAACTTAGATATTAGGGCTGGCCCAATAACCAGACTTGAATTCAGTAGAGTATTTCTGGGAGATTCTCGATACCAAAATATCTGCGCATAGCAGGACTTACCGCAACAAGTTTTGGGCAGAAATGCAGGATGAGTGGTACAAAATTCCTCACAAGACATTATTGAATTTGGTCTGCAGCATAATAAACCGACTCCGTGCTGTCATAAAAAACGAAGATGGAAACATAGATAATTAAGAAATAGTATACGTAATATGTAATACAAGAATATGTTACGTATTATTTACTTAAAGGCAAGAAGTATAAGGCTAATACATACTTTCATTTCTCGCGCTTATATAAGGCTGAAGTGGGGTGATGTGTAACATATTTTTATTTGCTCCAAAATGTTAAGAAATTGATTGATTATTTTGAGAAATGGATGAAATAGGACAAAAATTTCAAAAATGGTTTTTTTCACTGGGGTGATGTGTAACACCAACATAATGCTAGTTTTAGGACCAGGAGCTTTAATTTTTTTATGTTTATTTATACCTTTTATGTTTAGTAAAAGTATTATGATAAGAACTTAATGAAATTTCCTGCACTTGCAACTGTAAACGTTTCTGTGGCGTTGTTAGAACATAGCTTTTCATTGACTTCCTAGCACGATTGGATTTTGGTATGGACTAAATAGTATGAACAGGGCCAATCTCTTTCGATTTGTTAATGTGATTGCATTTCAGAGTTTGACATTGTTGCCTTTTAAATATCACTTATAATGTGTAAAATGTGTTACACATCACCCCACCGTTCGTGTTACACATTACACCAATGCAAGTCACTTTTTTCTCATTGATGGAATTTTACCACAACGTGAAAAATGTAAAATCTTTTGCTATATTTAAAGATATTAAGCAATACCACATTTTACTTCTAAAAAAAAAACGAAATGGCCATTTCAGCCCTTGAAAGAACTTTAACCGAGCTTCTTATGATCAATTGTGTGTGCGTGTTGTAAAATGTTTGAACACAAATCATTTATGCCGACTCCGAATGGCTTATGTTCTTAAGAAGCTTTTCATGGCAGTTTTTACTCTCTGAGGCTTGCCATTGTCTGCAGAGAGGTGACGGCCGAACAGAAAAATGAATTCAATTGAAAAATCTTTCTGTGTCAGGTGGGATTTGAATCAGGGTTTTCTGGCGTATGTACCAAAACCCTTTTTACAACTACTCACTTTTTAAAGCTGAAGAAAATTTTATCCGAAACTCTATATTTTGTAAATTTTAAAAAATCTTTTAATCAAAAATTGTTCACGCTTTTTCAGAACTCTAATGTCTGCCTACTTCCAACTCTTATGAAAAACTAGATGCTGTCAAAAGAAACATATCGCAGTAGTTCATTCACTCATATGTTAGCATTTTGTACGAAAAATCGCCGTGTTACACATCACCCCATGGTACACATTACCCCACCTCACCTTACTATTAATAATCTGAATGATCCAAAATGTGAATAAATGTATAGAATCTTTTCTATTCCAAAACTCGTTTGCCTTATTTAAAAATTCCTTTTTTGATTTCAAAATAAATTTTTCCAGTATATTACTAATTTTTTTACTTCGAACAACGTAAGTACTTTGATTTCACATTTATATTTTCAATTGTCGCCTAGTGTAATCATTGTCTCAAGCACCAACACACAACAAAAAGTCATTCATGCAGTTTATTCTCACTCATTTCACTTCGCACTCTGATTTCGTGCAACAACAATCAGCGACAAGATATTTTTATAAGCATTGGTATTTTATCATGAATAACTGATTAGGCTCATTTTTATATATATGTGTGTACATAAATTTCTCACTGCTTGTGTGTGTTTGTGCACCTGTATGAAAATAAAGCCAGCAAAAATTGCTTCATAAAAAAAAAAGAAAAAGAAAAAACAACCAAAGGCTACATTTATTTTATTGCCCCCATAAATAAGATGAATTTTAATCCCCACATAGGTGACGGTCCCAGGTCTCAATTGTGATGCCATCGACTCCAAAGGTAGCAACATAATCACACTCAGAAATCAATGACTTGACTATAATTTCTGTATACGTGTGAGTGCAAGAGATTCCGGTGTTAATAACCCAATAAACAAAATACATTTACTACAAAGTTACTCTAAGGACGAAGTACGATGTTACACGTGAACATTGTATTTGGAACTAGTTTGCGAAAATAGAACATTGTAAAATATTTACTTAAATTTGATGAACATCTGAATATTAAGTTTTTTTCTACCTTTTATGACAATTTCAAACTTCCATCAACGGCTCCTGGTAGAAGAGACAACAAAAAAATAATACGTTCATTCGTGTTTTGAAAGTTAACGTCTGGGTAATATATAATATGGGTTTAAACTTTACACTGAGTAAGAAAACTTCCAAATATAAGGGCAATTTGAGAAGTCAGTGACTTTTTGAATAAATTGTATATATTTTTTTTTTTTGGAAAAAAACGTTCTATTTCTCATCATAGACTCCTCTTAGATCGATACATTTAGTCCAGCGTTTTGCAATTTTTCTATTCCTTTCAAATAACAAGTTTTAGCAATGTTCTCAAAAAAACGTGTGTGTATTAAAGAAAAAACTAAAGTATAGAATTTGGTAAATGTTATTTTAAATAAAACTTATAAATTTATAGTTAATGCAGAAAAAAATTGTGTCCAATACGTGCGGCCTTGCGGCAATTTAGAGACACTTTTGCCATTGGATCTGTAAGTACCGATGTTGGCACTTTTATAAGCTCCGTTGTTATTTTGGCTATCAAATTTTTCGTAGTTTTAGGCAGAAATTTATTGGCATATATTCTCCAATTAAGATTAGCCCAAAGGTCTTCGATTGGACGTAGTTGCGGTAAGTTGGGAGGTTTATTCTTCTTATGTACATAAGATATCGGAGCCTATTCATAGCTTCTAAGTTCTGTTGACAGTAATGACTTGATGCAAGGTCAGGCCAAAACACTATATTTTTATTGTTGTGTTTGCTTTTTATAACGTCAGCTACTTTTAGCAAACAGAAGTTGACATACCGTTCACCATTGACGGCTAAGCTCGACTCAAAACTGGCTCAGATATACCCAAAGCACTTATTGCGAGACACAATAAGACTTTTTTTGGTAACCTACAATGTTCCAAAAATTTCACATTGCCTTCTGCTTGCTTGTTGCGGTCAAAAAAGTGCTGTACTTGCCACTCATTACCATCGAATGTGAAATATGACTCGTCATCCATAATGCAAAAAATACTTTTAACCAAATTTATCAAACGCACTTATTGGACACATTTTTAAGCTTCCGACACCATTGGCTTACTTTTTCGTGACCTTTTTTGCATTCCCATTAATAGAAGATACTTCTTTATTGCTTTGCCATAACATTGAAATTTTTTCTTCAACTCTCTGTACGATTTTGCCACTCTTCCATCAGTTATTCGCCTTAGCTTAGACCTTATCGCAGTATGATTTAATGTGAATCTTTTACCAGAGCCAGTTTTTTTCCATGTGGTCTTTCTCAAAGCATGCGTTGTCAAGATGTTGTAGATGGTTCGGCAATTGATTCTTTCTTCAACAATATGAGAAAAAATATCCACTTTTGTCCAATCAGCATAAGCTTAAAAAAAATTACAAATTCTCTCACGACGTTGCTTTTCTTTTTTCGATATTTTGAATACACCTAAGAAGTTACCAGCATAAAATTTTAACTGCTTGTCAATATGACATTGGTCTCTCATATATTTATCGATAAATACGCATCATTTCAGTTATTGATGTTTTTACAAAGTTAAAAAAATTGTCCAGATTTCATTTCGCATACGTTAGGCGTTTGTTTCAGAGACAATCCGTTGGATTCGACCCAAGTCTCCTGCTGTCGCAGGTATATTACTAGCCGAAAAATTATAAAATACCGTATAAAAACCAAAAAATACTAAAAAACTCATTCTTAAGTAATAATAAAAATAGTTTGTATGTAAAAGTTGTTTAGGCAGTTTTTGAAAAATTCGTTTAAAATAGTAAACATTGGTTTCCCAACATTACATTTTGAGAATGCATTAAAAATTAATGCTTCAATACGACAGTGTTTTCAAAGCGTCAAAAAATAATGATGACAAATGTATGAAAAAAACAAATCAAACCGAAAATATGCGCGAATTTCTCACTTTTTGCCATACCTTCGCGTATGGTTCAGTAGGTAGTTGGTGTTAACATAAGCGTTTGTTTGGTATGTGTGGCTGTATTTGTATTATTTTTATCTTGGTGTGAATAATTTAACATCAATTTACGCTTGTGTAAGTACGAGTTGTACTTAGATGTTAAAAGTACGGCTAAATAAGACGACAAAGACGACGCTGAATAATTTAGTGGTCAGTCCACAAAGTTTTCCAACATTGGTAATTATTTTTCATTTGTACGCAGCAGCGCCTTGAAATATGTTGTATATTTATTTTTTTTTTTTCTCCTTTTCTCCCTTTATTTTCTAGACCTGCGTGTTAATAAGTTAGCCTGTGCATTAATTTTTTTCTTTTTATTAGGTACTCAAGAAAGTCAATTACTGCTAGCAGTGATTATAGTACAAATATTCTAATAAAATTGGTGTTCATTTAAATAAGTAATATTTATAGCTTTTCTGGAACAAATTTGTCAAAATAACTAAAGTCGTAATGGCCAGACGGTATGTTGAAAAAGGCATATATATATTATAGCAGCTCAACGTAATAGCCTGACTGAATGTAGCACGATTTACAATTAAGATAAAGTTTATTGGCATACGTATATATATTGCTGAGAAATTTTTATTGGAATTGTTGTCTTTGGAATAAAATTAATACATGGTTAACATGAAATATATAAAATAAACATAAAAGTAAACAAGAATTGCGATATAGTTGAAAAAATTATGTAATAATTAATTGTTAAATTCAAATAAAAATTGAATTTCAATTCAAAAACTTTAAGAAAATAAGCAGTATTTGAAGCACAGTTGGGATGAAAACTTTGGTTTTTAAGGCGCAATGGAAATATTTTATATTCATTCAAGCCAAATATCTATGAGTTTTAATGCAATGTTGAGCAAAGAGTCTATGTTATGTGTTTATACAATAACTTTAATAATTTTTCAATTCTTAAGGCGATGGTACTGTTTGAAAATTTGTTTTCAGGATTTTTTTTTTGGAGACATGAATAATGTTGGTGTATTTGTTTCATATATATATGTTATAGTTTGGGTTCTTAAGTATATTTGGAAAAAAAAAATTAAAAATGATCGATAAATAAATACGTGGCAGCGATTCTCCGGAGGCGCTTAAAAAAAGGCTTATTTTGCGGTGAACACGATTAGAGGTTAGCGGATAATCTAAAAAAAAAAAAAATTCAAAATTAGTTTAAAAGATAATGTGATTCGCGAAGTAATACCGAAAACTTTTTTTATAAATGTCTTTTTTTTTTTGTAGCGTTTTGAAGTCAAAAACACGATTTTCGCTGAAAAATTGAGGTTATTTTACCCTCATGTGTATGCGAAGGTACCCGGGTACCTTTTGCAATTTTAAAGTGAAATAATTTAACTTTCGTCCAAAGAACTATATAGTCAAATCGATAGTACCTTCCTAAAATTCAATTTTCTGTTCAACAGAACTGTAATATTGAAAAGAAAATGTTTAGGTAATTTTTTATAAGAGATTGTTTTATTAATACCCCTTTGTCTTATACGAAGGTACCCGGGTACCTTCTTATAAAACACATGCAAAATCTTACGCATTTTGTCTGTTGATTTTGTGTGTTTATTACATCATGTATTACTGTATAAAAATTCATTCTGTTACATCAAATAAAATGTCCTTTTGGTTTTGCAATATCTGCTCACAGAATTCCATACATTTTCTTTCAGTTTGATGCAACACATTAGAAACGCCATATTACTTGCGCATTTTTCAAAAATACTCGCCCGCTGCTTTCATTTGAAAAGTAGGCGTTGAAATTTGAATTGCACATAAAAATCAGTTCGTCTCAGTTTCAGCAAAGTTATGACGTGTAAGGAAAATTTGATTTTCTCTAAAATTTTGTGTGAAATAAAGTGAAATTACTGCGAAACAGCATAAAATATGAGCAATAATCAACGTGAAATAAAACGAATTAGTCGGTAATATACTCCTCCAATTTCGGAAATATAGGTCAGTATATACAAAGTTTGTTTCTTTCTATCGTAGGCTTCCTTTGGAGCGTCAAGAAGAATATTATTTGAAGTTATTAAATGAATGTAGCCAATCAGAGGATAGTGATTTCAACGATGATTCAGACGAAAACTTCTTGCCTCGTATTGAGCCAAATGAATACTCGGATATTGACGATCAAAGCATTCCTGCATCAGAATCTGCATCAGAAACCAGTGATTCGGAAAATTCACATAGTTGAGATGCAAATAGTGAAAGCCCAGCGTCAGCATCAGCAGCAGAATTCAGTGAATCGAATAACACCCGTAGTGGAGATGAAAATAGTGATTGTTCGCCTGGCATTAGCGGTGCTTTACCACATTATTTGGGCGACAAAAGAAAGAAGCAGAGCGCTGCATATGGAGTACAAACGCGCCAAATCCAGCCAACAGAACACCTTCCCATAACATAAATCGCGGAAAAACTGGTGCACATAAATCGTCTTGCCTATTGTCTGAATTTGAATTGTTTCGTTTGTTCTTTTCTGAAGAAATGTGCAGCATAATTGTTCGTGAAACTAACCGAAAAGCCTTGATTGTGTACACCGCTATTAATGCCAAAAACCCGACTAAACCGCCGAAGCTATGGTCACCATTGACTCTTCAAGAGTTATATGCATACATTGGTGTACTTATAACAGCAGGTGTACATCATTCAAATAATGAACACGTAGCCGAATTGTGGAAGTTATCATCTTTACCAATTTTTCGAGCAACAATGGGAATCACCAGATTTTTGCAAATTAACCGGTTTTTGAGATTCGACAACAATATAACTCGCGCATTCAGGATGAAGGATGACAAGGCAGCGCCCATTCGCGATTTGTGGGAAATGATGAATGCCAATCTGCATAACAACTACAAGCCAAACGAATGCATCACTATCGACGAACAGCTTTCCCATATAGGGGTAGAACAAAATTCACCCAATATATCCCATCTAAGCCATCGAAATATGGCATAAAAATTTGGTGGGCTTGCGACTCAAAAACGTCATACCCATTAAAAGGAGAAATTTATACCGGTAAACCAGCTAATGGTTTACGTGAGACGCAAGTAGGTGCCAAAGTGGTAAAACGGTTGGTGAAGAGCTTTGAACGTTCAGGTCGAAATATTACGATGGACAATTTCTTTACATCGGAGGAGCTAGCAGACTATTTGTTATCAAAAAATCTTACGTTAGTTGGCACATTACGTATGAACAAGCCGACCATCCCAAAAGAAATGCTTAAAAGTAAAACTCGGCCCATTAATTCCTCTATTTTTGGATTCTCTGGCAGGAAAACTATTGTGTCCTACGTGCCCAAAAAGGACAAAGCAGTAGTGTTGCTCTCGACTATGCACCATGATAAATCGGTGTCAGGAGACGACCAGAAGCCGGAAATCATTAGATACTATAATGGCACAAAAGGAGGGGTAGATGTAATGGATAAGATGTTGACTCATTTTACCACTAAACGCAGTACAAAACGGTGGCCAGTAGCATTATTTTTCAATATCTTAGATGTTTGTGCATTGGCAGCATATATAATTCACAGTGAGCATAACACTGCACAAAAAACCGATAGTCGCCGAAAATTTTTACAAGAGCTGGGAAGACAATTATGTATGCCAAGTATCCATGATAGATCGCAGAACGCTTTGGTTTACCGAAATTTTAACACAAAGAACGGCATCGATCCAGATCCAGATGGCCGACTAAGTGTTCAGGGTTCCTGTTATATTTGCTCACAACAACGTAAACCACAGCGCAAAACACGAAAATGCTGCAACTACTGCGAAAAACCAATTTGTCAGGAACACAATAATACAGTCAATATGTGTGATTCATGTTCTCAAAATATTTATTTATAAATTTACTTAACTGACTCATAAATAAAAAAGCTTTAATGACAATCTATATATATTTAATGAGTTTTTTTATATTTCTTCATTCACTTACAGTTTTTCTCATACAGATTGTATGAAGGTACCCGGGTACCTTTGTATACACGAAAGGGGAAAATTTTTCGTATACACATGAGGGCTTATTATTTTAAAATAGAAAAAAGCAAACGCTTCGGCATTACCTGTTGAGTTATGTGTAGAAATAATGTAAAAAAATTTCAAAACGATCGGTCAAGTAGGTTTTGCGGCATCGTGTTCACCGACTTCAAAAATGTTGTTTTAGAGAAAATCGATTTAAAGTTTTTTTTTATCGAAAAAGAAAAATAAAAAATTTATGAAAAGGTATAATTTTTTTATTCTAACACAGAATCATCAATGCCAGCTCCCAGCGCGCCCATTTGTGAGCACTTGGGCCTGTAGAGATGCCCATTTCATTCAAACAGGACAATAAAGCAAAAGATCCTGCATTGAAAGTGCATGATGCAACATTTGCTGCAATTTCAACAATGATTGCAGTACTGCCCACTGATTTTGGAGAGATTTTCCAAATAAGTTGATTGAAACTCTCGTTGTTATTCTGCGTGAAACCTCCAAGCCACTGATGCAAAAGTGCGTCCTTGCTCAAATCTTCGTAGATTGGCTTTATGACTTCTGTTACATTTGAAGGAAGGGCGTTGTAACTGTGTAAATATACCACGACACAAGACCGAAAACAAATAAAAATGGAAAACTACGATACCAATTTAGCGACTCTGTTCTCATCCGCTCGGAAGAAAGTGTGCCTGGCAACTGATTCATATACGATCTACCCTAAATATATAATATATACAACTTCAGCTTACATACCTACAAAAACACATAAAAGTATAACATAATTTGGAAATTGCTAAAGGACCAACTGTCAATGATTAAGAAATGATTTACTGAATTCCGTTGTGATCCTAACAGCACAAGTGACGCTGAACGTTCCGGTCAACCCAAAAAAGTCGTCACGCCAGAAATTTTCGAGAGGTGACTAAAGCTGTAGGCATCTCAACATCACATTTACCATGAATATTTTTACATGAAAAAGCTATCCGCGCGATGGGTGTTCTACCATAATCCGAAGGAGTTTTGCGTCGTTTCCATACCGTGGACGAAGCATGGATATATCAGAGCACACCAGAGCCCAAGGAACTGTCAAAACGGTAGATTTCTATGGGTGAGCACTAAGATGGGTCACTAAAACAAGTTCGTCTGATCAGTCTGTCATTTGAAAGCTTATGTTGAGAGGGTCTTAGTACAATAAAAAAATTTTTTTAAGGTGAACCGGAAATCTGCCCATAATTGTCTTTTTTGTATAATATCACCAGTTTTGAATCGAACTTGAAAAAAAGGATGTCGTTCGATAGGTCTTAAAGAGGAAAACAATTCGTTCTAAAAACTTTTTTACCTTCGATTCCATCTTTGACCAGATATTTAAATTTTTCGTCTAATTTCCTCAGTACCCCCAAAACTTTAACTTTTTATACTCCAACGCGTACTGCGTAAGCGGTATATTAACTTTGTCAGTCCGTTTGTAACGCCATTAAGGAGGCGTGACAGGTATATAAAGTATATATATTTTTGATCAGCATCACCTCTTGAGTTGATTTCCGTGTGTCCATCTGTCTGTCCGTCTGTCGACACAATTACAGCCGTAATTTTAAAGCAATCGCAATGAAATTAAAAATGTAAGCTTCTTTTTAAAAAAGGAAGACCAAGTTCGAGAATGAGCCAAATCGGATCAAAATCACGCCTACCTCCCATACAAAGTGACTTTATTTTAACCGTAAAATCTCTTCAGAATCCACAAACATTAATGAAATGCCTTAAAATTTTGCATGTAAGCTTTGGTCTTTAATATTAATCCTGACTATAAAATTTGGAAAAATCGTACAAAAACCACGCCTACCTCCCATACAAAATAGCTTTAGATTAACCGTAGAATTCCTTAAATATCTGCTCAAATTGCAGAAATGCCTTGGAATTTTGCACATAGGCTATTATATATATGATATAGACTATCACTATGATATTTGGCCAAATCGGATGAAAACCACACCTACCTTCAATACAAAGTGACTTCATCAAAATTGAAAAACTTTCGAAAATATATATCACTGAATGACATCGTGTCTGTATGTACCCACGTTCCATCCACGTCGTTTATCCAACCCATACATATATTATTCGATAAAATTTGGAGTCTTTATACTAGAAATGTGGGTGTGGCATTTCACTTTGTTTACAAATTACTCTAAGTGGCAGCTAAGGGTAAAATTAAATTAAGCGTGTGACACAAATATTTTTGCAGATTATACATAAAAATTTTGTAGACGTCTAAAGACTTCGGATATACTTCAATATGGCCGCTGGGGGGTATTTTAGCTTCAGTACCCTGCCGAAGCTCCATTCCTTACTAGTTTTTTTAAGAACATAAAAGACCACAAAAATCATTGAACTTTTGTGAAGAAGCTTTTTAATTTAATTCGTAGAGAAAAAATGTACAGCAAATTTGTCTTCAGTTTTGTTCGTTTCTGTTCGGTTTAGATTTGAACTTAGTATGCTGTAGTAACGAAAATGTTTGGACTTATAATTTACACGCGAACTTTTGGTGTAGAGTCAAAATTTTTGTGTGGAAAAAAGCACTAGCTGTTCGGGTTGACTGATTCATATTTTTATTGCTGCAATTTTATCTACATATCTATACTACTATTATATAAAATTGAAGTGAACATTTTTGTTTTCAAGTAAACTTCTAAAGTACTGGGTAGATTTTTATGAAATACGTTTTAAAATGTCATATTTGTGCTGCAGCGCAGCATAGGGGTACTTTTATTTCGAAATTTTAATAATATGTTTGTTTAATTAAAGTGTTAAGTTTCTTAAGCAATCCGCCCGATGCCATGAATTGCTTGATCGTTTTCTTTCCACGTGTATGTGTTGCGAGAACTTCAATAAACTCCATGTTGTTCTTTACTCTTCTCTTTTTCCGCTCAGCCAGCACAGCACATTGACATGCATTGTATTAAAGGCTGATGTCACACGGTGATCGTTTGAACGGCGTTTAAAAGTGCTTGTTGCAGTAAAAAAAAACGTGTTAACGCTCTTTATTGATAAAAAAAAAACGTCCTTGGCGAAGCCGCGGACCACTGTGGCCTGCTAGTATTCTATAAAAGGCAAGACTACGCATTAATAAACTTAATAAATTTGTCTTATAACAAATTCAACACTAACACATACTTACTGCTTATTTTTTTATTATTGCT
Source organism: Coremacera marginata (assembly GCA_914767935.1). NCBI lineage: Eukaryota > Metazoa > Arthropoda > Insecta > Diptera > Sciomyzidae > Coremacera > Coremacera marginata. The sequence goes on along the minus strand of OU612044.1, from coordinate 175,434,823 downwards.
AATTACTGCTTATTGAATGTCAAATGTCCATTCCAATGAAATGTACGGGCATATAATTGCCAGCAAAATTTTGTCAATTTAACTCTCCACACAAGATTGTGAACTTGGCAGCACTAAGCAAATTTTTTCTGTCAACAGCGTACTAACAATCCTGGTGAAAAAAAAATCCGCTGCCTGTTGCTGTCGAAAAAATTCAATGTACTTCTTATGGGAATTTTATTTTTGTTTCTACAGCATACTGAGCTTTAGATATAAAAAGTGCCACATTGGAAAAAACACATTTTTATTTGTACTGAACTCGGCACATTATAGCACACTTCGGGCACATTACAGCACAAATAATTGTCAGTCATAAATCTAAAAGTGTGGAGCTAAGTTCTTGCATATATTCCAATGCTATATTTAGATCTCGCAACGCTTCGAAACGTCAACTTCTTTCTTCAATAGATATCCAAACTATTTTTTTGTCAAGAATAGTGTATCAAATCTATATTTATAAAAATTAAATGGTGTACGTATGTTACGCCCATACGATTTCTCATATAAAATCGCTACAAATCAGTTTTTTTTAAATTTTTTTTTTAATAAAAATGAGTTACGCCCACTTTAAGGGTATAAGCGCTGAGCGCAGCAAAGCGTGCCGGGTATAAGCTAGTATCTTTATAAAATTATGTCTATTCTTTACCAACACCAAAAGAATTTAGGGAAAATCAATTACTTCGTCTTTATTCAGTACAATAAGCAACTCACTGCCTCAATTTTAGGTCATATAACAAAAACGATAAAACATATAAATAACAAACCGAAACTAAAACATTCAAAAATGAAACGATAGTAGTTCAAACCTTGAAAATTTTATTATTAACAAAATATATATTTGTAGCTCATAGATACCGGGTGCAGCGACTGAATTATAGTGAAATCAGCGCACGGAAAAGCTAAATATTATTCAAAAGTTTGCAGCATACATCATGCCGTTACACAGACACACACACACACACACATACTCAGCAACACCGCCACAAATACTGCAATGTGCATGGCAATGTGCATGCATTTGCACTTTATTTGTGGTTATGAGGAAGAAAAAATAAATTGAAAAAAATCACTCACTCACATGTAGCACGCAAGGATTAAATAAAGCAATTGAACCGAATTTGTATGGCGGCGCTTGAGTAACGGTTTAATTTTTTTTTCGCTTTTTTTTTTGCCAAATATTAATTAAAAAGTCGCTGTTATTTAAAGGTATTTCAATGTACAAATATTCACGCTTCTTTTGATATTTTTTCTTTCAAATTGACACAAACTCAATTCGACACAAACTTGCGCACATACATACACTCTGTTTGAAGCACTGTCTGCGTGGGACTTGTAGATAAATATCCTTAAGCTTTATTTTCACCAATGCATTGTTAACAATGTTCGCAAACGTGCTCAAAGGACGTATGAGCGACCTTAAGTGTGTGAATGTGAGTTATAGTGGGGGAGAGAGAGTGTGTGTGTGTGTGTGTGTGTGTGTGAGAGAGTGTGTAGACACGAAAGTGGAGGTGAGTGCAAAATTACAAATTAAATAAACATACCAACACATAGAAAAGCACACACACATACATTTAATCACAACCACCTTCCTGACAAAAAAGTTTAGATCTCAAAGCTGCTAGTTTTTCTTTTTTTTTTTGTCGCAATTTCAAACTATTCGTATTCGTAACGTTAAGCGCACCGTTATAGTTACGTGAATTAAATGCGAAATGTAACTACATGCTTACCGATATAATACAAAAACAATTCTATATATATACTCATACAAACTCGTGCAATAAAGCAATACAAGTTAGTTTCAAAGCTCTTTTGCCCTGCTGTTAAACATACAAACATATACGAGTATTGAATATCCCTGTCGGGATATGAGTTAACTTAAAGCTAACTCATGGTTAATCAGAAATTAGTCACAGGTGACTAAAAAACTAACTCATTTTCCTTGTTTAAACCTATTCAGTTTTTCAATGCAATGTCCGCAGAATGAGTCAGTACTCATTCACTCTGCATAAGATTCGGCTAACCATAAGTTGGCTTATTATGAGTTAGCTTGTGGCGCATTAGCAAGAGGGCACTATGAGTTAGCTATTAACTGACTAACTAATTATTGCGTTTTACGAGTGAGCTTAGTTAGAAGGATATAATTTAAAAATAAAAAAAAATATTTTTTTCTTGTATTTTGATTTTATATGTATTAGTTTATTTATAATAAATTCCAGTCTTATAATTCATTAAATACATATTATTAAAATTTAAATTAATGTTAATAAAATTTACATTTTTACAAATGGGAAAATTATTTACATATACATATATTTCATATTATTTATGTTTTTTTTTAATTTTTTAATTCAAAGTGATCATTCAAATTGTTTGATGATCATTAAAAAATGTTATAAATTAAATGTTAAAATGTTCTAAATTAAATATTTTGAAATTTACATATTAAAAATTAAAGAATAATTCATATAATTCATGTCATTCAGGTTTTTTTTTGTATATTGTTTAATACAAATTGTTTGGAACCACCGATTCCTGATGATCATTATTTGCTTTGGTTTCTTTCTTTTTGTTAACGCAAATTGATTGGAAATGTCGCTTCTTAATCAACTTAAGAGCATTTCTTATTGCTTTTTCCGGACTTACTTCTCCGTTAGCACGAATTGCATCTATTAAATGATACGAAATTTAATTTGTAAATGCAGGTTCTAATGTAAAATAATATAGTATATTGCAAAAACCATATCAAATTGTACAGAAAACTGACATTTTCGGATTTGTCATCTTCGATTTCAATTACACTTAACATAACTGTTATATATTGCAAAAGTTTAAGAAATCTTGAACTTTCCGAGTCAAAACATTTTTGGTTCCAAAAATATAGCAAAATATGCATTTATATGCATTTATAACGAAATATGCAAAAATATGCAACAACAAATCGATACCATTTTGTTGCAAATTCTATGATTCGAAAAAGTATTTGGTCAAAATCGATTTTGGGCTACTGACAACAAACATGCATTTGCATGAAATTCCTTGCCCTACTTATAACTTTAAAAGTATACAACACAAAACTTTAATTTTGGTTTCGTTTTAAAGATGAAAACATCAAACAATTGTATCAATTTTTTGTATTGTATGTATTTTTTGTGGTGAATTTCATTGAAATCAGAGATGGCAAATCCAACTTCTGTGCGATTTGACATGGGTTTTTCCATATGTTACTTTACCCATTAAAGCATCAAACAGTCTTTTATAAGTTTTAAGAGACAGTTTTCCATGTATGCCATCGATATTAGATGCGACAATTACGTCCACTGAAAACATTTCCGTCAGAGATTTATGCAGTTGTCCTTTAAGCAAAGATGACATACAGCGAATCTGAAATGATTTATGAACCTCCATTGAAGTGTCTTTTACTATATCATCCTGCTCCGTAATGCAAGGAATGATTTTTACGCCACTTTCTTCATTTGCCTTCCAATTCAATTTTGCTACATAAATAGCCATCTCTTTTTTTAACAATCGCCTTAAATTTCTTTTACTCCCACCCTTCATATTTCAAAACAAATCTTTATTTTAAATTATATTATATATTATATATATTTTATAAAACTTTACGTTCACTTGTTGTTGTTGTTCACTTCTTTCTTTAAATTTGCAAAATTTTAAGACGCGTGCTCGCTCGAATTACAAAACAAACTGATAGAAAAACTAAAACCGCAACCATTCACAGTTATGTTTCTTTTTATTTTTCTTCTTTTTTCTTTTCTTTGTACTATTAGTGTCTTCAAAGTTAAATCTGTATCAGTTTTGAGTGCACAAAAAGTTAGTTCAATACTTATCAAGAAGAAGTCAGATGAAACAAAAAACAAATGACTCATTTCTGCATCATTTTTGAGTTAGTTTAGAAGTCAGTTGTAAATAAGTTACCTAAAAGTCAACTTGATTTTGAGTTAGCTCATAAAAGTCCGACAGGGATATTACACACACATACCAACAATACCTGTACAAATGCATGCACATGTTCAGATTTATATCGATATCGTTGTACGTATCCAGTTAAATGCATTAAGATCTTCGCTTTATGTCTTTATCGATTGTTGTGCGATGCTTGATTATTTTGTTCCTGTTGAAAATTACAGGAAGAACAGTAATCTTTTGATTGCATGGTTTTGTAGTTCTTTTTTTTTTTTTGCGATTCGTTTTTTATGATCTTATAAAACAGCAAACATTTATAAATTTGAAGATAGCTTCATGTATTTTTGTATTTATTTGCACCCAAATTTTCTTTGCCCTTCGCCTATTTTAAAGTTTAAATATATTTTTCCATTTAATTTTTGAAGTTTAAATAGTGATTTCAATTCATCGAAATATTTAATATAATGGATTTGGTATACAACATTGCCTTCATTGCAATATTCGACATACCTTAAAAGCCTTTTAATTGAATTTGATTTTTTCTCGATAATAAACACAACCTTAAACAAAATTTAGCTAATTAAAAATTTATTCCGTACTTCTTGTTTTTATTGCTCAAAAGGGAATTTCATGCTCAAATTATTTTCTATAAGCTCAGTATGCTGTAGAAACGAAAAATAAATTCCCATAAGAATTACATTGAGCTTTTTGACAGCGAACAGGCAGCGGCATTATTTTCGCTAGGTAGTACGCTGTTGAAGGAAAAATTTGTTCAGTGTAGCCAAGTCCACAACCATGTGTCGAGAGTTAAAATGTCAGAATTTCGCTGGCATTTCCATGCCCGTACATATAATTGCCGCGGAAATTTGACATTCAAAAAGAAAAAAAGTGTGTTGGTGTTAAATATGTTATTGAACAAATTTATTAAGTTTATTAAGGCGGGACATGACATTCGCGGCAGAGAAAACAGACCTTGTTTTAAAAATTTATAACTCAATTAAAAACAAATTTTTTGCCAAAAGAATTGAACAAATTACAAGAAAAAAAATTCAAAAAAATATATTTTTCACTCCAACATGGTTTTATAGAGCTCCAAACTGGCGGCAGAGAAAAAAACGGGGCCTCGTGGTTGCAGCGCTGGGAGTTGCAAAAATTGTCTGATCTGGAAAAAAATGACTATTTTAAATCTTAACAAAATTGGTTATCATAAGACACGCGGTTTTTTTTAATTTTTTTTCAATTTTTGGTGATGTTCCAAATTTGAAAGTGTGTTTTTTCGAAAAAAATATTGACTTTAAAAATTCATAAAAAATCGAAAAAAATTTAAAAAAAAAAGCTCGTGTCATACAATAGCGAATCGAGCTTAAAAAATACAAAAAAAAAAATTTCGTCAAAAAATTAACCCGCTAGTGCCGCAACCAGTACGAAAAACATGGTTTCGAGATAAACGCGTTCAAAGTTTGTGAACAAAGAAAAAAAAGGTTACCTTCAATCTGCCATGCCTGCTACGTACTGTATGCCTTCGTTATCTTGTGTTGTGCTGTTTCTTATAGTTTTTTGCAATCGTTTAGCAATTCGGGCTTCACCCTTCAAGTAGGTACGCAATAACAACCACCAAAAGTCAGGTAGCAAGTAAAACAAATATATACCAGCTGCCGTACGTAGGTAACGCAAAAATTAAAAATGCGCTCTCACTAATCCGGCTGTAACTTTTGAACCCGTAAGAATTTTTCAATAAAATTTTTTTTTTAGAATCTTAAGAATATATACTAAAATACAAAATTATTAAAAAAAGCTGCAATATTATTAAACCATTTAAAAAAACTGCCAATGTCATGTCCCCCCTTAAATAAAAATAAATTACCAATACTCAGTCGTCCGTCCAATCAACTGATTCCTTGTGCTTATCCTAGTCAATTATGTTAATTTCATGTTTGCCCGTTATTCTTCTTATTGTTGTGGTTTCTTTTATATTTTGATTTCTATTTCTTAAAATACTTATATTTTGGTTTTTCTTAACAGTCACTCACCTTTGCTTAAGTGTTATTTTTGTTTATTTTTATTGATTTTCTTATTTTCTATTATATTATTTAGCCTGACTATTGGATAAACATGTGTTGAACATTAATTTGTTCGTGTTATTGTGCTGTGGTGTATTTTTTATTCAGTAATATTTTCAGAATACGCCCAATGACATTATTGGTTCACATTCTCAAGATTGTGTTTTTTTTTTTCTAATTGTTAGGTGGAAAGATTTTCGTCACTTATTTATTTTTATGTTTTTGCAGCTGTACTTTTTAGTTGAGCTTTTCGCAGCTGAAAATTTTCTTTACGGTTTCGTGAGCTTACTTTGAAGAAAGGGTTCCATAACGGGACAGTAAACAAAACTAAAAAACGTAGGATTGAAAAAAACCTCCACATTAGTACACTTTTCGTGTCTGCCGGCTCATTAGTTTGACCACTATTAAATGTTAATTTGATGTATTCTTGGATTTTGGTGACACTTCAACTTAGCAGTGGCACACACCTCTCCAATTCGACGTGTGTTATGGCATAAGACATGAAAAATAACAAGGCTTACTATACATATGCCTAATTAAAGGTGTGTACAGATCGTAAGTATAGTTAGCACACTGATGGTGGTACTTATATTATTGGTTTGATTTGTAAGTCTGCTTAACTGCTTGTTAGTTGTGTTTTGTGCATAGATAGTGTGCTTCACGTCAATTCATGTTGATCACGTCGACTCACGTGACTCAAACTGCCAATGTCATGTAACCCCTTAAGTGCTTTTTCACCACACAAAAATTTTGACTATACACCAAAAACTCGCGTGCAGAATTATATGCCCAAAAATGTTCTTTCCTACAGCATACTAAGCTATACTTAAAAAAAAAGAATTTACTTAAATTGAAGAACATGAAACAATTGCTTAAAAACTAATTTTCTAAAACGATTTTAACTAAAAAAATTATAAAAATTAGAAATTTTAACTTATTTATTGCCAAATTTTGTATATGACAGATGTGTCCATAGAAAAGATAAAATCGCACAAAACTTTTGGCTTAAGGTGAGCTAAGCAAGCAAAACTTTTTAAAACTTTAAAACGAAATCATTGACAACATCGTTAAGTATACTCATGTCTCTAGTCTTAAGAAAAAAAATATTTTTTTTTTATATAACATGCTACATGTTAACTTATTTATGTCTCTATTTATATACACAAATTTTCGTAGTACACTCGCAAGTGTAAACTTTTGAAATTATTTGAAAAATTCAATTTCGCTTTTTTTTTAGAAGTAAGAGTGCTTGCGCTAGCATATCTCAAAAAAATCAGTGTTGCATGGAATATTTTGTGTAAATGCATAAAGTGAATAAATTCCAACAAATCCAATTTTCCACTTTAATTTATGCTTCAGCATAAATTTTCACTTAAATGCGCGCCATTTTTGCAGCAAACTTTCTTCTCGTACTCGTCAAACCAACATTATTTCCACTTAAAATGCTGTTAAAATAACAGCAACAACAACAGCAACAGCACTGAGAGCGCTAAAAACAAGCGAGCAACACGAAAGTGTAAATTTACGAAACATCAGAGCACACACAAACACATACACAACACACACGCACAAACACACTTAAGTCCTAGCAACAACTAAGCGGTGCTTTAGGCGAAAGTTTTTACACATACATAGAACAAGATGGCAATAACACTCTTTTGTGAGAAGAAGTGGAAGCAGAAGAAGAAGAAGAAGAATCTGAAGAAATCGCTTAGGATTTAAAATCCTCTACCAGTAATAATGGCCATTATTTTATATTTTGTATTGAGGAATGCGTCTGCATTGGCTGCAGTTATTATAGCTGGTTTTATGTTGGTGCTTAAAGGTTCTTAGCGGCTGTCATAAAATGTTGCCATAAAAGAGTAGTGGTTATAAAAAAGGTAGTAAAAAAAGATGTAGCAAATACGAGAATGTAAGCTAAGTAGTGTGAATGTTTTATTGTTTGTGTTAACATATGAAGATTATTGCCAATTAGTTGATACATTTTATATTAGGCAATTTTTAACGCCAAGCCTGAAAGTATGCAATACTTTTTCCTAAGGCCTGAAATTTGCAACCCACTCATTTAAATAGTACAATTACTCAAGGGCGTACGCAGGGACCAGAGGAAGGGCAGTTGCCCCAACTTAGAACTCAGCAAAAAATATGTTTACGATATTATTATATACAAAAATTTATGAATTTAGAATTAATTCAGTCAAACAAGAAAATAAAAATTAATTAATATGCGTTTATTTAACATGTTATATGTTACAAATTTTATAAAAAAAGTAGTTGAAAATGGAGGTATGAATAAAAATATTCTTAAAAACTAAATTAATTTTTTAATTTTCAATATAATAATATTACAATCAAATAACACAGTTAAAATATAAGGGGCATTTTTTTTTTTTTTTAACTAAACCAACGCTCAGGGGATGCCCCCTTTTTATTGCGTTAATTCGGAAGACGGCTGATAGTTAGTTAGAGGGTGGAAAGATGGAGTAGTGACGGTGAAGATTTGCTTTAAACGGACACAGGTCAAAACTGCCGGGGAACACGCTCACAGGAAGATTATTCCACTATCTTACCGTGCGACTAAGAAACGAATTATCTCGGTAATGCGTGGTTCTATTGGGCACCGATGCAATGGTAAAGGTATGGGCTTGGAAAGCTGCCCGAGTAGACCTAGGAAATACACGAACTGGTGCCGTCAGGCCATGTACCTCCCTTGAACATTTCCCATGGTAGAACCTATACAAAAGACTTAGGCAACCAACATTACGCCGATGCCCAAGAGAACTCAGGGGAGATAAAATGTTTTCATATCCTATCATATATATCGCACGTCTTTGAATTCGGTCCAGAAGCTCCAAATAAGATCTCGAAGCTCCTGCCCAAATGTGCGAATTGTACTCCATTTTAGGCCTTATATAAGAGGTATAGATCACTTGAAGATCAGATGGGGTGAAGTATCGCTTGCACCATTTTAAGAAACCTAGGCACTTAGCCGCTTCTTTCGACACATGGAAAATGTGATCATTCCAACGAAGGTCTGATTGTATCGACATGCCCAGAACGTCAAGAGCATCTGACTCCAAAAGATCCACACCATTCATATTCAAGGGAGCTAAGGGACAGTTCATCCGCTTGTGGGTTAACAGGCAACACTGGGTCCTGTTTGCATTAAACTCTACTCTATTGGCAAGACCCCACTCGGAGATTTTTTTCAAGTCATTAAGAAATATGTGTCATTCATATTTTGCCTCTTACTCTCAATCTCCAAAGAACTCGGGAGTTTTTTAAAAAAATATGAATGACAAATGCTGCTGTCGTCCGCAAACGAATGAATTGGGTTATGAGTCAACGACAGAAGGTCGTTATTTATTGGAGAATTACTCTATAGATTTAAGCCTTAACTTGAACATTATAAAAAAAGTATCCTAACTTAAACATTTACATCACCGAGCCGAACTGCCTTTAATCAACTTATTGAGCATCCACAACTATTTATTTACAAAAAAAAATTCAAGGGTTTTTATGGAAAAAACAGCATTTTTTCCCATATCACCAAGTCGTGATATGACACGGCATGTATCCGTGTAGCCGTGGTTCTAGGTACACGAAATTTTATTTACATTTATTTCAACATCATACGAAAAAACTAAGAAGGTATGCCATAAAAAAAACAACTTCAACTTTTTTGGGACACCCTAGCTTATATATATGCAAATTTTACATTCATGCTAATAACAAGAGTAACAACTCAAGCAGTACTGAGCCATATTCGTAAAACTTCTACAAAAGATACCTACATGTTGCGTTTGTGATTTCGGCAGGAACTAAACCAGCAATCATAACAGAAAAAGCATTTTTTGCATGATTTTTCTCATACAAAAATGTAAATTGTTTTTCTTTCTTCCTAGATTTTCTTAGATATTTGTTTTATTCGCCACATAACTTATATTTTACCAAATGTAAATTGTTTTTCTTTCTTCCTAGATTTTCTTAGATATTTGTTTCATTCGCCACATAACTTATATTTTACCATATATCTTAACTTCGTGCGATGAGTAGTGAAGGTTGTAGGTATTGCCGTGAAGTGCAAACAAGAACGCTACATAAGTTTGAACAAAATTCTAAGACTCACGAACTTATGTATTAAAAATATTTGTCCTTTGCGAAGCCTATTTTCCAAAAATTGCTTATTATAAAATCACCTAAAATTAAACTAGAAACTTTTTGCGGAAATGATTCCTTCGAAAAAATGAGAATTCGACTATTTTTTTCTGTAAATTTTCTGGAACTACGACATTTTTAAAACTATTATTTGTTATCTTGGAAAATTTTAAAAATATTGAATTGCAAAAAATACTTTTTATTAATTTAAAAAATGTAATTTAATCAACAAAAATCATTTAAAAAAAAAAATCATATTTAACATTTGACTTTATGGATTTTATAAAACCCCATCTAGGCTTAGCATTGTGCAATCGCGTGGATAGCTTTCGGTTCTAGGAGGGGGGGGGGGGGGGGGGTGGGGGAGGGGGGGGAGAGACAGATTAAAAAAAAATGTACCCTAAAAAAATTTTCTTTTGAACATCTGAGTACAAGTGTGTTTTGTGATGCCGAATATCAGCTTCACAGAAGACGCTTTGGCATGTCAAATATGTATTTATTTTTACATTTATATCGATGGTTAAGTGCACAAAAGTGATAAGTGCTCTTTTGACGACAGCATTTCTGCATTTTCCAACTCGTCTACTTATAATCAATATCGTGTATTCAAAATCAAAATCAGCGTTGATGAACATTTACAATTTTTCACTAATGAGTTGAACCATCGATATATATTTATTTCAGGTGTAGTTGAAGTCAATAGAGGCAATGGTAGCTCGTTGAACTTGTAGCCGTATGGTGTGAGGTTCACTACGAGCACGGAGCAGGAAAATTCAATTGATTCCTCACAGGTTTTTTGACAATTTCTTCTTTGACATATTTGTAAATAAAAAATATTAATAAAAAAAAAAAATAAACAGCACGTTCTGCCGTCTGTGCTGTAAGAATTGAACCTGCCTCGTAAAAAATGTCATGACTGTTCGGGCTGGAATTCAGACCTGATAGGCATAACCGAGGCCTGACCTTTTCTTGAAAATGCCCCTTATATTTTTATACAATTGTCTGCCTCTTCAGGCCTAAAGTTTGGTATAACTTTTTTTAATTTTTTTATTCATTATTTTCAGTCTGAATATCAATTTTTTTCAAATTCATATAAGAAATCTGCCCTGAAATAAAAAAGGATTGCTTTTTTTGTTTAATTCCATTTTAGAATATGGGTCTGTAAAAAGGAAGCCTGAATTATATTTCAATTTCAGCCTTGAATTCTGAACTGAATACTGAGTAATGATTATTTTTAGAAATTCTGTCCTGAATTCCAGTCTGACTATTAAAGGCCTGAGCGAGTTTTCTGCTGGATAGGTACTAATTAAATCATCAAATAAAAATAAGATCGCCTCTTAATAACCAAAAGACTCCGAAAATAAAAAAATTTCGCAATCTAATTCTGTATTGCCATGTTAATAATACTGTAAAAATTATGACAGGTGGTGGTAAAAGAATGAAAAACCATGAAATTTCAGTTTAATATCTCAAAAACTGAGACAGCTCAAAGCAACAACTGTCATTTTGTTGGAATTTTTTAAAGACTCAGGTTGGAATATTTAAATGATATTAAACTTTATTTTAAATCAACTTGGTCAACTATTTCATATGTAGAATTTACCGGTAAATCGAATGCTATCATTAGAATTTACGAAAACTTAACTCTTCAGTTTTCAGCTCTATGCAAATTACAAAAAAATTTTCTTAGAGCTTTCTTGGGAAAAAGAAGACTTTTTTCCAATACATATGCATGCGGATTCGTGCTTTGAGATATATGGTAATGGTTATCATAGCTTTAGCGGGATCCGGGCCCGCGGACTCTCTCCATATCTACACCACTAGCACTGGGCCAAAATCTTGTACATAAGCTGGGCACCAATACCGGTGTAAAGTAGACCAAAATTAACAAAATCTAAGCATACAGTTTTTTGTTGGTCTGCCTCTTCATGTAAATTAACTAAAAAAGTATTCTGATACATTTACTACATAAACTGATTAAAAAATATTGTAAATATTTCTTATTTTTATTTTAATAAAATGCAAGAAACTGCAACAAATCTTATATAACATTTTTTTCTTATTAATTCTTAAAAGATTAAGGCAAACTACTGAAATGTATGTAATTCGGTATACGAAAAAAATTGAGTTGAATCTAGTCAACTTAGTTTAGTTGTAATATATAATAGGGGCCTAAAGCATTTAAATTTTTATTTAAAAATCAACAAATTTTGTATAACCTTTTCATTTTTAATCATTTTTGTTTTCATACCTTTATTGTTGTAGTTAATTAGTAGTATAGTAGTTAGTAGTATTGTAGTTATTGTATTAGTGAAATTTTAGCTTTTCGTGTTAATTTTTGCCAATTATATCTCTTAAAACATTAATACAAAGTCTCAATTAGAACCATTCTTTAAGAAATTATAGGCAAAAATCAAAAATTTAGTTCCCAAAATGAACTTCATAAAATAATGTAAAAGGTCCTGATGATCTCTTTTTTGCTTATTTTAAAAAAAAAAAGCACATTTCCAGCAAAAAAAAATGCTTCCAAACGAAGCTGAAGTGGATGGCAAAGTCTTGGATTGCATCCTTTCCACTTTAATAGCCAGAAGGAATTCTTCTAACATAAGTATGCCATTGGGAGGAATGTCTTAGTCTCCCCAGAAGTGCTTCCGGAATTTCTCCGAAGGAAAATTTCTTTGAGACATCCAATGAAAGGATCGAAGTCTTTTTTTGAATTTAATTCAATATATCAAAGGTAACTAAAATAAAAATTATGTTATATTTTTAACTCGAATTTAATTTAAATGCTATTCGAGATGGCTTGCCCTAGGAGCTCTTGAGAATGCCTTTTGAGTGCGCTTCTCAAAAAGAAAAACAGAGTCCCTAAGATTTGAAGACCAACTTTTGGAGTTAACGATTTTGTTTGAAAAGATATCCATATCCTTGTCTTTAATTTTTACTAGTACTTATAAATTTTTTTTTTTTAACCAAGACCCTCCATGAAAAATCATGGCTACGAGCCTGATGCAATGCTTTTAAAACAAGCCTAAGAATATGCAAGCATTTTTGCTTCAACATTATAAAAATCAACATTATAAAAATAGATCAAAGCTAACTAAAAGTTTGAAAGTTTGAAGAGAGAGAGAGAGAGAGCAAAACCAAAGAAATCAACCACTAGCCGCAATCACTGCCTCGTTCCACCCACTTGCAGAGCAGTCAATCCAAGACGCACTCTCGTCCATCTATCAACTTTACCAAAAACCGCTCGAAAATTTGTTTTAACTTTACAACTCAGAACGTTGCTAAAATTTGTTTAGTGTTAGCGGTCTTGAAGCTTACGTAGAACTCGGAAAGAACTGAAAATCTGGCAGCATTCAAAGTATTCTTCAAGCAAACCAAGCTACCAGAGATGGCTGTCTAATTGTGGAAACCAAAGCAATGCAGAAAAAAAAATAAATGAAACCTAAAAAGTCGGAAATTTCTATAAAATAGAAGTAGCAGAGAAAGAAGAACTGGAATAAAATCCATTTCTTTTGGTAGCTGCTACTTTAATCTTTTTTGTGTATGTTTGTGCAACAAAATGATAGGATTTGGCATGCTGGACACACGCAGCAACAGCAGCAGCGGATGAACTAAAAACCAAAGCAACAAATTTTCACTACCCACAATCAGAAAATCAGAGAAATAAGCGAGCAGAGCTTCTTGTTAACGTATAACTTTTGCTATTTTGTATTTCAGTGCTATGGTTGCGGTTTTCTTATTATTTTTTTTTTTTTATATATATATTTGGTTTTTGTGAAAAAGTGAAGCAGCTTAAGAACTGCCAAACGGGATAAGTAAGAGCAAGGAAAGCTTGTTGCAGCTTTAGGAATGTTGGTATATGGGTCACCAAAGATATGCATTAATGAGCTGCTGCTACGATTGTTTGCTATGTATACCCTGTAGGAACAAACTAACTTGTTTTTAAAAACAACTAATTAAAAAACTAGTTTAAAATAAACCAGTATATGAACTACTTTGAATTATAATAAGGCGGCATCCACTTCAATTCTAAATAGTTTTTATTGCATTATTTAATTTGCATTACTATATAATATTGCATTACTACTTTGAATGCAAATTGCAAATTGCAAATTTTCATCAGATTACAAGTTTATATATATTTAACCATGTTATTTCATCAAATATTATTAACTTTAGGCCATCAGTAATAGCTTTCAATTGGTTATTTTAAAATAACTAAAAAAATTATTTAAACATAACTAATTTAACAAGTAGTTGAAAATATATGCAGACGAAAGTCAATTGACTTATTTAGCGGACATCACCATACAAAATATGTTAGTTCGTTCTATGGAAAAAAGTCAGAATTTCAACTAGTTGTGGTGGACAAAAAACTACTTTATCAACTACTATTAAATTAGTTGATTTTCCTACAGGGATACTAGTACACTTCTTGTCAGCAAAATAGGTTTACATTTGCCTGCGTGCTCTTGCTTATTGCTATTAATATATATTAGAAGCAGACCCAAGGTCGTTTTTTTTCCATGGGACTAGTTTTGGTAAAAAAAAACCCGTAAATAACAGTAACAAATTAAAATCAAGAATGTGCGAATCTTAGCAAGCAAAACCAAAAGTAAAAATTAACACAAAAATCAAAAGTTTCTCTTACAAAATTTCAATATAAAACAATATAAGTTTAAAACAAAACATAATTTAAAGAAAAAGAATTCAAAAATTCATTAATTTCTAAATAAATATTTACATTTTTTAATCTAATAAAATAATATCTTGCATTATTTAAAGCATTAAAATAAACAATGAAAATATTTTTGCATCAGTTCACGAGTTAAAGTTACGAATCAAGAATATACATATACTTACAGTGGTCCGCGGCTTCACCACGGACATTTCGTTTTTATTAATAAAGAGCGCTAATAGGTTTTTGTTACTCTTTTCATGAGTGTGGACTAGAGCATGATACAATTATAAGGTAGGTGCATTTGAGACACGCTCTCTCGGACAACAAAACAATAACAAAGGCGTAGGTATAATGTCGAAATCAGCCGACGGTAGTTAAGGCAGATTTATTTTGGCTACTTATATTTTACTATCACGGCGCAGCTGCTAAAAAAAAATTAAATTTAATGTTTTTCAGCGGCAATTTTTCTTGTTATAATATATTTTGTCAGCTCAAAGCAGCCGTACATAGTGACACAAATAAATTGGTTACTGCACAAACGAACTATGTAGTCGAATGAAAACAATATTCAAAGTTAACTTTTATTTGCCTCGTTCAAAGGCAAAATACAATTAATTCTGTATTATATCTAAAAAACACGTTAATTTTATTAAATGTTTAGGTTTTTGCTTACTTTTCTCACATTTCAACACATAAAATCTGGGTACAAAATATATTTATAAGTATACAAGAAAATTATGCATCCCTACGCATAGCATAGCTACGCCAATGTTTTACTTTCTCGTATTTTGATCTCCGTGTTGCACCTACCTTATAATTCTATCATGGACTAGAGTGGAACGAAATGTATGGAAGCAAAGAACACTGTGGACAGAGAGAGAGAGAGCACAAAAAGTTGATATACATGTGAAACGAAATAAGAAACATTTCATCTCTTAAAAAAAAAAAAAAAAAAAAAAACGAAATGGCCATCTCAGCCATTGAAAGGACTTTTAACGAGCTTCTTATGATCAATTGTGTTGTGTGTGATGTGAAATGTTGGCAATGATGGAGAACTGAACCTACATCTTTTACGCCGACAACGAACGGCTTATGTTTTCAAGAAGCTTTTCATGGCAGTTTTTACTCTCTGAGGTTTGCCATTGTCTGCAGAGAGGTGACGGCCGAACAGAAAAATTAATTCAATTGAAAAAAACTTTCTGTGTCGGATGGAGGATTCGAATCTGGGTTCTCTGGCGTAAGAGTCACACACTCTACCCACTACGCCACGGCCGCCACACTTCATTTCTTTTCATATCTCATCGGCCGCCACATTTCATCTCTTATTTCGTTTTATTTTGCAGCGCTACTGCATGTGCACGTATCTCACTTTTCAGCTTGCTCGACCATCTTTTGTGGTTTTATTGTGCACAAAAAGAGAAGAAAAAAGAGCAACATGGATCTTATTGAAACTCGTGCAACACAAACGCGTGAAAATAAAACGATTAAGCAATTCGTGGCATCAGGGATGATAGCTTCAGAAACTTTACACTTTAACTAAACATACTTATTTTTGAAATTTAGAATAGTGTGCTATAATACAAATATGATACTATAAAACTTATTTCAATAAAAAACAGCCCAGTCCTTTTGGAGTTTACCTGGAAACAAAAATTTGCACTTCAATTTTATATAATAGTATAGATGGAGCATTTCACATAAAGAGAACGACTAAAAAACTTAAAAACTTAAGATTTTGTGCCTTTTTGGCTACTTTGCACCTTTATTAGTCCCTAGCTTATGTATAAGATTTTGGCTCTGTACTAAACCTAGTTCAGGTTTTGTAAAATCGCAAAAAGTAAAAATATGCCTTATATCGAAAACAATTTCGTGGATTAAATTATATTCAATAGAAAAAATTTTAAAATAATTACAAATGGAGTGTTTAAAATAATACAATAATTACAAATGAAATTTTTTAAAATTCGGGGAATAAACCCGATGGGTTTTTTGAGTGCTTTTAACGATAGCCACCCTCATTATGGGAGAAGACGCCAAAGCACACCACACCCAATGGGGCAGTAACGATACCAACATACGATGTGAGTCACATTTTAACTACCTTCTTAACACTAATCTAACTATATGCAATAAGGGTCGAGACCCAACCTTTATAACCAAAAACCGTAAGGAGGTCTCAGATATTGCACTAGTCTCTGACTTCTTCTCGGACAAAATATATATTTGGAAGGTTTCGAAGTAGCATTCCTTCTCTGACCACAGATATATTGAGTTTCAGTGGAAGGACTCGAATCCTCCTCTCTTCTGTAAAATCACTAACCTTAAGAAAACAAACTGGGGTTATTACACTAGACTAAGTACTAAAATCCTAGCTCCCAAACCAACCTGTAATCCAACAAATCGAGAGCAGTTAGATGATCTAGTCAACCACTTCATCAAGCAATGCTCCGACGCGCTGAAAAAGGACGCGCTGTACTAGCAGAAATCACAAAGAATCAGATAAACCACTTTGGTGGTCCTGTGAACTGGAGGTACTTCGTAGAGAGTGCCGGAAGGAATTCAACACCACCAAACGCACCAACAGTGAAGCGTCCTGGAACAGCTATAAGTCCAAACTTAGTCCTTATAAAGCTGCTATAAGAAAGACCGAACGCACCTCGTGGGCAACTTTCTGCAGCAATAGATCGCCAAGCTATATACAAAAAACTGACGGCTCTTGGACAGATTCAAGCCTGGAATCTCTCAACCTCCTCATGGATACCCACTTTCCTGGCAGTACAAGCGACACACCGAGTGCCTCAACAACGCCCATAGGTGCCTCATACCAACTGGTGCATTCCATAGTAGGCAGAAGCAAGATTACATAGGCAGTGACCACATTCCAGCCTTATAAGTCTCCAGGTCCTGATGGAATTGTGCCGGCCCAGCTTCAACATACCCTACCGCACATAATGCCATGGCTTCAGACCATTTTCTTCAGTTGCTTACTACTAAACCACACTCCCATCGGTTGGAGAGAGGCTAAGGTAGTCTTCATACTTAAAGCAGGCAAAGCCTCTCATGCCAGTCCAAAAGACTTCAGGCCAATCAGCCTATCTTCTTTCATGTTAAAAACTCTAGAAAAACTTATTGAAGTTTATCTGCGACAAACCATCCACCCCTCGAAACTTTCAAGTGCTCAACATGCGTACAGCAAGGGTAAAGCCACAGCCACTGCCCTCCACTCCTTAGTCTCGACTATCGAAAGGTCACTCTCAATTAAGGAATATACGCTACTGGCATTCCTGGACATTGAGAGTGCATTCGATAATTGCGTCCTTCCGAGCGCCATCACCCTGGCATTAACGGATTTGGGAATCGGGGCATCCCTAGTTTCGATCATCGGCCAATTGCTTACCAGCTGGGTAGTAAGCTCGAAACTAGGAGGCTCCTCGGCTCGCAGGTACGTCAACAGAGGACTCAGATTAAACCCGGCAAAGACGGAACTGGTTCTCTTTCCCAGGAGTTACAAAACCCCTATACTAACACCCCCGAAACTAAACAAAGTCAGGCTTAACTTCAACAACAACGCAAAGTTTCTGGGAGTGATCCTAGACAGGAAACTTTTATGGAGTGAGAATACTGAGGAACGCATCAAGAAGGCAAACTGAGGGATCTTCGCTTGCAAGAAATCACCTTTAAACTTTAGTGCAGGGGAAACACGCTGCGTCAGTTCAATGAGCGGTGGTATAACCTTGTCACCTGGCCTTCCTACGACAGCAATTGCGCCTCCTTCCTACTGGGACTCGGAAGACCGAATCTCTCTGTTCTGGTAGGGGTACTCACCAGACACTGCTTGATAGGAGCTCACGCTCTTCGTTTAGGCTGTGAAGCCAAAGGCTTCTGCAGAAGCTGCAGAGATGATGAGGAGGAGGAAACCGTACAACACTTTCTCTGATCCAAAGAAAATCGACAGATTCATTAAGTCCACGGCATGGTTCAACGGAGGCAGGACTCTTATAACACCAAGTTAAAGGAGATTATATGGTATCACAAGGGGCCTATATTGGCCTAAGTGTACGAGGCGGACAGCCGTCTCAACCATACTAACCTAACATAACCTAACGATAGCCAAATGCAACAAATACAGTGGTGGCAATTAAATTCAAACCAACCTCATGTTCAATTCAGCTTTTAATAATAATAATAAACTTGTAATTAAAATGTATAAATAATAAGTAATTTATAACTGAATATCCACTACAATTTTTTGCCAGCTCAAAAGAAATAATAAAGCTACAACATAGTGCCAGTTTAATGTTAAAACTACGCAAGTTCATTTTTCACGACCATTTGAAGCAATTTTTAATTTATTTTTTTTTTTGTTTGTACGATCTGACAAATAAATTATAGCTTGCAAATTATCAAAATAAAGAAATAGGAAATAGTTTGTTCCGAAGTGTTCAATATCAATGAATTCTTTTGCGGTGGTGAAATAAAGAAAAATATTTTTATTATCTGTACTTTTTGATGGAAAGTTAATGAGATTTATTTTAAATTTTGTAAATTGCGGTTTCGTACTTTTTTTTCATCTAACGTCTTACCTGATAATCGAATTGACAATAAGCCAGCAAAGTTGTTTTTCCTTCATCAACTTTTATCAAAAACAAATATTTTGCTGTATTCTATGTTAAACTTTATTTGGCCAAACAATTTTTCACTTTAATTCAATTAATTATAATACTTATACAAACATGATTACTTAAAAATTATAGTTGCAATCAATATTTTGTGACTTATATTAAAAAAACAAAAATAAGTCCAATATTCAAACAAAAGTATCTAAATAATAGTTATTTCTCTCTCTCTTTCAGGTATGTGTAAATTCAACTTAAGAATGAAACAAATAGCTTTGTAAGCAATGCACGGATAACCACAAGCTATGCTGTAAAATTTTAATTAATTTTCTTCCTTAATAAAATACAAACATAGCTAAGTATGTGCAATAATATTATTAACTGTAGCTCAAATATACAACCACAAAAACAATGCATGCGTGTGTATTTGCTTTATATAATGCAATACAAACACATAACTTCGAACTCACACATTTACATACATACACTTTCAGTATTGTATGACACACATTTTTACAAATTAAAGCCAGGCATGCAATAGCTTTATAATAATACCAGCCCAAATCAGGCAACGTATTCTACATATAACGACACCACACGATCAGGTTGCCATGTTGGTAGCCACTTTAGTAAATATAAGCACGAATTCCATTGTTTAATTCCAACAAGAAATAGTATTAAAAGCTACGACTACCACAAAAAAAAAAACAAAAATGTAGTAAAAAGTTAAAAGCTTATGTATGAAACATGAAATTATTATTTAACCTTTTGTAGAACAGGCACCACCATGTGGCACATTTTGATATTTTATTTTATGGAAATATGTTTGAACAACTGAAACAATGCTTGCAAAAAAATGCAAAAAATATGCAAAAATTGCTATGAATGAAGCTCAATGAATGAATTCTTGCAAAATTTTTGAATAAATTAATAAATAAATACCTCGAGTATTTATTGTTGACCTTGTAACTATAACAAATTGTTAACATAAAATAAAACTAAAAGATAATTCACGACCTTAAAGCCTGGTAAGATCTTTTCTCTTGAAAAAATTAACGGATAGTATAGTTTGTTAAAAAAATTCATTAAAAATTTTAATGCAGTTTTTTTCAATTCAATTTGTCAATTTCCAAAAAATTGCTTACAAAGGCTGATGCTAAAAATGGTGCTTATTAGAGAATTTTAAAATAATTATTGTATAAATTATAATCCGTATAATAATGACTACTATTAAGATCACTACTATTTACATCATAAATTAATCAAACAAAATAGCATTAATATCAATAAATGAACTCATCCAAAAATAAAAAGTAGACCTGACTCGCTCACTCACTGCTTAAAGCGAAATATTGTTTTTTGGCAAATAATTGCTTATCACAGTAGCTAGTTCCGCAAACATTTTGGTCGATTTTAAACCAGCTACTAGCTACACACTTCAAATGCTTGCCACTTCAGCCAACAGTTAGCTAGCTACTGCTGTTTGTTGGCTTGTTATTGCCTTGTTCTCTGTCGAACACAAACAAAGCAATCAACAATCAGCACTGATAACGGTCCTGTTTTCTGTTTTACTTTTAATACTAGCAACAACAACAACAACAACAACAACCTATTAGATATCGTATTACGTAACGAACTTAAAGCTTAAGTTTTATAGCAGCACATTCGATGATAAATATAAGTTAGTCAAATCAGTTACTAGAAAGCAATTCATTAACGATAGAGTTTGCTTGCACGTATTTCTTACTGTACAGTGTACAGGGTAATGTGAGTTGCCATACTACTTGTTTCAATTACATTTTGAGAAAAATTTGTTTCTCTATAATTCTCTTTTAATTTTTAATTTAATTTTATTTTTATTCGATCCGCAAAAGTAGCCTAAAAATAATACTATTAAATATACCGGGTCCTTAATATCATACAATTTCTTATAACATATATTAAATAAGATTTTTAAAAGTGAATTTTTTTTAAAAAAAAAAGCTAAAGCACTTACTCCAAATTTTATTGAAAGTTATAGAAAATCCATAATATTTAAAAATTTTGATTCTTAAAATGTGCATTTTGGTCGATGCATTGTTCTAAAATTGAAATATTTTTGATAAATTCATACTTAAGCGTTAATTAATACCAGCAATAATTAATACAAATTTATGAATGTAATTCTGTTAAAGAGCAAAAAAGTAAGAAATTAGAAAAAATAATCAATTTTGAAATACTGTAAGTGCTAAATACTGGGTAATCAACATCGAAAAAATATAATATTTTGTAAAATTTTAAGTAGTTTTAATATAACTTATACATAAATTCCCATCTGATCGTATCAAATCCCGTCCGACACAGAATGTTTTTTTGAAATTAATTAATTTTTCTGTTCGGCCGTCACCTCTCTTCAGACAATGGCAAACCTCAGACAGTAAAAACTGCCATGAAAAGCTTCTTGAAAACATAAGCCGTTCGGAGTCAGCATAAAGCTTGTAGGTCCAGTTCTCGATCATTTTGTGTTCAAACATTGAACAATACGCGCAACACAATTCCCCAAATTGTTTCGAGTAGCATTACTAACTAACGGTAAAAGAAATAAAATTAAAAAAAATATATATTTTGGGAGATCTAATAATAGGAAATTTATATTCAATTTTGGCAATACCATATGGTAATGCAACTTTTTTTTTTTTTATTTATATAATCTCATGAAGTGAGGCTGTTTCTTTATGAAAACTAAAAAAATATCATCATTAATAACTAGAGCAATATAAGGAAAAATTGTAAGCTTATCACAAAACTGACTTATATTATGTGAAGCAAAACATCCAACAATTTGTTGCTATCTGGCAACTTTTTACACTACTCGTATATCAAAGCGATACCGAGAAGCAGCATTGCTTAAAGCACTGGGCAGCGGAAGTTTTCAAATGAAGCTCCGTGTGTGCGATGCTTGTAGCTCGACAAGAACACAAATAAAGCTACTTTGACAAAGATTTAGTAATAAAGTACCTGAAAATATGAAATTTCCGCACAGAAGCAGGCAATAAATATGCACTCGACCAAACACATGTACTTGTATGTTAATGGGTTTTGGTATTGCTGTGTTCGTTTGTGTGAACGATACTTAGTGCGCCAAGTTGCAGCAGGACGTAAATAAATTTAGAAAATATTTATGGCGCACATTCCATGAAGTGAAAAGCTATGCACACAGCAATGTCTGCCTGCTAGATAGAAGCGAAGACTTTGAAGAATTTTAAGATTTTCAATAAATTTTAAAGTGCTTTTGAAGGGGCATATTAAAGCAAGAACTTTAGAACTTAATAAAATGCAAGCATATTCATTAAGCATCTTAAATATGCGAGCAAGCAAGAGCTCAGCTTTAAGCTTAACAAGTGCATAAAAGTTGAAATGATAAAGCTGAATTGTTGCAAAAGTAATTAAAAACTACTCATTTTTTTTATGTTAATGTTAATGTTAATGTTAATAATGTTAATGTTAATGTTAATGTTAATGTTAATGTTAATGTTAATGTTAATGTTAATGTTAATGTTAATGTTAATGTTAATGTTAATGTTAATGTTAATGTTAATGTTAATGTTAATGTTAATGTTAATGTTAATGTTAATGTTAATGTTAATGTTAATGTTAATGTTAATGTTAATGTTAATGTTAATGTTAATGTTAATGTTAATGTTAATGTTAATGTTAATGTTAATGTTAATGTTAATGTTAATGTTAATGTTAATGTTAATGTTAATGTTAATGTTAATGTTAATGTTAATGTTAATGTTAATGTTAATGTTAATGTTAATGTTAATGTTAATGTTAATGTTAATGTTAATGTTAATGTTAATGTTAATGTTAATGTTAATGTTAATGTTAATGTTAATGTTAATGTTAATGTTAATGTTAATGTTAATGTTAATGTTAATGTTAATGTTAATGTTAATGTTAATGTTAATGTTAATGTTAATGTTAATGTTAATGTTAATGTTAATGTTAATGTTAATGTTAATGTTAATGTTAATGTTAATGTTAATGTTAATGTTAATGTTAATGTTAATGTTAATGTTAATGTTAATGTTAATGTTAATGTTAATGTTAATGTTAATGTTAATGTTAATGTTAATGTTAATGTTAATGTTAATGTTAATGTTAATGTTAATGTTAATGTTAATGTTAATGTTAATGTTAATGTTAATGTTAATGTTAATGTTAATGTTAATGTTAATGTTAATGTTAATGTTAATGTTAATGTTAATGTTAATGTTAATGTTAATGTTAATGTTAATGTTAATGTTAATGTTAATGTTAATGTTAATGTTAATGTTAATGTTAATGTTAATGTTAATGTTAATGTTAATGTTAATGTTAATGTTAATGTTAATGTTAATGTTAATGTTAATGTTAATGTTAATGTTAATGTTAATGTTAATGTTAATGTTAATGTTAATGTTAATGTTAATGTTAATGTTAATGTTAATGTTAATGTTAATGTTAATGTTAATGTTAATGTTAATGTTAATGTTAATGTTAATGTTAATGTTAATGTTAATGTTAATGTTAATGTTAATGTTAATGTTAATGTTAATGTTAATGTTAATGTTAATGTTAATGTTAATGTTAATGTTAATGTTAATGTTAATGTTAATGTTAATGTTAATGTTAATGTTAATGTTAATGTTAATGTTAATGTTAATGTTAATGTTAATGTTAATGTTAATGTTAATGTTAATGTTAATGTTAATGTTAATGTTAATGTTAATGTTAATGTTAATGTTAATGTTAATGTTAATGTTAATGTTAATGTTAATGTTAATGTTAATGTTAATGTTAATGTTAATGTTAATGTTAATGTGAATTTGTGAAGAAAATAACAAATAAATCGAAATAATTCAATGGTAAATAAACATGCCGTTAGCACCAAAAAACTTCCTATAAAAATACGAGAAATTTCTTTCCACCAGCAACATACAAATTAATTTGAAAAATTTAAAGTTAAACAATGTTACCGACTCAAAACTGCACAAATAACAGATAAGCGGCAGCAACGGAAAAACTAGCAAAAATGGAAATTAAAAAAACAAAAAACTGCGAAAAGTCAACGGAACAACATAACATTTATTTTTCTGCATACATTAGTATGCATTTTTTGAGCTCACAAATACAAAATTAACAACAACAATAATCCCCCAATTGAACCAACACACACAAGCATACAGTAAAGAATAACTACCATAAAAAAAAATTACATAAATGCTCTGAAGAGTAGCTGCTTTTTTATCAGCTGCTGCATATTTAATTTTCGGCCACATAAAATATTTTAAATTTTAATGCTTAATCATTTAAGCACATCTGAAGAGATCAGCTCATATTATTAAATGATGTTATTAAAGCGACTTTATACAAATACACACACAAACATTTTAACCACACATTAACACTGAAACATCCCAGTTGGCAATGGCAGAGGTCCGAAGCACCACTAACAGACCTTTATATAGATTTCGCAGCCCTTCCGCAATCGTATACAAGTATATTTTTATCTACAAGTGTAATGTATATATTTTAACTTTTAAGGAAAATGTTATCCCAAACTATAAGCAGAACCACTTTTTGCAGGAATAATATTACTGTTTAACTGCCATAGGTTGCGAAAAGCAGTGAGGAAGTCTAGTTGCCAAAAGTAGCAGTAAATGCATGCCTTTCTTCAAGGGCCTTATTACCTATTGGGATTGTATAATAAATTATGTAATAACATACATACAAATACAGAGACTGTGCCGATGCATATGTTTCCTGTACCTATAGCGTGCGTATGTTCATATTTGTTCGTAAAGCAGTAAGTCACTTCCGTTTCCGCCTTCCCTTCTCTCATTTAAAATTCCGCCTTTTCCGCATTTATTGTCGCTCATTCTTTTGGGAGCTCAATTATTTTAGAGCTTTTTAAAAATTGTTTTTTAATTTTTCTTTTTTTCCCTCAAATTGTATTTTCTCATGTGTCTCAATTTATTTATCATGCGAAAAGGTCAGCAATTAAATATTGCATTTATATCCTCAACCTTATTATGTGCAACAAGGTTAAAAAACAATAACGTCAAGAACGGTACTTAAAATATTTTCATTTCGAAAAAAAAATAAAAGTTTTCTTCGGCATGACCTTAAATTAATTATTCAAATCAATTAACTTCTACCTGTCAGAAGTTGAGGGTTGTGCATCAAGTTGGCTTTCACCGCAAAAACGTGCGGTTTTTGCCATCCTTAAACCGAAAATTTAAATGTTTAAAAAAAAAACTTTTTGTTAGCAGGCACTGACCGGATTTTGTTTTTAAAATTTTACAAACGTACAGATGGGTGTAGTGGTATTTATATAAATTGTTCCTTGATTAACTCATTGGAAAACATTTTAAAGAGATAAACAAATTTAAAAATAGATAAAACGCATATTTACGAGCATTTCATTTCTGAAATGTATTAATTATTCCATGAGATTCCATGAGAATTTATCCAAAATATAGTCGCATTATCATCCATTGACAAAAATTGACAAATATATACGTGAATATCCCCATTATTGGAGACCACAAAAAAAACATTTTTGAAGCAGTAGCTTTTTTAGCGAAGTTTTTTATTTATACGGGAATAAAATTAAAAGCTTACAAACGTCAGTTGCAATGCGTCAGATAGAATCGACAGCAGTTTACTTCCATCCATTCCTTCGCTTTGGTGTGAAAGCTCTTTTTGATTGCGCTTTGCTAATATGATTGAAAGGATGATTTTTTAATTAAATTAATTTTTCGGTTCGGCCATCACTTCTCTGCAGATAATGGCAAGCCTCAGAGAGTAAAAAACTGCAATGAAAAGCTTCTTGAGAAAATAAGACGTTCGGAGTCGGCATAAAAAAAAAACATGTAGGTCCAGTTCTCGATCATTTGTCTTCAAACATTTCACAACACACACAACAAAATTGATCATAAGAAGCTCAGTGAAAGTCCTTTCAAGGGCTGGAATGGCCATTTCGTTTTTTTTTTTTTTTTTTTTTAAATAACGGTAAGAGCTATAAATATTTTTTTTACTGTCTTACATAAGCATTAAAATTAATTAAGGAAAAATTAATTTTTTTTCAAACAAAAAATGAAACAAAAAAAAAATGTAAGAGTTTAAACCTGATGTGAGGGGCTGATTAAGAATTTTTCCGAAAAAATCAGAGACATAACTGTTATGCAATTTTTATGGAATTGGTTAAAAGTAATGATTAAAATCGGTTAAAATGCATTTTAGTTATAAATATCTGTAATTTTTAAGAAATATTTTTTTTTGGTTGCCGCATAACTTTTATCTTTGAGAAATAAATTTTTAGGTTGACTAATAACAGCTGTTTTCTGAAATTAAATGTTTTTCGGTTATTATTGTAAAAAATCATGAAAAAGTTGACATTTTGTTTTGGGATAGACTCACACCTCTTAGCCGAGACCGATATGAGGGGGTACATGCCCTGACAAAATTAGAGGATCGCTGATTAAGAATTTGAAAAATTTTTCGACACTAGTTTGGACCCTGAAAATGTTTTTGTTTACTATATTTTTCACATAGTACTATAAGATAGTCGCTGATTTCGAATTTGATGTTAGAATTCCATAAATTTTATGGGACACTAGGGTGGACCCTAAAAATGTTTTTTTTTTCTCATTTTGTACATGCGGTGGAAGAATTAGAGAGTCGCTGATTTTGAATTTGATGTTAAAATATCAAACACTTTTAAATTTTAGAATTCTAAAAATTGTATATGACACTAGGGCTACCCTGAAAATGTGTTTTTGTTTTATATCAAACTCAATATTAAATTCATTATCAGCGACTCTCTAATTCTGCCGCCGCATGTACAGATAGATTTGTTGTGTTTTACGTTGACACCTGCCGTGAAGGCTTAATTCAACGTTGTTCCATAACAATTGGGACCGATACAAAGCGTCGGTAGGATTCAAAGGTACCAAATTAGCTCCATGTTGTGATGACACTTCGCAACCCTTGGTGAGGGTGGAGGCCTATCTAAAACCTCTTCCATACTAAGGGGTATGGCGCCCGGTTTGAGAGTGCAAACCACACCGAGCTAGATAGCTCTGCCCGCGATATGGGTAGTAAACCACAGCCACCACGAAGACTCCCCGAAGGGCCAGCCCAATCCAGTCAGCCCAGTATATGCCAGCAGAAGCCAGACATACACCGGGGGCCGCTGACTGCCCGTGGTACCAGTTTTAAAGTCCTTGGTCAGACCTCGTAGCTTACACCCCAGCTACTCCCAGTTTTAGCCCATCACAGCTCTGGACTGGTCACCAATCAAAACAAAAGCTCACAAGAAGGTGAGCCCCGCCCCACACTCACAAAAAGGATATTCACATTCTGGACCATAGCCCACACACATGCACGCATTCACAAGTGAATACCACAACTTATGACTGCCTTAGGCGCCGCCTCTCAAACACACCACATGCATACTGATTCAACCTGGAAACTTGCTCACGAGTTGCAAGCGCATTTCCAAGGTTGAAATCCCCATTCACACTCAAAATCCCCATTGCACGCAAATCGCGAATATCTTCATAAAGAGGACAATCACGAAGTACGTGCAACCAGTCCTCACGGACTGCTCCACACACACATCTCATTCACACTCAGGTTCCTCTCATACAAAAATGCATTGAAGGAACCATGCCCAGTCAACAAGAAACCCAGGCTTAAGCCGAAGCTAAAGTCCGGGCGTCCAGCGACAAACATCACATCACGTATAAAATTATACGTGACGCGACCATTTGTGCATGAACTCCATCTAGGTTGCCATCTAGACCTCACACATTCCAACAACCTGGCCTTCCGCTTACTCCCACTCAGACCGCTCACATCAACATGCGAGACCCAGTCAAACAATAAGGGAGGCAAATCCTTCTTAATCCCATAAGCAACGCAATTTTGCATTACTACAAGATCAAGAGAAGGTGCCCCCAACAACACCTGCAACGCTTCGGTGGACACTGTGCGGCAAACAGGCATGCGTCCGAGCAGGATGGCTCTCTGACAAGAGAGTATCTTTCGATATCCCACAGCAGACCTGACCACATCACCCCATACAGGAGCGCCAAATGTTGCGCAAGCAACAAATAGACCCTCATACATGAGGCGCACAGCCCGCCTACTGAGGCCCCACTCACTCCGAAACAAGCGACGCACTTTTCCTACCACGGACAAGAGACGGTCCCTAAGGGCCACCAAATGAACAACAAAACCCATCCTCTCACTCATGGTAACTCCCAGATACTTGACTTGCGTCGCATACCTGAGAGAAACCCAATTCCATCTCACCGATGGATGACGAGACGGCGCTAACTTGCCTTTCAGCAACATCGTCACCGTCTTATCCATCGCCACACTCACCCCAACACTACTCCCCCACTCACACACTATGCCCATGGCCTCCCTTGCCCTAGTCTCCACCTCAGCACGAGACTGGCCTTCAACCAAGACAAGAAGGTCATCAGCATATGCAACACACTGACAGAGTTGTCGAAGCCTCCTCAACAATGGATCCATCATTAGGTTCCAAATAAATGGACCACAGATAGAACCCTGAGGACAACCCCGGACAACATCTATCCACACACTTCCGTTCACCCCCACAACGCAAGCGCGTCTGCCGGAAAAGTAACTAACGCAAGCGCGTCTGCCGGAAAAGTAACTCCTCCAGAGCTTACCTCCCGACAACCCACCTCTCTCAAACGCATGAGCACACTATCCCAACACAGATAATCAAATGCACCCATGAAGTCAACGAACAGACCCAAGACATACTTGGATCTGCTCTCACCTACAACCCCCTTTACATACAACCACGCATCGGTCACACTTCTTCCCTTCCGAAAACCAAACTGGTTTTCACAGAGACCAGCACTCTCGCACTTAAGAAGCCGTTCCACCATAACCCTCTCCAGCACTTTTCCAAGCACTGGAAGTAGGCTGATGCCCCTATATGACCGAGGATTACTCCTCAGTCTGTCAGGTGACTTCAAAAGCACAATCACACTAGCCTCCTTCCAAACCGAAGGAAAGTATGCTTCCGACACGCACTTTGCATACAAAGCCTCTAGGTACTCAGGACCGCCGCATGTACAAAAAAAAAAATGTGGTAAACAAAAAAACATTTTCAGGGTCCAACCTAGTGTCAAATAAAATTTTTGAAATTCTAACATCAAATTTGAAACCAGCGATCCTTTAATTCTGCCACCGCATGTTCAAAATGTGTATAACAAAAAAATTTTCAGGGTCCACCCTAGTGTCACTCAAAAATTTTTCAAATTCGATCAACAGATTCTGAATCAGCAACTCTCTAATTCTACCACCGAAAATAAAATAGCCATCTGTTCAATTTTAGAAAAAAAAAAAAAAACTTAACAACGCTTGAAAATTAGGCTAAAAAGTTTAGTTAGAGGAGCAATTCTGAAAAACAAAACAATTTAAAAAATCGATTCTCAAAATAAATTAGATAAAATGTCCCTTTTGAAATGACAATAAAACATAAAATAAAAGCTATTTTACAATATCATTTTATTTCCTTAGTTTGTTTGATATTTAGAGTTCAACTTTCACCTTTCTTCCCCTCACCCATGCGTCAAGCTAAGCATATTTTTACAGCTTTATGAATAAATTTACAAAAAAAAAAAAGGTTCATCCAACCCAATCTTAGTGGCAAAAAAATATGTATTCACTAGATAATGCTTATTACTTTTATTTTGCTTTATCACCAGCAACTGAACTTGGCAATAAACGGCTATAAGTTAAGACATTAAGAACAGATAAACTGCAGCTAAACACACAAAATAACTGACAGATATCTCAAAGAAAATAGGATGAGTTGAAAAATACTGGGCACATAAAATATCTTCAATATATTTGCATAAATTTCACCAACTTTTTATAGGAATTTCCAGAATTGATTTTTTTCTTTTTTTACTAACACAAACTGCTCTATATTTTTTCGCCATATACAATAGGCTATTTTATTGATGTCAAAAAAATGGGGAAAAAAAGAAAGCACCAAATCAGTGTTCAAGCATCGGTGTCAGGTTTGGGATTTTCTTTTAGAGCTAAAGCTTATAAAAACAACAAAAAACATCCCTTTGCCTCTTCCACTTTAATTCTACCAGCTCCGAGTAGCCAAATTACTCTGCGCACATTGTGGGCGGCCTAGACTACTGTCAGGTTGGTTTTGGTCTAAGCACAGTTGTCAAAATAAACAATCGTTTATAAAACATTTTGACGTTTTACTTTGATGCGAGCTTTGTGCAGTTTTTTATGTTTTGTTCTATGTTTCAGTATGTTTTTGTTTCATTTCATACTGTTTTTTTTTTAAGTGTTTGCATTTTTTTTCTCTCTCTCTTTTCGTTTGTACTTTGTGGTTTTGGCCAGAAATTTTGTTTCTTTTTTTTTTTTCTTATCAAACAAGCACATGAAATGTTTTTTAAAGACCAGAACAGTTAAATTTTGCTGCTCTAACAACTTTTGACCTTTTAGCACCCGAGAACAAATTTAAAACAAACACTGCTTTGTTCATCTCGTTGGCAGTGCTCCGAAGTGCTGTTAGCTAACGGAACAGTTTTTGACATTTTGTGACTGCTTTCATGTTGCTGCTGCTTATGCTGCATACAGCCAGCAAGTCAAGGATATCGGGCTCTTCAGCTGTTTGGGGTAGCCTAATGATTGAGGTGATTACGATAATGTTAGGGTTACGGTTGAGTGTTTTTACTGTCGTTCTGTGTGTTTTAACAAATGACAGAAATGACTTTTTATTCCTCTGTTTAATGGAAGTTAAGTGATGGATGCTAGATGGTTTGTTGGAAGCGTGCTAAGAGTGCTAAAGAGAAAAAAGGAAATGGTTTTTTTTTTTAGATTTCTATGAAATTTCATATATTGACGTTATAAATAAAAAATAAAACTTGAGTTTTCATGGCTTAAAATATGATTTAAATAAATGAACTTATTTTTCAGAAATACACTCATGCTTAACCCTACATAAAGACATTAGCCCACCCTGCTTTATTAACCCTTTCTTTTGTGCTTTTTTTCCCAATTTTCTTTGGGTCATTTGATTGGTTTAAATGATGAATGTTGATGATTAATGTGCATGAAATGCTTTTCAATCTATAATCCACGGCAGTTTTTTAAAAATTATGGATAATACAAAAACTTTTACCTAAACTATTGAATGAGTTTTTATTTCTTACTAATGGAAATGAGTTTGAAATGCATTGAAGCGTTAGATTTTTAATTTAATTAGATGTAAAAATAATATCCACAATATTAGCGAAGAAATTTTAGATCAGAAAATATCAACCATATAATAGAAAAAGTATTACCTGATTGAGTTATTATGAAGTTATTCTTTTTTAAAGTTTGATAATTTGAATTTTATAAACATTAATTTCTACAATATTAGCCATATCAAAATTTCTTAATTTGGAAAAGCTCAGTTATCTTAAATAAGTTTATTGAATGTAATGAGCTGAATTGGATCGCTTAAATGATAAAGCCAAAAAGTTAGATTCAAAAAGTCGATAATTTTTACAAAATTTTTACACAAAAATCTTGCCTTAAGTAAGTTATATAAATTAAGTTTTACCGTATCTTTCTCCTTTAAGAAACCTTTCTATATAGTTAAAAATTTTGATACATTTTCGTTTTAAGACTTCCATCGAATCATATGCGATGGAAAAATTACCGTAATAAGAAAAAAGCCTTACGTCGAATAACTTTTCAATGTAATTATAAAAAAGCCTTGCATCGTTTGTTTTTTATGTTGCATTTGCGACAATATTTAATGATAAATGATGCAAACAAGTATATATAATACATAGAAAAAAATCCAAAATAATCTCAAAAATTGAGGTACTTAATTGTACATTGATAAGTTTATTTTCGGCACAAAGTTTTAGCAACCAGTTTTTGGTTCACTTTAAACCATGCTGACGTCAGCTGTCAGATAGCTCAGTTGGTAATGGAAGCACTTCAAACCCCGAGGTAGTGAGTTCAAATCTCACAGCATGCACAGTTTTTTTTTAATTTAAATATAAATGAATATTATAAACTACATGTGAATTTTATCAAAAGTTTGGTATTTAAATGGAAATTCACATATCTTAAAAAAAAACAAATTGTAGATTAAATATTGCGTTCATTGATATTGAAACATGTGCCGTTTCCAAATTAATGCAAGGCTTACTTCATTGAAAAATGATAAAAAAAACTGCGCTGGAGTCATATACGGAACAAATAGCATCTCGTATCACAAACGTTTTTAAGTATGTTATTTAAGCATTAAAAGTATATAAATAAGAGACGTCAGAGCATTTTAAGTGTCATTCTCAAAAAGAAATTTTTAAAAAGTAAATTCGAGTTGATCTAGGTATTTTGGGAAGGTACTTATAAAATTTAACAAAATTATTTCTCATTTCCAAGCAGAGTTTGCAAATAGTTTTAAAGTGAAAGTGAAGAAAAAATACATGCTATTCCTCCCCGTCAATATTACTCAAACGACGAACGATTCACTTTACTGTCCGTTTTTGTGAGGAAAGAAAAAGCGTGAGCGCTTTTTTCTTAAATGTTAAGAACTTGCTCGAAAGTAGTTCCTTAAAGGACTAGTACTGGTCCAACAACAATACCTTAGCATTGATTGAAGTGACGCTTTTCCAACGCTAGTGCCGTAGGAAAAGTCAATTAAGTATCTATATATAAAGTAGCTGAGCCCCCAGCCCGCTTCGCCAGGCATTTTTTAACAAGCTTACATATATGTATATAGCTATGTACTCGTATATGCAGATGAAACACAATAGGCAATAAAGCTAGGTCTGTTTGAACGAAGGTATAAATTTACTTTTGCATTGAATGAGTTATGAAGACACATGACTTCCTCGCTGCTCCGACGACCGCTTCTATATGGCCTGGTTTTTCGCTAATCAAGGCAGTAAACAGTTATATTTTTCCTACAAAAACTGGTTCTACTTATATTTCAGGGTAACTTTTTCGTTAAAAGTTAAAATATATTTTTATTCAAAAATATTAAATAATAATCGACATCATGACTGCTATAACAAAAATAATAGGTTAAAAATATTCTTATCTAAAAAAAACATATCAAATAAAATCAAACAATCTATATTAATAAAAATCATTTTCTGTTTGTTTATTTATTTGTTTGTTTGTTTGTTTGTTTGACTTTTGTACAAATCTAAGCGGCTGAACGAATTCACTCAGACTTAAAACATGTGTTACTTACGTCTTAGATTAGGTTTTTTCATACTTAGTTTTAACCACGCCCCTTTTAACCGCCCACAAATCAATAATAATGCTATATTTTAGACTGTTTCTATTGTTTTAGATTAAAATTTTGTAATTAGTTTGTATGGTTACTTTTGACAATTGTACCAAAACTGGGTTTCAACGCCCCCTTTAACAGCCTACAAATCAATGAATATGATATATTTCAGAAGGTTTTGGTCGTATAAGACTGAAATTTGGTAATTAAGTTTATATGCTCACCGTTGGCAACTGAACAAAAAATGCGCATGGTGGCACTATAATTACGCCCACTTTTAAGAAATCATTAAGACTCTAACGTTTCTGGGCCGATTGCGCTGAAATTGGCAGTAGAATGCTTTCAAGCACGAGATGGCTTACGGGATAAAATTATTGCCACACCTTGTTTCACCGCCCACAAATGATTAACAAATAATTAGCAAAACTGGGTCCTGCTTGAATATATATAAAAGAAAACATTTTTTAATTTGGCCAACCCCTTCTTTTAGCCATTCTAAAGGAGTGCTTCTAGTAAGCCTCTTTAAAGCAGGGAGAGCGGAAGGCATTGGCGGAAGGCCACCTAATTTTTTTTTAGATAAAATATCGAGAAAATCGCACTCGAACTAATAATTTTTGTAAAAAAGATTTATTTTTTGAGTTTGGTCAACTTTTTTTACTTTAACGTACAAGAAAACTTTAATTTATATTCATTTTTACTTGAACTCTTAAATTCAATTTCCAAAACTGGTCCTAAGTCTTACGTAGCTATCATACTTTTAAGGTTACTGCGTAAAAAGTGATTTTGCCTTAAAAATCGACTTTTTTACATACTTTTACTTATAAATAGGAGGGGGTGTGAATATATTCCCCCTTCTCTCATGCGACTTTTTTCTTGTCTTGAAACAAGGAATCACCAGCTTTTGGATTGACCTTGCTATCCGATCCTCCCTGTATAGAGATAGGCGTAGGCAAAACAGTTAAGATCCATTTTTTTCTGTGTTTCTCAAGCGATTTTGATCATTTTTTTTTTTAAAGAATCAGAGTACGGAGAAGAAGTGCACCGAATAGTTTTTAAAGATAAATGCTTGCAGAAATATCCGGCTTCACTCGGGGGTGGTATGGCGAAAAGGTCGAATTTAGACCACTGGCGTATTCTAGTTAACATAAGTATTCCGTTTTCCCTAAAGTTGAACTAGTTCCAAACTCGTGACTTTTGGTACAGTCGGAAAGTGGTTTGTTTGAGCAATTTTTCTAATTTCAACCTCAGATTTTCGAACGAAATTCCCTGACTTGTAGTGCTTCTTTATTTGTTAAATTATAATTTAACAATTACTTTTTTAATTGTAATTCAGAAACTTACTTTTTATTGAAAAATACGAGCCACAACACGTTTATTTATTTTTTTAAGACAAATTTTGATATGACCCTCTAAAATCCGGTTTTGTGGATCATTTTGACACCAATTGTGAATAAGTAAGAAATTAACACTTAAACACATTTTAAGTGTTCACTTATTTCTGGTGTTTTGACGCTTGACGTTGTCGTAAGTGGTTAATTTTTCATCAGCAGACACCATTCAGCTTCAGAAATGGATCGATTTTGTTATGATTCAGCAGATATGAATTCGGTCCAGTCATGTGGCACCCGGTCACTCGTGTTGAGCACCTTTTTGTATCCAGCCTTATGCAAGTGATCCCAAACGGGTTTTATAGAAGTTTTATTAAAACAAAATCTAGTCTTTGTAGCGCCATCTAGTGTCATCTGTTGAAAAAATAATGCATTTCTTTTTACTACATCTGCAACGATTTATATAAGATTTCTTTCAATAACGCATTACGAAATTTAATTAATCAAAATAAAAAATAGACTTTTAACATATACAAATTATCTCTTTTAAACGTTTTCGTGTGACCCAATATAACTGAACATTATATAATATCTTCGAATTAAGTAAAGTGCGTCCAAAACACCTTTGTAAATTTTAATTTTTTCTTTTCTTATCTTACCAGCAAATACACCGCCTTTGTATCTGTTGCTTGGCTAAAAAAAAAAACAATCAATCGAAATCAACAGCAATTTGTTGACCCAAATCGAAATAACTTAAAGAGCAGTAGAAAAATCATGAACATGAAAAACAACACCAAAACAACAACAACAACAACAACAAGTCGTAATTAAGACAAGTTGTTATGTTTATTTTTGTGTTTCTTTTTTATTTCCTCATTTGGAAATTTAAATTACATCATCTTTTCACCGAGTAACGGTGAATGCAGTAACTAAAATACGACTTTTTTCTGGGTTTTTTTTGTTGTTGTTTTCTTTTTCTTTTAGGTGGCGCAAGTTCATTAAATGACATAACTTGGATATCATTTAATGACTCGCTTCAACCTGCGATACGGCAGCCGAACTTCATTCAAATTTCAGCGTAACGATAGAAAATAATGTGTGTGTATTTTTTTCACTTATTATTATTATTTTATTTGATACAAATTTGTACATAGCTTTAACAACATTTTTTAAAGATAAATATTATTAAAAATAATTTAAATATAATTTAAGTATGAGACGTAATTTTGTTTGAAGATGCTTCATGAATGTGATTGTGTGTGTGAGTGCATGTTTGTGTGTTGTGGTCGTTGTTGGGATCAGTGCTCAACGAGTTAGCGTGAAAAAATGGACTAGAGATAAATGCATCCCTGGCAGCATTTACTAAGTGCCTACCAACCGCCGCCGCCGCCACCGCCTGACCAGCCACCACTTCCGCTGGACGCGTAAGAGCTACCACCCGATTGCCAACCACCGGAGCCTCCGCTGGGGCCATAACTGTAGCCACCAACCGAACTGCCACCATGTGAGCTACCAGCGGCAGCTGCGATAGCCGACAAGTCATCATGTCCGCCACCGCCGCTACTGCCACCATAGCCTCCATAGCCACCGCCGCCGCTGCTGTATGAGGAGCTGCCGCCACCTGTTACTGCCAGGGCTGCAATCTTGGCAACATCATGACCACCACCACTACTACTACCACCGCCATAGCCGATGTCGTAGCTGCTGCCACTGCCATATCCAGCGTCGTAGCTGCTGGCTCCGCTATAGCTACTACCGCCATGAGATGAGCTGCCACCAGTGGTGGCTGCTAGGGCTGCTATATGGGCGACATCATGTCCTCCACCACCACCACCACTGTAGCCACCTGTGCTATAGCTGTCACCACCGCCGCCATAGGAGTGTCCGGAACTGGCGCCAGCTGCCGCTGCAATGGCTGCAATACCGTCATCGTGGCCACCGCTGCTACCACCACCATAGCTATAACCACCGCCGCCGCCGCCACTGCTGCCATAGGAATGTCCGCCGGAAGAAGAGCTGGCGCCAGCTGCCGCTGCAATGGCTGCAATACCGTCATCATGGCCACCGCTGCTACCACCCCCATAGCTATAACCGCCACCGCCGCCATAAGAATGTCCGCCAGAAGATGAGCTGGCTCCAGCTGCTGCTGCAATCGCTGCAATACCGTCATCGTGGCCACCGCTACTTCCACCACCATAACTGCTGCTGCCATGTGAATAGTCATGAGCTGAACTGCCGCCAGCAGTGGCTGCAATAGCAGCAATGTGAGCTACCTGATGACCACCGCTGCTGTAACC
Source organism: Coremacera marginata (assembly GCA_914767935.1). Classification (NCBI taxonomy): domain Eukaryota; kingdom Metazoa; phylum Arthropoda; class Insecta; order Diptera; family Sciomyzidae; genus Coremacera; species Coremacera marginata. Next base: position 175,397,373 of record OU612044.1, on the reverse strand, counting down.
GCCATGACTGCCACCGCTCGATCCACCATAGCTGTAACCACCATGACTGCCACCGTGACCGCCACCATAGCCGCCGCCGGAGGATCCATGATTTTCGTGAATGATTGCATAGGTTTCTACATTACCGCCGCCATGACCACCACCACCGCCATGTCCACCACCGTGACTGCTGCCACCACCAGAATGATCATCAGCAAAAATTATAGTTTCATGTCCACCGCCGTGACCGCCATGACCACCTGAACTATAACCACCGCCATGAACGGCACCACCGGAATGACCACCAGCATCGGACACAATAACAGTAGAATGACCACCACCATGACCACCACCATGACCGCCACCACCAAAACCGCCACCTCCGTAACCTCCATGACCTCCATGTCCACCATGACCTCCATGACCACCAGCATCAGAAAGAATAATGGTTTCATGACCACCACCACCAAAACCGCCACCATGTCCTCCTCCGAAACCTCCACCACCACCGCCACCGTGACCATGACCACCACCAACATCGGCAACAACGAAGGTATCATGACCAACACCATGACCGCCACCACCATAACCGCCACCGTGACCTCCATGACCATGACCACCACCGCCCCCACCGTGACCGCCATCTTCCAAAATAATGGTTTCATGACTACCACCATGACCGCCACCATGACCGCCACCATGACCTCCATGACCATGACCACCACCGCCGCCACCGTGACCGCCATCTTCCAAAATAATGGTTTCATGACCACCACCATGACCACCACCATGACCACCACCATGACCACCACCATGACCACCACCATGACCGCCATGACCATGACCACCACCGCCGCCACCGTGACCGCCCTCTTCTAAAATTATGGTTTCATGACCGCCACCACCACCGCCACCACCGCCATGGCCTCCACCATGATCGCTAGAGCCCTCGGGCAGATGTATGCGTATATGTACGTGCTCGCGTCCAAAGGTGGGCTTGCCATATACTGTTCCGGATAGCAACAAAACGGTTAACTAAAAAGAAACAAAAAAAAAAACGCAATTAAAAAAGGATCGCTCACTAGTGACACATAGAATTTATCCAAGCCCATTTGCAAAATACTCACTGTTAACCACATCGCCATCTTAAATGAGCAAAAGCCTTATATTTCTAGGAAATCTGTAATAAATGCTTTGCCGGCTTCCTTGTGTGTATCCCGCTGCCGTGTATGAGCTCGTTCAATGATAATCCTCGAATGTGATGCCATCTGCCGCAGTGCTGCATTTTATATACACACCAAGTTTGGCTATTATATAATGGCCAAAGAAATTTAACAACAACACTAACAAACCAGCCAACTAACAAACAAATCAAGCGGCTACAACTAAATCTTCCCTAGCTCAAAAGCTCTCTGCAAAGACAACGCAGAAATACAAAACAAAAGAAACTAAGTAGCATTCATTACATTTTGGTCCAGCCGAAAGGCTTTCACGTAACCACCAAGTTGTGACCTTTCTCTCTCCTCTTGCGCTTGCGGACAATCTTGTATTCTCTCTATCACGTTGTGTGTGTGTGTGTAACAGCTTAAAGCTCAAGTGCAAATCATGCGCTAGCAACATTTAAACAGGAAATTCTGTTGTTAAGTCTGTAATAATTCGGGAACAAGTTTCGACGTAGACAAAAAAAAAAAAAAACGAAAAACAAAAATCCCCCCAAAACAACAACACTCAGTTACATCAACCAGACTAGGTTACTTGGGGAGAAAAACAAACGAAGGAAATCCAAAACCAAATCTGCACAATGCACAAGTGCACAATGCAAAGAGGGCAGAGCTACAAAGAGAGCAAACAGGAAAGTGCTACTCATTACTATAGAGCATTTTAATTATCTATGATCTTAATTTCGGCACTAAACCTCAAATGCTTCACACTCAAGAAAAACATCTAAAGAGTCATCAAAACAATAGCCACAACAACCATAAACAGCAACAAAATCAATTTCGAGTAGGCAAATGAGAGTCAAGTTATTTTGCCTATAGTTACAAAAACTAGTATGAGTAACAAATTCAGTCTGCAATTTGTCGACATAGACGAGCAACCACCGAACCAACGACCCACCGACCGACCTTCCACAAGACAGGTTTAAACCGTTACATGAGTGCATACACGCACCATCATAATCACGATTACGCTCTTTGCATCAAGTAACATGCGCCAACAATCATTAACATATGATGATCAAACAACAAAAAAACCAACAACAGACAGTTAAAATCTCACATCTGTTTTAAGAGCAGCCGAAGAAAACAAAAACTTCAAACTGATAGCTTTACAAGTTCAAGTCGGTTGTCAAAAACGTAGCCTGAAAAAAATGTTGAAAGGGAGTCCTATATAAAGCTTCTTGAGAATATGTATATTAGCAGTTCGAAGTCGGTATAAAACTTGTAGATCCTATTCTGGAGCATTTACAAACAAATATACGCGCAACACAAAGTAGCTGGGTCAAAGGTCTTGCAATAGCTAGCTCATTTGTTCTTGTTAATTTATAATTACAAAATCCAATTTACTAAGCTGTACAAAAAGTTTTTGATCTGACACATAGATGGCATTGCTAGACTCAAATCGATATTTTTTTTAAATATGTGGCATCTTTCAAACGATGAAAGTCAAAGTTTGAGCCGATTTCGCGCAGTTGTTTGTGATTGATACCTATTTAAAGTGGAATTTTGTTCTTTTGTAACAATGGAAAAAGTGGATTTCAAGTTTTTAAGAAGCATTGTTTTTTAATGGGGAAAAAACAAGGAACAAGCAATGCAATGGCTTAGCAAATGCTATGATGAATCTACTCCACCGAAGTCAACCATATTTTATTTTTTTTTTTTTTTTTTCCTGTGCTGAATTCAAACATGGTCGTACAAGCATTTCTAGGCAATAACGTTCACTTCACCAAAAAGAGATAGCATGACAAATGATCAACAAAATCTATAATATTGTGTAAAACGTTCCGAAAGTGAAAGTGCGTGAGATAGTTGAGGCTAGGCTAACTTAACCTAGCCTTGGTACGAAAAAGCTTACCCATGTCCACTAGACACAAGCAAAACAACGGATTCTTCTTCAAGTGGATGTGCTTCGAAGCAGCCAAACACACAACCATCTTCTGGAAATGTGTTGATCAATATTTTTTGGGGCTCTTATGGTATTTTATTGATCGACTATCTTAAAAAAAAAAAACAATAACAGGCGAATATTATGCTACATTATTGATTCATTTGAACGGTGTACTGAAGGCAAAATATCCACATTAAAAAAAGAAAAACAAATTTTTTTTTTACAAGACAATCACCATCTCATAAACCATTGAAAATAATGGCAAAACTCAACGAATTACATATTGGATTTCTTCCCCATTCATCACATTCTCCATATATGGCACCCAGAGACTATTCTCTTTTTTTTTAACTTCAAAAGATAGTTCACGGGAAAAACATTTACATGAAATTAAAAAGTTGAATTGGAAACCAATGCGTATTTTAAAGAGTTGAACAAACCTTACTATACAAAAGATATCGTGATATTGAAAAATCGCTGGACTAAGTGTTTCGAGCTAAAAGGAGAACATGTTGAGTAATAAACATAAATTTTGCCAAAAACATTGCATTCTTCTAAATTAGACCAAAGACTTACTTACTTAACAGCCCAGCAATCCAAAAGCTTTCTTTAATGCAAATGATAATAAAACATTTCTTGTTAAAAGCAGGGACGCATCCAGAAAAATTTTGTGGGGAATTTAGGTTTTTTTATATATAGACTTGGTAAAATTTTTTTATACAACAAAAACACAGAGAGTCTATTTTACTCTTTTTCAGCCGTTGAATTGTAAATGTCCTCTGTTTTCACTTCCACATCTCTGTAATATTTAGGAGAGCTAGACTTCTGAGGCTCTCTTCATCAGTCTCACTTATGTTTTGTGGTTTAAAATAAAACTCAAAGAATTGAAAATGTAAACTCGTAAGCTTTTGAAATAAGTTTTTTGGTTTCAAAAACAAAACCTTGGGTTTTTCATGCCCAACTGTACGATTTTTAATAATAATTCCAATGGTTAAAAATGTAACCTTTTCTAATAGGGTTTAATAGATGTCTAAACAATTTTTTATGTATAATTTCAAACTTGAGGGCATTATTTCGAAACATATAATATATTGGATGAATATAGAAACTTTTAAGGTGTAAAATTTAAACTCAACATTTTTTAAGGAATAAACTGACTGATGCGAATATCATTTCAAAAATTTAACTATTGGTGTTATTTTATCCACTCAACAAATTTTTGTTCATTCGTTTTTAATCCTTTATAAGTCTGTGAAAATACGCTTACGTGGCCGTGGCGCAGTGGGTAGAGTGTGTGGCTCATACGTCAGAGAATCCAGGTTCGAATCCTCCATCTGACATGGAAAGTTTTTCAATTGAATTCATTTTTCTGTTCGGCCGTCACCTCTCTGCAGACAATGGCAAACTTCAGAGAGTAAAAACTGCCATGCAAAGCTTCTTGAGAATATAAGCCGTTCGGAGTCGGCATAAAACGTGTAGATCTAGTTCTCGATCATTTGTGTTCAGACATTTCACAACACACAGACATACCACAAATGAACATAAGAAGCTCGGTCAAAGTCCTTTCAAGGGCTGAAATGGCCATTTCGTTTTTTTTACACTTCCGTTCTGAAGCTTATGGATGAACTGGGTATGATTTTATGGATGAGCTGGGTATGATTATTGACACCTATTGCAAAGTTCTCGCTGAAAACACCGATGAGGCACTAGTGGCAAAGAAGAACCGAAAGAACCTCTTCGAGACAAAAGCAGCTCGTACGGCTCGAAAACAGCAGCAGCTCCAAGACAATCAGCTTTTCGAGGAGGCCTAAGGGCAGAATGACCCGTAAGTCACTTACACTTATATTTCGAAACTTTAAACATCATTATCTCGAAACTACTTTTTCGCCAACAAAAAATGCTCGTACTGTAACTCAAAATGTTGTTGACCGATCAGGCTGAAATCTTAAGAGGTTAGTGTCTATAGAGACCACATTACTTTAGTAGTACCGGAAGAATGTATTTACAAGTTTAAAGATGTCGTGCGAATAAATAATTCTTTCGGGGTCAAAACTGTTGGAAAAATAGTCGAAAATCTGAGCCTTCGATTAAACAGCTGATATAAATTTTAATTTTTAGTTTTTTTTTATTATTTTACAAGTCTATTGTTTCCCTTTAACATATCAACAATCGAAGAAAAAACCTCTTTTGTCTTGTCTTGCGGACAGAGGAGATAATCTGCAGAGCCACTATTTTATAAAAAAATAAAATGTTTCCTACAGTTGTAAAGGTAACGCTAAAGTAAAGGTGTACTTAAACGATATAAAAATAAAAAAAAAAATCCAATTATGTTATCAAATTGAAATAAAAACACATGAAACATGACTAATTTCACCCTATCTAAAGTAAACTGCCCCCCTTAAAGAATTGCGTTGGTTAAAGTTAATAAATTTTGCAAAAATTTGCGTTTTTAAATAAAATATTAAGAATGCTCACAGTTCCGTATTATCTGCACTGTTAACTTTGCCGACTATTGATTTTACAACATTTTAGCACGTGTAAACTTTGATGGTTTTTGTTTTATATACATAATCGAGATACCACTTCTCTTCATGTCCTTCTTTTGTGTTAAGGTGCCAAAACTAATAAGCCAATGAATACGTAAAGGGGTGCTCAAATTTTGAATGAGTTATCTTTCTAAATTACCATATATTAATTTTGTAAAGGAAACTGTGAATAACCTAAATGTAATTTAAAACATTGAATGCGGAAACTTATAACTAACAAATTTGAAAGTCCCTTAGCTATGAATAGTAATTTTATTTTAAAACTCGTAAATACAAGATTCAAATTATGGGTCTTAGTTTAAAAGGTGGAATAAATAAAAACGATTTTGGACTTACTGCTTTTTGAGTTGGTGACTTTTAGTTTGAAATTGTTGGCGATTATGGCGAGTACAATTGTTCGACTAACAAAATTTTCCCTCTTCGCCCTTCTGGCTAACAGACTTAAGAGTTGTCGTTTGAGCTGTTTTCACTTGCCAGCAAGCCACTACAGAGATATGAAGCATGCAAGACCATAAAATATAGAATGCACAAAAGAAAAATAGCAAAAAAATTTTATTGTGTATTTTTATGCATGATGTTTTAATTTTGATTTGTTCATTTTGGTGGGTTTTGAACCCCTCATAAAGCAAAGCAAACTGAAGTTTATTTCTGTCAAAGATTTGCTGTGTGCAAAAAGTTGAAAATTCACCAATTTCAGTCATGCTTCAAGCACAATGCATGCATGCCTGCTTCGAATATGGATTTAACTTAAATTATCCGATGCCTAATATAAGAATGCGTTACATGTACTGTGGCTTTATAAGTCGTAGCGGAGAAAATTCTATCAGCTGTTAAGTTGCAATTGATTGCCCTATGTGCCTCTAGAGATTAAAAAATAATGCTTATTGTACAAAGCACTCCTTACATTTGCTTAGAGTTTCAATACTCTAAGTACGTATTCAGATAACAGATCTGAGTTTTTATTTTTTTAATTGCGAGCTGTACCCTTGTTGTATTATGGTATATAAAAATGCTCTTAATAATAACAAACGGTTGTTGGTTTTTGTTGAGAATGAAATTGACATTATTGTTATCGAAATATAAGTCAAAGTTAAAGAAATTTTATCAAAACAGACATTCTTTGAAATTGTTTTGCGTACAATATTTTTTTCAGAAACAGTTTAACGATCTATGCTTAGCTTTCAACCTTTTGTAAGACAGTGCTCTCCATTTAAAAGATCCATTTAAAGGTTACTATAAAGAAGTTAAAATGTTCATAGAAAATATCTTATAAAATTTTAATTAAAGTCAATCGACAAAATAACTAGAGATAAAAAATTAAGAGCGTTTTATTGTTTACAGTTATTTTCTAAAAAAATTAGTCTTACCAACTTTTTTAATATAAACATAATCAATACTAATGTAATTAATTTGATACAGCAAAGATTGAAATGCAAAACTACATCAAAAAGGTATATAAAAAAAATAACAAAAATTAATACAAGATAGAAAATATTTTAAGAATTTAGAAATCAAAATCAGACCTATATGAATAATTTTTTCGCCCGGAATCGTAAAGGGAATTTCCGTTTTTATGACTGCAGATAAAACTTCACGTTTTTATTTTTTACACTCATAAATATTGACGGTTGATGAACACACTTGCATTAAAAATTTCCAAAAGTTTTTGAGCTCATCTTAAAAAAACGGAATTCCCTTTTCCGTTTCTTGACGAACAAATTACTCATGATAGGCCTGAACATATTCTTCCATGTATTTCGAAGCCTTACTGTTCCAAATCAAGTGGATCGGTAATAGATTAATGAATATTTTGAATAAATAAATGCTCATATGCTTTTACTTTATAAAGCTTTTTCCTTCAAACTACTATTTTATTTTACAATTAAAATAAGATTAGTCATAAAAAACTACACAGATCTTCGTATGAACTGATGTAAAATACGTATCAGTAGACATAGTATCGATGGAGGGAACTGAAACCCTCGAAATAATTCCCTTACTACGGCTGTGACGGTAACAATTTGGTAATAAAGATTTTTTAATCTTCTCACTTGCTCTCTCTCTCTCTCTCTTTTTTTTTCTCTCTGCATCCCTGTATTAACTTGAGGCAGGTGCGCATAACTTTCGTTCTCGCAGTTAAGCCAAGCTGTTCATTTCTCTTTCATTTTATATTATTGTTCGCTAGCATTTCATCGAAATTCGAACCGTCAATTATGAAGACGACTGAACAACCAGCATGTGCGCGAGGTCATGGTCGTGTTTATTTGGCTTTAATTAAGTTGCTCTGCTTTGTTTAAGTTTTTTTTTCGCGCTGTTACCAACAAGCTGGTTACTCTCGATTTCTGTCTTGCCAGACGCCGCTCTGCCTTGGTGAATGTCAAATGATATACCATAAGTTTGTTTGAAAGACAGACATCTGCCGTTGGTGGTTGTTATTGTTTTAGTAGCGCAACGCGGAAAGTTTGCGGAATGCTTTGAAAAAAGTTTATTGGTTTGACATAAAATTATGGTTTTGGTACTCCTATTATTATTGTTGTTTTAATTATCTTGTGGTTTTATTATAAGCACTGTAAGTTTTTGTGCTCCCAATTTGATTATTGTTTGTTTTTGTTGTTGTTGTTACTGAGTTTTATGTTGATTATCATTGATGGGATAATCATGAACATTGTGGCAATGTTAATTAATTGTGTTTTATAATGTTTGCTGTTGAAATTTTATTGCAATTTTCTGCTCTATGTTATTCTAATTAGTTGTTACCGATCTGTGGTTTCTTAATTTTTTGCTCTAATTATTAAATTCCATAACATATGATTATGGTTAGGTTGCAAAGTAGTTTGGGTGAATCTTGGATGCATTTCTGAAATGGTAGTATAAAATAGATGGTTCAGTGATTTTCAACTGATAACAAGCAAGGCGCGAGGAAATTTAAGAAATTGTATTCAAAAGTGTATTTGAGTATCTAAGCGTGAACTATTATTATTTCTTATACTTACAAAAAATAAGTTGGATTTGGTGATGAGTTAAGTGCAAAGAGAAACTCCTATGGGAATTATTGCATGGAATATTGGTAAGGCAGAATATTGGAAAATTGAAAGAAAAAAGTAAAAGATAATGAAAACATGAGTGCGTTAAGGTTAATGCAACTTATAAAAATTGTTAAACTAAGCAAATGATTTTATTCAGACTATTCTTTTTTTTTATACTTTTTAAGTAAAGGGTTGAAGCTATAGAGAAGTTCTCCTATGAATGTCACTTAAATTTAAACTCTGTTTTATGATTGTAATATTTTTATATTGAAAATTAAAAATTGAATTTTGTTTCTAACAATACTTTTGCTCATTTTATGCCATTTCCATTTTTTTCGAATTATATTATATACTTACTTACTTACTTACTTAGTTGGTCGTAACAACCCGTGTTCGGGTTTCAACCGACCTCATCAGCTCTCGCCAGGCGCCTCTGCTTTGCGCGCGCCTTCTCCAATCGGATACACCAAGTGCGGTTAGGGCTTCCTCAGCCTGGTCCATCCATCGGAGGCATGGTCTCCCTCGTCGTCGTTGACCAGCGACCCTCGCCTCGAGCACCTTTTTCGCTGGAGCTTCGCTGGAGCGTAGTCGCTGCACAGTTATACGCCGAACTACGTCAATGTCATCGTAGAGCTCATACAGCTCGTGGTTCATTCGGATGCGATAGTCATCGCCGACTCGAACAGGACCGAAGATTTTGCGAAGAACTTTTCTCTCGAACACCCCCAGAGCGGCTGCGTCAGTTTGCGAAACTACCCATGCCTCAGCGCCATAAAGCAGCACAGGTAGAACGAGCGTCTTGTAGAGTGTTAGTTTTGTCGATCGAGAGAGGGCTCTGGAACTTAGTTGCTTACTGAGCCCGTAGTAGCACCTATTAGCAATTATTGTTCTTCGCTTTATCTCCAGGCTGATTTCGTTTTTGGTATTAATGGCGGTGCCAAGGTAAACGAACTCCTTGACTACTTCAAATTTATAGCTGCCGGATGAAACGTGGGAGTCTAAACGCCGAGCTCCCTTGTTTGTAGACAGCATATATTTTGTTTTGCCCTCATTTATCGTCAAACCCACTTTGGCTGATTCCTTTTCGATAGCGGCGAAAGCAGCGGTAACATCTCTCTTGGTTCTGCCGACAATATCAATATCATCAGCGTACGCAAGGAGCTGGACGCCTTTGTAGAAAATGGTGCCATTACGATGCACACCGGCCTTTCGTACGATCCCCTCCATGATGATGTTAAAGATATCGCAAGACAGTGGATCGCCTTGCCTGAAACCTCTTTCGGTATTAAAGGTTTCGGAGAGGTCATTTCCTACCTTGACGGAGCTGC